>CM029360.1:24029498-24139183 GCA_017140985.1 Hormaphis cornu
TTAGATTCTGAGCGTTAGCGAATAATGTATTGTTTTTACAATGATGTAAAATTTTTTTATTTTTTTTGTTTCTCTGTGAACACTTTTAAGAAATGCTCCGATTTTTTATTCAATACCTCTAATGAAAGGTCTTTGCACTCTAATTGTACTTTGAGGGTCTCAAATTCAAAAGTTCAAAATTGAAAAAGTTACAATAAAAAAAAGTAGGTAAAATTTGAGCAACAACGTTAAATATTAATCAAACGTGTTTTTTGGCCATAACATCCAAAATAATAGATGGAACTAGCTGAAACTTTTACACAATATTGAAATTAGTAAAATACAAGTTTGGTCCGAGTTTCAAGTGATTTTGTAAATTTTTGAGTTAAGTGTAGAACTTTAAATTTTTGGAAAATTTCCGTTTTCTTTGTGGTTTTTGTTCGATAAAACATTTAATTTTTGAGAAAAAGTTTTGAAACATTAACACAAGGTTCACAACAAGTATATACATAAAATACTAAAAAAACTCGAAAATCCATACTCATAATTTGTATTTTTTTAGCCGTTTAAAGTTGGAAAATGGTCGAAAATTGGTCTTACCTTTGACTTATTTTTAGAAAAAAAATTGTAACTCAGACAAATTTGTTATTTAAGAATTAAAAATAAGATATGTTATGTAAAACAAAATTCACTATTTCATAAAAGAAGTTTAAAAAAAAATTCGCCCAAGAGATTCCGAACGCGTACAAAAAATATGTTGAAAAACGGTGTAATTTGGTTATAACAATGAAATACACGCACTATTGTGCAATTGATTCTAAAATTGTATTAACACCTCAAATATTGATTTAAATTATTTGAAATTTTCACACAATATTTCAATTAATATTCTTTGTGCGTGGCAATTTTAACGTGACAATTAATTTAGCAGATGAAAGAGTGGTCTTGATTACAAAGTCGAAGACTGTCACGTCAACAGTGCTCGTTATCGAACGACAAATAGATAACAACAACGAACGAAATGAGAAAAATGAATACATCGCCGGCGGCGAACACAGTGGCATTGTGGTCAGCAAAGTTGGAAAATATGGTAAACGATTAAGTCGGACTTGTTTTTTTAAACAAATTTGTGTAGTGTATGCTTCTATCGTTCATAATCAGGTCAGCGGAGAAAAAAATTCGTGCCAGGTGGCTTACCTTAAGAAAAAAATGTATTGAATTTTGACAGCGTGCACTCGATCCCCTTAAACAATTCTCGGTCTTGCACAGTACCTACCTCTCTCTTCTCTTTTGCCATAAGGTCTGAATCAAATGTTTTGACGTACAATTTGATTTGAAAACTATAATACTACAGTGTATACTGTATACTTTAAGATTTAATACAATAACAATAACGTTTTATATAATGTTTTGCTTCGTTCCACTTAAAATAATCAGCAGATCATATAACTTTACTAGCGCAAGTATACGTAGTATAGTACAAGTAACTAACCATAATTTATATTCCTTTGTAAATTTTAAGTGCAAAATCAAACTTATAATTTGTTTACAACAAGCGCATTAAAAAATTGTAGTAGAAAAACACGTGTTTTAAGAAAACGTTTTTATTAATAAGACAATAAAACATTTATACTAATAAAAACTTAGCTGTAATTTACAAGAAAAACATTGGCGTAACTAAAATTTGTAAAATATGCGCGTGATATAAATCTAACATTGCGATAGTAAGTGAACCGTACATAATATAATATCGTACTAGCCGAGTAAATCGAAAATTTAACCTATAGCATCACAAATAATGTCACATTTTATAATGCCGAACGCTTTATGTTTTTTTTATTTTAAACTAGCCATAAGTTGTTTTTTTCACGTAGTTTGCGAAACGTTTTCGTTGGGATAATATATTTAATTATATTACATTAAGTATTATAATATTTGTAATAATTCTGAATAGACGTCCAAGACGAAAGGCCAGCCGACACATCGGTCCAGTTCTCCGTGTTTCTCGTCAACGGCCAGACGGGTCTACACACCAAAGAGAGGCGTACCATCAGTTTTTGGTGCAACAAAAATGAGACGGCCGACGCGTCCGCGGTGGCGTCTCAATTTTTCCAAGACTTGGTGTCGCCGGATCAATTCCCCCTCGGTATTATACATACAATATTCTTAATTCAGTCCTCTTTGAATTTAATGCCGGTGGTCAACTTCACGAAATTTACACTGCATCAACTGTTTTTGTTCTGCACAGATTACGTCGGTTTTGTAAAAAGACTGCTAAAACTAATGCACAGAGATTACAAAAATTTGACAAAACTCGAAATCGAATTGAAACAGCTGGAAAAGGCCGCGATAAAACCCGCGAAACAAGGTAGGTACCTACTGCGTAGTGTTTTGTCGATTTTTAGGCGACCGTGTCAATTTGAAAATTTCCGTTTCCTCAAATTAATAATTATTTAATATTATAAATATTAAAAATCGTTAAGAATCATTTTTATTTGTTTTTTAAATAGTCGTATAATATAGTGTCGTTAAAGAAAAAAATTTAAATTATAAATGTCGAGGCATTAAAATTCTAAATGAACATTATTTTGGATATTTCATTTCATGTTGTATAGTCTCTTTTATAACGTGAACACATTTTCACTAATTAGACACTATATAGTAATTCTGTTGTTTACAATACTTTTTTGTTAATACTTACCTAGTATATATGTATATATATTGTATTGTACTTATGTACCTACCTATATAGACAAAACAGACAATATTCTAGCCATATTTTCAATGACGTACTAAGTAATGACTATTATAACTATTTTTACTTAACTTTTGAGTGTAACAAGTTGTAACTATAGATTAAAAATGTAAATTATTATATTATGCGCTACTGCACATCAAGGACACTTTTTCAAAAACATTGTACAATGTACAGTATTTGTATACATCTTAAATCAGTAGACGAAATTGATAATATATGCGTAGGTTCTTGTCTAATTTAAAGCAATTTCATGCGAACAGAGTATAACCTACAGAGTATATAAGTTATTATATACCTGGTTAAATAGTAATTTATTATGAATATCTACTATATCTAAAACCCTTACCCCTTACCACAGAATAGATGAAATCTATTCATTGCCGTTACTTTCATTAACATAAACATTATAACTTCATTAACAATATTGTTAAAATTACTGTGAAATCTTTATTTTAATCATGCCTATGCAGTGTAAAAAAAAATTTTTAATTTTTTGAAAATTTAATATTTTCTATCGCAATAAGGAAATACTAGAGAACATATTTTTTAAAAACGTTTTCATCCCTATACAATAGCGCTTGGTACAAAATTGTAAAGTTAAAAGAATGTGATTTACTCTAAATTAAACCAAAAGGTAAAATTATTATATTATAATTAATATTATATTTACGATTGATACCCATATATTTTAGTACTATATTGTTTACGATTAATGACGTGTTGAATTTTTTTTTAGTTTCCACTGAAAGTTCAAAAATAAATTTGGACATTACGCAGACCAAACTACGAGAGTTGATCGAATCGTCGTATCCTAACCCATTAACTGTAGATGATATTAACAAGTATGAGCTACGAAGTACCTATTTATTTTAAGTTTTATCATTATTATTATTTTTTTTTTTTTTTTAATCAAGAAAACATGGATGGAAACACTCCGACATTTGGGATAATTTAGAAAAACTTCAAAAATCTGGCATCGTCAAGCCAGTCGATGGAGGATACACGAGAGTTGTTCTCCATGACAAGGTAAAATAGTAATCATTTCTTTCTTAACATAAGATCTACTGCAGTTAAGTCAAAGAGACACAGAAAAAATTTGGGAGCGTTAGGTTACTGATTATAGTGTTTTGGAAGATGTAAGTTAATGTTTAACATTAAATTTATAATCATGACGATAACGAAAATAACGGTTCTTTTTTTAATTATATTTTTCGCACGAAAATTGTCAAAATCTATTGAAACCTCATAGTGACAAATACGTTTTACCCATTCATTACGATGATGTATGAACATTTCAAATAACGTGATGCGAAATAACGTGAAATTTTGACTTTTTTAATATTGTATTGTAATTAAAACAACGTGAATTCTTCAAACAAAGTATATCTCTGTACAATCTATCTTTGGTAATACATCTATATATATATATATATATATGTATATATACACTATCTTTGGTAATGAAAAATCGGAGCAATTCTATACTTAGGTACTTACTATCCAAAAAAAAAGTGTTTACAGAAAAATAAAAAATAAATCAACGTAAAATCAGTACATCATTTGTTTATACGTTCAGAGCCTAAAATCTAAATAATTGCAAAATTTAAACTATACGAATAAAATAAATAATATCTATACGTAATATGTTATAGGTATTTTGTACACGTTTTTCATATCTATACAGTTTTAATAACAGGTTTTTTAAAAACCGTTTTCTCGTAACTACTATACTTCGTATAATGTTTATTTTAATAAAATGCACGTCGCGTGAGATTTTATTCTCTGGTTCATCGAATTTACATAAAAAAAAAAAAAAAAAACTAATTAATTTCAAACTATTTTTGAAGATTGTCGAACAAATCCCTATCATTCAACATAATCGGCAGCCGACCGTGGCCATAATCACAGCCGAGTATTGCGAAAAAGTAGCTGTTGACACTCTTATTGAAAACAAAGAAACATTTGTACGATACACTACAGTCGGTAAGAATACAAAAAACATCAATTACTTTACTTTAGTTTGATCTGTTTCACAACGCCGTCGTACTATATAATACAATACATGTACGTAAATAATAATATACAATATAGTGACTAATGAAGTTCGCCGCCAAATAAGGCGGTGTATAGAGCCAAGGTTTAACCTCTAATATACAGCTATAAAAACAATGATAAATTATCGTTATGAGTATACTTATTTCCAGCAATTAAGTACAAGGTCTAACGATTAGATTAGCATAGCTCTGCAGCAGTGTACATCGATATACTGTGCTGCAGCCTATTATTTTTCTTATTTCTGGAAAAGTATGTGTAAGAAAATACCTGTATAATTCTTGTAAATTATAAAACAAAATAATATTCTAGAAACATATTCTCACCGTACCTACTTCCTAGTTTTTAAAATATTTAAGTTTCTATATTATGTAGGTAATCAAACATCGAAAAAAATAATGTACAAAGCCAAAAACATGATAAAAATTTTAAATTCCGACCGGATAAAAAAATGCTTGATTAACAGAAATATCTGGGAGCGAACTATACATCGAATGAAAACTATATTGTGTCAATAACAAAACTAATGATGTCTAAATTACAAAAAAAAAATTGAACAACATTGTTTGTATTTGTGCTATTTTCAAAACGAAATCGAAGAGTGCACACTTATTGTGATGGACTGTACCCGGCAGACATTGGAAAATTATTAATGGGCCCAGTGTGTAAGTTAAGTTATCGACTTGAGCATGAATATGAGGATCGTGAGTAAAATAATTATTTACACGATATCATCATTATATACGTGGTACCAATGAGATGTTGAAAGCTAATTTTATTTCATAGTGTATTAAATAACATTATGGTGTATAAGTTATACAGTATGTTTCTTAAGTGCATAAACATTATTCAAGGATGTTCTGCACTCATGAGCAGTATAGTCAAATTTAATAGATTTCATTTTTTAAATATTTCCATGACGAAATATTTTGTTTCCCGTTTTAGTAAATTTCGCTTTGAGAGTACAAAACGTATTTTTGACTGTTCATCTAAACGTAAAAACGACGTACGAGAATGAAAAACACTGTAGGTAGATTATCAATATTCAGCTAAACTTTAGTTGTTTTTATTTTACTAGAAAACACGCGTGCAATAAAAATAAAACGTTCCTGAAACGTCTGCGGTCCCGACGTATTTTGTGAAAATATCCGAAATGTGTACCAGGAACCGATGCGAACCAGCCGCCGGTTAGGTAGCGTCTCGAAACACACTCCCGGCGGCATGCGGTCCTGGTACCGTAAATACAGTTTCCGCGACCGTATTCCGGGGTTACTTTCACCATATTTTTGTTTCGTGTTGTTTTAACTAAAGTTTTGGTAAAGATCTATAATATATTTCTTTTTAATTAGCTTACTTCGAGTATATATATATTTCTCTACAACAAAAAAAAAAAATTTTTTTGACAGTTTTTACACTAATTTTTTTTTATGTTAAGTGTTGAGCTAATTTTAATTTATTTGTTATTAATGTTAACTGATGTTAATGAGCTATTTGACTACACGCGGGGTTACTTTGGTACCCCTTATTTTTATTCATTGAATCAAACGGTATGGCTAACTAAGCTATCAACGTTGTCAAAACAAAAATGTTCCGATTTTTATTTTTTTAAATATTTGAAAAGTGGGGTTACGTGGTTTTTTAAAACAAATTTAAAATTCAAATGTACGCATCACATTTATTTCAACTTCACACGCAGTACGTTGTTTATATAAAAAAAAAAACAAATACTCATTTTTCACTATGAAAAATATCATTAGTGAGAGAGGTCCATTGCGGTGAAAATCTGCATCACATTCTTACATGTTATAGATACAAATTATGGAGGGTGACAACCCTTAATTTAAAGAAATACATACAATATAAAAAGTATAATAACAAAAAAAATTATGTTCGGGGGTAACACCCTCCTTCAGCTCCAACTGAATTCACACGTATATTATTATATCGTAACTATGGGCGCCACTATATTTCCATAAAATATGGCGATTGGTGAGTATGCTCGCATCTTCCTTTTTTTCAGGACGTACAGGTACAGAACGTGTTGATTATGTATAATGTGTTTTCAGCTATTTCTAACCCATTTCTTGTCCGACGTAAATTTTTCAAAGACATCATATTATAATAGTCGGTATTGCGTTTTATTTAATACGATGATTTTTTTCTCAGGGGAATCGAACGTCTACACAATAGGACGAATGGGAAACCACAGTGTAGTTTGTACTAAACTACCCGCGTTGGGCCTGAGTCGAGAAGCTACTACGGCTGCAGGCAACGCAATAACTCGCTTGTTAGGTGTGTTATGTATTGGTGCTGATCCTACGCGCAGTAAAATTCACAAAAAAATAAAAACCTCGAGTTTTCACGCGAATCGGGCAATTTTTTTTTTTCCAGGGACTTTTCAAAAAGTCGAACACGTGTTCGTGTGCGGAGCTGGAGGTGGCGTACCTCATTACACGGACTACGACAAACACGTAAAACTAGGAGACGTGGTGGTTTCCCATTACGGAAACGATCAAAAGTATGGCGAAAGATCCGCGTACCCGCTTTCTTTATAACGTTTAAAAAGTCGAAAAACTATTTTACTGCGATTGTTGTCAGAGCCGTTTACACGTATTGCGAAAACGCTACCAACGAAGACGGGAACGTCGCGTTCGAGTGCCGTCAGTACAGCCCAAAAACATTCGACATTCAGATAGCTGCGATGAAACTAAAGACCGAAGTAAGTCCCGCAGCAGAGATCTGGTCGAAAGATCGACGTGGTGCGTTGGACGATGGACGATTGTTTACGATCGTGTCGAAAACACGCGTATTTGATTCGATTGATGTAGACGTTTTTTTCAAAACAGGTAAGATCGGCGGATAAAAAGCCGCTGTGGGACCTGTACTTGAGTGAGGGTTTGAATAAAATTCGAAAACAGAAGACGGACGGTGAATCTTCCGCAGACTTTGATCGACCGCCGGCGGATTCGGATAAACTTCAGATGTGTGTCGGAGGGACGGAATTAATCGAAATAACTCATCCCGTTTCGAAGCAGAAGCGCAAAACTCTGTACGTATATCACGTACTCTGCTATTTTCACCAAGTGTGCACGTATTTTAGATTCGTCGCAAATAATGACGTTATAAGACTAAAACATCCGTTTTTACGTCACATCCAGGGACACGAGGGGGGATCTAAAGAGGGCTTAGCCCCTCGAGTTACTCGTAACATCCTCCCAACTAGTTTTAGATTATAAATCGGAAAAAAGTTATTCGCCTTCTGCAAATTTACTCAGGTAGGTATACTGTTATAAACAAATTAAATGCGATTACTATAATTGAGACTTGTATGACGTTGTTTAAAATAATATAATACGCTTAATATTACATAATTTCTTTATATTTTATTTCGTTATACCATATGTATATGTACTATAAATTATAACAAAATACGAAATTTATTGGAAATACGTCTTTAAACACTGATTTCCAAATACGCCCCCGGTCACGTATAAGAGTCACTCGATTCCTCGTATTTTAATTAGTACAACAGTGTAAAATAACTGGGCGATTGTGTAGTTTTAATTGAAAAAAAAATCGTTACTTTCCGTTCACTGTAAACTGTGTACCTACTGTAGAGACTGTAACAACATTTGTGTCGAAAAACGTTTAGATTTTAGCTGCGATGATATAAATAAATGTGCGTATGTATAATATTTCTCGTTTTTGGAAAACGGTCTTACGCCTAGTATACCGGGGCGAACAGTGTGATCCAATGAATGCGTTTGTTCGTTTGTTGCATTTATTAGATTCTATTCACCTATTATCGTACTCGAACGGTTCATACGTTTTTTACCAATTTTTTATATTTTATTCCAGAGAAACCGCGAGGCTACACGTGGGCCCCATCGGCGGCGGTCGGAGCGCCGTGTCCGACGAGTTCGCCAGACAGAAATTCGCCGCCCAGTACCGGCTGCTGGCCACGGACGCGGAATTCGACTCTGTCATGGGATCCCTGGTGGGCAACTACTGTCAGTCGTACGCGGTCGTCAGGGGCATCTCGGACTACAGGGACGGATCCGCGAAAAACGATTGGCAGCCGTACGCCTCGTTGGCCGCCGCGGCCGTCGTCAAAGCGATCCTGTCGATAATAAGCGCGTAGGGTGCTAAAAAAAGAGAAGATAGAGCCCCAAAAAGGGTGGTTCGACACTGTTGAAACTAAGTAAAAAATGTTTTTTTTTTTAATATAGTTTATGACGGCAAAATCCGTCGCGTTTCACTGGGCTTTCTTGCAAAAAACTTCTTTTCCCCCGCGAAATAAAAAACGAACGAGCGAGCCTGTCGACGTCGTCGGTACGCCACACTACGGGGGTGGCGGACTGGCCGGGGCGGTTTGGCGGGCAGTTGCTGCCAGGGCATCGTTGTGGGCGGTTTAACGAATTATTGGACGTTTTCGTAATGAATTTCGCAGACATAATTTAAAATTTGATAGTTTTTAGTGCGAGTAAAGATAATAACAATCGAGATTTTCTTCGGTTTCTATCGATGTGGATTTTTGTTGTTCACGAATGTACAGTTTTTATTTCAGTCATGGCTGTGGTTAAAAATAATCATAATTTTTATGGATATTTTGATTTAAATTAAGTATTTTTTTTTTTTTTTTATAATTAGGAAAGGAGGTAAAAAGAAGAAGCCAAAATATCTTAAAAAATCTCGTTTGTTTCTCGACGCTTTTAATTTCGGACCAAATTTTAATTTCTCGGGGGCTGAATTTCTAATTTTCTCGGGGCCGATTTTTATTCACCCCCCCAGTCCACCCCCGCGCCGCACTTAACGCGTATTATTAACTGTTTCGATTTCAAGAACAACAAAAAAATACACAACTCGTATCAAACAAATAATTACGTATTTTCGCCACGAAAATATTCAAAAAGTTGCATTATTTTTGGGTTCACGAATGAAAACTTTGAAAACGAGTATCTATACTCTACTATAGGCATTACACTACAATACAGGTTTATATCAAATTATATACAAATCAATGAAACCTGTATATAATGTATTGATTTCGTCGAATTGTTGTTCCCAAAAAAAGAATATAATTATAGTGATCTAATGTACTTTCAATAAACTTTGTCTAAGTAGGTGTACAAAACAATTTAAAAGTATTATGTTAAGTACATAACTATAGTTTTTAGGTAGGTAGTTAAAATAATATTTGGTGTAATATAACGTGTATATGATTATGTTTTTTTTTTATTGAAATCATAAGTATTTTGTTTTCAACTTCATACACTTTTCATTCAAATTCAGTGTAATTGTAGTGCGACTGTAAGCAGCAATTAAAACCTAATTCCGTAGCCGTTATAATTTATGATCGCTTAGTATTGACAGTTTGTAACAAAGTTTTTCTACTATTTATCGTAAGTATTGACTCTGTGTGGTGTTTGGAAAAATTGTTTCTTTATCGCAAAAAAACTATTGCTCACTAAACTGTCTAAATATTTTTTTATTTATCAGAACAATCAATGAAAAATTGAAATCGTCTTTTTAAAGTAGCACTAAAATTGAAGTTACTGTATTCAATACATTGTATTTATACAACTTAGTATCCACAAGATTAAAAATCTAAAATATGATTATTATACATCTTGTATATAAAAATAATTTATAATTATTTTACAGAGTTCTGGAGCAAATTTTGAGACTATTATACATTAAATATTGTACTTTAAAACAATATTGTTGTTTGAAAGATTATGCTGACTGGCCAGTTATGCAAATACTTTGATTTTTGAGAGTTTAAATGGTAGGTAGGAAACAAAAATATGTTGTAGTAATTAAATAATTCTAAATAATAATTAATAAATGAAAATTAGTGAAATGTATCAAACTACAATACAGTTTTATTTAAACCCATACTTTTGCATACCTACTAAGTTGATAGTTTGTAATTTAAAAGATGTAATAATTTGGTTAAGAGCTGCTCATAAATAGTTGTAATTATTAATACCTAGTTTCGGATTCACTTTGGTTTTGGAGCAAAATAAAAAAAGGGTCTAAAGTTAAAAATATGTTTGTTTAGTTTTATATACAATTTGCAGGTAATTACTAATGATTAATCCAATTTGGATTAAAACATGATTGAGCTAACATGGTTTATTAAAAAAAAAATTACTATATTATCAAAAAATTCGAAAACAGTACAATATATTTTTCAATTTAATAAACTTAAGTTTATTTCATATGTATTGAACTATGAACATAAATTATATAACATTTAGTCCCATTTTTTTGAAATGTCAGTATATTCCCCATCGGGACTTTGGTAATTTTCAATTGGTGGCGTTTCTACTGGGCCGGTAAATTGATACGGCAAAAAGGATTCATCAATCTGAATCGCTGCTTGGTACAACTCTTCCGAAACATCGCGCAGCTCGTTCAACGCACGTTGCTGTGAATACTCTAGGTCGTTGATTACCTGCAGATTGAAATAATGCTCATCGTGTTTATGTTTTGCCCACATCTTTGCAGTAACTATACGTTCCTCAAGCTTATCTTTACTATGATTTATAGTAGGTCTCTGGCGGGCGTCAATCTCATTGGCTAAAGATGCCATCAACTGTACTTCATCAATGGGCTTTAGTGTTTTAGACACCTAAAAATTAGATTAATAATAACGAGATGGTTAATTTCAATACATAAATTACAATATAAATATATAATGCGTAACAATAAAAATCGAGACTTGAACAAATCCTGCTTACGTTTTATTTACAGCAAACAAAAATCGCTCAAAAATCAAAATGAAACTCAGATTTAAAGCCAATTCCACACACAAAATAGGTAACATATAACACTTTGATATCAGTTGTGACTTTTAGAGACAAAAATTGGGTGGGTAATTTTAAAGTATTTAGTGTCAATCATATCAGTTTAACCTAGTAAGTAAACCAAGGATCTAAATGGATGTAGACAATTACAATCATTTTAAAAATGCATCATTCAAATTTGAATTAGAAGTCAGCAAAAGAGGACTGAAATAACAAAAATAGAAGAATAAGCCAGCTCAATCCAATAAAATACAATACAGTTTCAGTTAAAATTGTTGACGACAAATTGAATTAACTAGCTATCCGGGCAAAAAAACAGTGCAAACAAATTAAATTAAATTTTTATAGTAAATATTAATAAAAAAAAGTTTACAAAAATGTAATTAGAAATTGCTCTTCGGTACACAAGTACTAGGCATTTACAAAAAACCAACTACTACGTTTTATTCAAAAACTGGTTTACACTAGTAGAGTTGTGGGGTAAAAGCAAGTAGAGTGTACTTTACCACAGTGGTGGTAACTACTCCTCTACTATACCGATTACTATTTTTAGTACTCCACCTATACTATTCCTGAGTGTTTACATTATGCTAAAAACGGTAGAGTACTGATTCGACCGTCGTACTATACCAAAAACTCTACCAATGTTAACCCGGCTTTATTCCTAGGTACTACACTACACATTAATAGTTATAGTATAGTATATAATATATAGTAGGTACGCCGTTAAACATTTATGAATGTGATTGAACAGAGTTGAGTTAGAGTACGAGTATGCAGGGAAATCAAGGGCTTTTTGAGTAGGTATCTTAAATGATAATTATTGGCAAAAATAAAAGAAACACAAAAATCAGTTGAAAGTAAACTTGCATTTCACAATTCCATTCAACTATGTGATCTGACTGGCAATCACTAATGTGAGTATAGTATAGTACAAGCAAGGGCATCTATAAATATATTTTTATTTCAGAATTTTTTACATTAGTATACACTAATTTCTGTCCAGTGAATAATACTTTGTTCAACGATACGGTGACGACTATATAAGCGACGACTACGGTACCATACCTTTTCCAACTTTCTAATGGCTTTTTCTATTTTCTTGCGTTTTCGGTCCTCTCTGGCTTTCAATATCTGCGGGTCCAGCCGCTTCTTCTTCTTCAGTGGTTCGCCCTGCAACGGCGCGGACGCCCTGAACCACAACGGCCCACCGGACGTGGACAGACCTCTTGCCGTGATGGCCAACGCGCTTTGGTGCGCTGCAATCGCCGCAGACTTGAACACTTTGAACATGACCCTCGGCTTCACTGCGATGAACGCAACAGACGGTTAGCGTCACTCGCCGTGACAACAAACTGTTTCAGTGTACGAATAATAAAAGTATAAAATTTTTATTTTATTTTAGACTTCTTAAAATTTAAATTTATCTGTTAAAACCTAGACAGTGGATGCTCAGTATTGCAGTATGCTACGAAATTAGGTATAGTACAGAATACAGAATATACGTGGGTACTTACCTATTTCGACAATACAGATTGAGAATTCATAAGAGAGATTAAATGAATTGCAAAATCAAGAGACTAACTAGAGAGTAGTGAGAATTCTAGACTCTACATAGTGTCAAATGTTCACTATTTGTGTTCAGATATAAAGATCATACCAATAATATTGATACCGCGAACATTTTCCGCTTATCACCAATTAGAGCTGATAAGAAGATAAAACATCTTTCAAACACTTATATATAGATACCTACTTATTCTATGAGTTCTATTAAATGAGTCTCAAAAACAGTGAGAATAAACTAGTACATTTAAACCTTTCTCTAACGTAAAACAATTACTCCGTATCGTTGACATTGGTTACAATACTCGTACAATTTACTACTCTGTACATATTTTAACCCAACCTGTTTGCGTCCCATAGCGACGTACGCATGCGAGGCGTGGGCCGCCAGCACTAAGGGCGATGAGGGAAACCTAGTAATCTTTGAAAGAAAAATACTAAGGAGAATTTATGGACCTGGGTTTAATGTAGACCTAGGAGTTTTTGAAAGAATAAATAATGAAGATTTACAAAGACTTTATAATAAACCAAACATTTGCAAAATTCTTAGTAGCAAAAGATTAGAATGGGCTGGGCACGTGTGGCGTGCAGAAGGATGTCAAAGACGGTTTGATACAGTAAAGAGAGACATAACACGAGTGGACCCCAATTATAGCATCAATTTGGTAGTAGATAGAATGCAATGGAGACGAATTGTAGAAGCGGCATTAGACCTAAATGGTCCGTTTCAAGCCTAAGAAGAAGAAGAAGATACGTATTTTGTAATTCGGGAATGAAAATCACATTCTGTTGGTGTTCTTTTGTTATTAATTAAAATAAATAATAATCATTGATAATATAATAATTCATTTGCTAGTATTTGCTTTTAATTTGATACTAAATTACATAAGCTAACAAAAGCGCTAATCAGCGATCGGTTGCATTTGATTTAGATACCTTTGACGCACTACTCTGGAATGGTGTAAAATCTGTAGATATCATAGAATCAATTCAAACATTAGGTAGGTAGGTAATTTAAAATGTTTGTTTTGATGGAAGACATTGGATCGACAGTTTTCATTTTAAAATGCACAAAAGGCTGCTTTAACCTGTTATTCATTCATCAATTAGTCTAATAATTATTGAAAAAAGAAAATGTATTTACAAACATTACATAATATCTTGTAGATTTATTTTATGGGGGAAAAAAAAAAACAGTAATTTGTTGTTAGCAACCATAGTTTGTAAATTAAGAGCATCGGAAATTGGTGATGAAGAGATGTCAGTTTATGTACACATAGTATTACAATAATATTAACTTACAGTAAATGTACTTAAAATAAAAAGAATGTCAAATTTTGTTACATACAAAATATGTAATTTTAGCTTTTAAATTATTTAATGTTACTTACTGATAAAGATTATCACAAAATAAAATTGGTCTGGGTAAAAAATTTATACAACTAAAAATATTAATACTTAACTATCTACTTCGCAGATGTGTGCTTCCATGTCTATTTAAGAAGATTCACTGTCCTGAAATTCGTAATTAAATTATTATTGTTTCACAAAATATTATAATTATTTAGAGCATAACAAATATATAAAAAACTATGCAATACATATTAGTTTCATTATTTTTTGTGATGGGATATTTAATCCTTACAAATTAGTTGACATTAAAATATCAACGATACAGATTGAATAATCAAAAGAAGAATACATAAAAAAATGATCTCAAGTCAGTACAATGTTATTGTTAAGATTACAATTTAATGTAATCATTAACTGTTTTCAAATTATATTGTAAACAAGCAATAAAAAAAACCAATTTAAATTAAAAGCCAAAACTAGTAGGGTAGACTATTTTTAATATTTGTTTTTTGTTAGCAATATAACCCAATTTCAAAAATAAAAGTTAAAAAAATAAATCTTTGGTTAACAATTAACGTTTTAGAAAATTAACATTAAAGGCAGAAGGCCACACACATTTTTAATCCACCCTGTGCGCTTCTGACTATTTTTATTTTTGCATTACGGAGAAAGTCTGTCTTGGATTTTTGAACACTTAAATTTAACCGTACAAAGTTTCCATTGTCATAAAATTATATTGGAAAATACAACTTTCATTTGATTGTTCAACAAGTATATATGATCCAAAATTGTTAACTTAAAAAAAAAAAAACCGGATAACGTTAAATTCAAAATAGACTTTCCCCACAATGTAAAAATAGAAAGCAGCCGTGTGCGGGATGAACTAAAAATGTGAGTAGCCTTCTGCCTTAATTTTAGTTGTTTTGAAATAGTATTTCCAATCATTTAGACATGCGCAATTTTTGTTGGTTATAACACATAACATATTAGTTACTATTAGGTACATAATATATTTAGTTAACTACATAATTCTAATTATATTTAATTTATAGTACTTAAATGTTGTTAAAAGGACAATATAACAACATACATTTTTTCATGAGCCATTCCCAATATAAATTAACAAAAAGCTACAGTTATATAATTGAATTGAAATATTTTTAAGAGTTAATATTTAGTTTAAAAAAAACATTATATTATTTATATAGCTTTTGTTTGTTTTGTATACAACAGAATTTTAACAAAATAGCCAAAACAAAACAATTTATGATCAAACACAGTACCAAAAGCAACTAATATGTTAAGCGTTTTACATCTATAACAATATTATTATGTAGTAGAATTGCTCAATTATAATATAACAATAGAATAATGTTAATATTCTTGATAATTCATATTTTACATTGTTGATTTTATGTACAAATTTGGTTTTACAATTTTAATCTATTTAATACAAAGAAAAATAATAATAATGCCACAGTATGCGTTACACAACTTACCCTTTATGTTAGATTTCAGCTTTATAGATAAAATTACAACTGAGTTTTAATTTTATGGTTTTTTAAGTTATTAAAATATAAAAAGATAAGAAAATAATTTTAAGTTAAATTTGTATAGCATTAAACATGTATAACAAATAATAATTTTGTATACCGTAGGATCACATTCTGCGCAATGCCACGAGTATCCACGAACTTTAGGTGACTTCTTTAATGGCGGATCAAGACAACTAAAATGAAAGTTTTTACTACATTCATCACACCTATAAAAACATAGATAAATACAATTATATAGTAATGTTCTGCATTTAAAATTTTGATCAAAATTTTACTTGTTTTCAACTATAAAGTGTAAATAATATAAATATTTGTTTTAAGCACTTAATTTTGTTGGAATAAGATGTATAAGACAGAACATTTATCATAATGGAATACAATTTTGGACACACAAATGCTAAAAATAATGTTTTTATATATATATATATATATATATATATATGTAGGTAAGTAGCATAAAATCCTAAGGCCCCATTCACCAAATATTGGTTCTTGAACTGCAAATTTCAATATTGCAATACTTAGTGTATCAGTCAGACTCATAAGAGACATGCAAGGTTAAGTATTAAGCTCCCAGATTGAGCGTGTTTAATGAAAATTCTTCAGTTATGCGGATTATGAATGAAAATACTTTGTATACCATTTTAATTACAATTCTGTTTTCAAAAATCTAAATCTAACTGATGACCATGAAAATTCCCTAAACTAATTTTCCCTACAAAATCTTGTCATTTGGTCCATTAATTCTGTAACCCTTCTAATTTTATTAACTTTATGATTCCCAACCACTATATACGGTATACAACACAGTTTTATACTCCAAATTCTTCTTGGTTTCTTTTTGTCGCTATTTACTATATTAAGAGAATTGGAACTACCTTTCTCTATTTATGACATTCAAATCATAGGAATTTAAACGTTTCTCTTGATTTATGAAGTATTTTTGTTAATGACTTTCCCATATTTAAAATTTTATGTTTTGAAATTTTCAAAAATTTAAAATATAAATGTTTTCAAAAAAAATTTTTTTTTTTTTAATTTGATGGGAATAAAATATAAACTATAGGAAAATCATTTTTCAGTAGATTTGATGACAAATTAAAATAAGTTTTTAGAATCTTTATCATATACTTAGATCAATTGGTACAATTGGCAAGGGAAATGTATACATTCCTATGATTTGAATGCAATAGATAGAAAAAGATAGTTGAGGGCTCCAAATCTCTTAAGCATAAATTATAAATATTATTTCACCAGGGCACAAGCCAGTTATATTAAAATTATACAAATTTGTGTTGGGACGATCCCAGCTCATCAGTTATATGTTTAATTCTATTATGTATTTTTAGAGATACAATTATGTAAAAATAAACAATAGTAAAGTTTTTTTATTTTGTTCCTAATTTTATACGTGTTTTGTATACTTTTAATACTTACTGAACCATTGTAGAGCTAGTTCCAGTTGTATTGCAAGTATTACACTTAGGAGTCAATTTGATATCTGTCAATGTAGTAGTTATTCTGAGAGGTGCAACACTCTTCTCTGGTTTTGGTTTTATGTGCATATGAGAAGTTTCATCTACCGGTGATGCAATGAGTAACTGAGAAGATGTGGTCTTCACACCGCTAGCACTTGGTACAGACTTAATCTGAATAGAGACATTAGAAAATAATCTTGAACTGTTTAACTGTCATCAAAACTTACAAAGAGCTTAATTCCATGTCGGGGTGGTTCATTATTTAAACCACTGGTTGGTTCAATTTCAACAGAGTTATTTTGCCTGTGATGTTTACGTTTGCGCTTGCGTGACTTAACTCGTTTTGTTACAATTATTTCTGGAGAATATCTTTCTCGGCGGCGTTCATGTTTTTTTTTCTCTGATAATCAAGGTCAACAACATTAAAATAAACACAGCAACAAAATGGTGCATTTTTTATCATACTTAACTAAGGAAATAAATAAGTAATACATTGCCACAGAAATTGACTTATATTGAAGTAAACTTTTAAAATAGTTAATTTTTTGTGGCAACATAATTTTTTTGATTGAAAATAAACTTCCAAGAATTACAAACATTATACACTGAAAACTTACTTGACACAGCATTCCGTTCAGTAAAACTATTGAAATCCTGTAGTTTGAAAAAAATAATATTAAAACACATTTAACACATTGAAGTACTAATTAAATGTGACAAGTGTCACATAGGTCAATTTATTAAAGCAAGTAAGTTACTTTTAAAAAGTAATTAATAGGTGGCCAAACATGTTTTTTTGTAAATGACTTTTAAGTACGTCAAAATTTTCTGAAGACTAGGATATTTAATAATTATATAATAAAATAGTAGTGGCTTTGACTTCAGATTTTTTAAAAACAGTTTATAGATCATTGTTAGAACTGACTATTCAATTATTTCTTAACACACTTTTAACACCTTATTAATTTTTCAAAGTTAACTTTTCAAAAAAATTAAGACCGGAAATTTTACCCATTGTTAAATTAACCATTCTCCAGCCACTGTCAAAAAATTTAAATGGTTGATATATTTTTTTAGCCTATGTCTTCTATTTTGTTTTTTATACATAGCACCACCCAAAATTTAAGTACCACTAAGTTGCCCTTTGAAATTAAAAAGATATTACAATTTGATTTAAACTTGTCTGTGTTAAACTCCAAACGGATCGAGTCCATTAGATGTTTTTATTGGCCTTTTTAGCACTCGCACTCTTTGTACTTCACCCTTAACTTCCTGTTGTTCTGAGCCCAATTTTTCTTTATCACATTCCTTCTTTATGGCTTCATTGATGCACCTGACCTCCTATCATCAATCTCCTTTTATATTCCCACCCACAACACAAAGAATCACTTATGATACAGCCTTTACCAATTACTTTATAATCATACTTCTTATGGGCGAAACCATCCTCTTTAAAATATGTTAGGTATCTAGTTTGGTCCTTACTATTCTATATAATTTATATTATAGCTCATCTTAAGTATTATATGATTTTTTAGCTATGATAAAGCTGTTTTATAACTATATTTGTGTATTGTAATATAATTGTACTTAAACTATTACCTGCTTAGGCGTTATAAAATAAAATAATAATATGTAAATAAATACTACAGTATTACATTCATGGGGGGTCTGGGAGAGAATCCTTATCAAATAGTGGATTACTCCACTAGACTCATTTGTAACTACTCTTCATGTTTTCATAAGCGCACTCAGCTAGTTAAATAAATGAATATTCACATTAAAATACTTACATCATTCCCAATATCTTGACTATCTGATAAAGATTGATCTCTGGCTCCATATCTTAATTTTCTAGGAGCATTTGGATCGACTGTTTCTGGTTCAGAGTTGGAATTACTATTGTCACACTCACTACACTGCCTTTTATGTAACAATATAAATTTAATAATTAACTAATAGCAAACATATTTTTTATTAATTGAAATTGTTAGCAAAACTGTTACTTACCATCCAAATAATTTTGTCTTTTTGGGCATTCTGGTAAGCGGCGGACTTAAACAACCCAAATGATAGTATAAATAACAGGTATCACATTTTGCAAGTAAATGTTGATCATTTGTGCCACTGCAAATACCACATTTATTGTTTAAACCTAATGGCGCCTCATTATCTAGAGAAAAACAGACAAATTAAATGTTAAGCTATTTTATAGTAAAAAGAATTAAAACAATATACATGTGTTACAAAATACCACACAACAAGAGTCTTCAACAATAATTTTTTCAGTTTTAATATTATACAATTATTACAATATCTTGCACAGATATTTGATATATATATATATATATATATTATGTAACAGATATCAATATCCAAAATATAAATATTATGGTGCCAATATTGCTATTGCATCAAAAAAATTATATTGTTGAAGACCCCTACCACACACATTAATAATACCTATAATTCCTGAACTATTTTTTCTTTTCAATGGGAATCCAATACCAGCTTTTAGAGCAGCTGGGGTAGGGACATAATTATTTGTTCCTAATAAAAATAAAATAAAATTAAAAGTAAATCATATGTGAGTAGTTAAATATCATATAAATATGATTTAATGATTTTATTGACATAATACTTACTATAAATACACATTTTTTGAGTTTCTTTAGTAAGATCATCATAATCAGGCAATCTAGCATCAGGGTGACCAATTCGTATAACATCATGATAAGCTTTTACAATATTTTTTAACTCTAAAAATTTATTTTGTAGAGAGTCATTGTTTTTTGTTGCCTACAAAACATTAAATAATATTAAAGTATATTTTTTTTAATACACATTTTAACTGTAATATATTACTTGATCATATTTCCCTTGAACAACTATTTGTTCTTCATGAAGTTTCTTTTTTTTTTCAATAAAACTATTTAATTGAGTTTTAAAATCTGTTAGTCGTATATTTCGGTCATAGAAATAACTTACAAATTCCAAACTGAAAAATTACATACAATAAATTGAATGGAAACATACAAAAATAATAAAATAATCATGCTGACCTAAATGCAGAAGGTATATGCCATCTTTTTGGTATATCACGTAATAATTTTATAGAATCTTCAATTGCTTCATTAGAAGTCATATTTACACCCATTAAGTTAGCTTTTAACCAAAGAGCTCGACATGCTGAAGCTGATGTTGTAATAGGGCGTGGAACTTTTGATTTGTATACTGTAGAGTGTAAACACAATAATTAAAAACTATAACGGTAAAATGTAAATGAGCAATATCTTACACAACTCTGGAGCACTGATTTTTTTCATTTCATAATACTTTGATTGCAATTTTTTAAGTCTGCGCTGATTACGTTGCCAAGTGGTTGACATTTCAGAAGACTGTTCTTCACGTAACAATATCATTTGTCTTGTTCGTACTTGAAGTGCTTCCCAATTTCTTTTTCTTTTTCTTAAAAAAGATATAGAAAATATTTCATATGTGTATTAATTTATTTAATTCAATTTTATCAATTCTCAATGCACACACATACATGTCAACAATAAACGCAACAATTTTTTTTTCATAACTGCTTCTTCTTAACTTATTGGTTGATTAACAACCCATGGCTGTCTTTAATAGTCTATATTAAGTCTAATAAGTAATTTTGTGCATGGTTTAGTTGTTAGTTTAACTCTCCACCCCCATCCTGAACTAGACCCCCTCAATTACTTGAATTCAAGGAGACTATTGCAGAACTAAAATTGGGCACTGCACAGAGTAATAAAGATACCCAATAACAATTTTCAAAACTACCCAAGACATAATTAATAGGTATACCATAAATAAGCCATTACATATTAAAGTATACTATGAACCTCCAAATTAAAAAATATACATTATACTAACTTTGCTACAAGTTTATCTACATGCAGTTTGCAGTGAGCATAAAATGGATCTGATTGATCAGTTTCTGGACTTGTTGCTTCTGACAAACTGCCTTCTTGTTGAGCGCTAATTATTAAAAATAAATTAAAAACTATTAAATAATATCAATAGCTACTTTAATATATAAAATAAAACAAAATACTGGTATATAGTGAAATTGTGAAAACAAAGGGTGGGAGCGTTGAGAAAACTATGAGTAGAGTTCTTGTCCTGGTCTACAAGTTTTTCTAAGGATTACATAGAACACTAGCAAACATAAAACAGGCACCTGGGGATTATAATACATACACACATCATTATTCACTATTTGAATGAAGATAAAGTTTATTCAAAATGTTCTAATTAAATTAATGTTAAACACTAAATATAAATGTAGCATCAAACTTTATACATAATTTCATTGTATTAAAACTCTTCAACATTATATTTATATTTCAAGTATTTGATTTAATAAGCCATTTTTATCTTTTAGTAGAAAATTTTTAAAAACAATTTACCAATAATTTTAAAAATATAGTACTTTAATGGCAAATATTATTAAATATTAATTAAATTATCTTATTAGATTTATTAAAGCAGTTTATATTTCTACATGTGAAAATTATGTTATGTGTGTTGTATAATAAATCAGGGCCGAATAAGGGCATAGGCACTATAGGCACTGTGCCTAGGGCCTACAAACACTTTAGGGGCCTACGAAAGTAAAATGTACTTTTTATGTTTTTTATGGTTTCTGGCGATTTAATTTTAAATAATATATTTTGAGTAAAATGAAATATATTTTTAGATGTGTTGAAATTGTTATCAGATAAAGTTAAAATTTGATTTTCATGTAAATATTTTTGTTTTTAAAGGCTTAAAACACTGAAATTTAACACTACCTCTCCCTAACATTAGGTTTCTTAATCATTTAAATACTGGGCACTACAGGACCGTGTTATCACATGGGTAATAAAGCACTGTGCCTAGGGCCTACGATAGTGTTGATCTGGGACTGTAATAAATGAATCAACTGAAAACTACATTATAGTATGTCATACAAATTAAAGATGTAAATAGGATTTACTATACCAAGTAACATGGAAATTTGATCTGCACAACCCAGCATCACAGGCAATTGTCACACCAGTACACGCAAATTTCATATCTTTACACAACATACAACTTTTACTACCCCATCGAGGTGAAGTATTAGGAAACAACATGACTTTACTGAGACTAGTAACTTCACCAAATGTGATGCCAGGTACATAAAGAGCACATACTAAATGCACCCACTTTCCACTGTCTGTTTCTTTAAATATGCCACCTAAAACAACAAAATGTTTAAAATAAAACAATTTATATGCATAGTAATAAGCAGTTAGGAATAACTCATAATAAAAAAAATATCAATTCACCAACCAAAATTAGGACATAATTCACAAGTAGGATTTTCAATTCCTGCTTTACAAGCTTCACAAAACCATGGTTCCATAGAACACGATGAAACTGACGAACCAATACTCCCAGAATCGTGTACACCATAACAACCTAAAAATGATTATGTATATTATATAGTAATGTTTTTTGGGCAATACAGTTTATACTAGGTATTATATTATTATTTACCTTCATGAACTGATATGCCACATTCGTCACAATCTATTAATTCATTTACATCATCACTAGCATCACCTAGGCAAATACTACAAATATGAATTTTATCAATAATCTCTTTCAGATTCACCTAGAATTAAGTAATACAATTAAATAATAAATATGATAAATAATTACTGATTACAAACTATACTTTAATAGGATTTTCTAGACTAGTTTTGCCAACACTTGTATTGTCATCAGTGGTCACATTCTTATAACTTTCTGTTTTATCAATATTACTTTTGTCATCTTCTTCCGAGTCATTATTATCTTTAAAAACGTGTAATAAATAAGTTTTAGATAACAATAAATCAATTTTAATTAAAATTAAATATGTATATAAAATACAAACAAACCATCAAAATCGGTTAAGTATGAAGCTCTATCAGAGTCAGATTCACTATTAATATAATGATCTTCAATACGAAAATCACTGTCAGATGAACTTTCACCATCAATATCATCCAAATTTACTAATTCACCTGTGGAGGGTGGTTTGACTTTTCGTTTATTGGGATCGCGTTCCACTGTAAATAATTAATACTTGAAAATAATTTGTCAAAGTATAATATAACACCAAATAATTTAAAGTTCCTTGCAAAAGACTTAAAAAACAAATACCGCCTAATTTAAGTATAACTTAGTTTACAAAAATAGATACTTATATTTTTATTAAGTAGGTAAAAAAAATTTATAATTGTTAGGTACCTAACATTCAAATCAACTTTTAAAAATCAAATCTATGATTACTTAACAATATTAAATATTTTGTACCTGCTAATAAACACAGAGATATATATTCAATTTGTACATCATTAAATATCTATAATAGTATATCAGTATGCAAGTACAACTTACTAAATGTGTTATAAGCTAAAACCAGTCAATAACATCAATCTATATATTTAAATTACAATAAGGAAGAGCAGTTGATAATCTCTTAGTTAATAAAAGGGAATTAGTGGCGTAGTTATAAAGGGGTAGTATTTATTCTATTTCTTTTTAAACCAAATATTTTTCTTACAAATAACAAATATATAGTTATCTGTTATAGCTATGCAACTTTAGAATACTCACTATGGCTCATTGACTAAAATACTCGACACGTTTAAATTTTAAAGTCAGCCAAGTATACCCAAGGTTCTTGGGTTAAAAATGTACTTGAAATTTGGATGACACTTAAACATTACCTATCAATATAATTCAATAATGTGAGAAAATTGAAATAAATTTAAACAATTTTTGGAGGCATTAAAATAAATAAAAACGAAAAACAACAATGTGTATAAATTAAAATAGGTGGTGAAAACTAATTTTTGAAATTTTTAACCACTTATAAATAGATCAGTTGTTTAGATTGTACTTAAGTTTTAAGACTGAAAATTAATGGTTTTAAGGTACAATAACTGCAAAAATGTACAAACTTCAAAATTTTACATTACATTTCAACTATTCAAATATTATCATGGAAATATAATGATGAAGTACGCTCGAGCGCAGTGCTCGAACGCAAAAAACAACGTGCCGGTTAAAAAGGACATGGGACGAGGAGGAGTGGTGGTAGGGACGACATAAACAATGACTACTGTTAACTACTTACTGGTTGACCCCCGTTGTCACAAAGCGGTTATGTACCAAATGTGAAGTCCGCAGACGGCGAACAAAAGTCGGCGCTGCGGTTCACGTTGAACGCGAAATCCGATCGGTTCAAATATTACGTGTAACAAACGGCGTTGACGAGAAAATCGAATGCAAAAATGTTTTTTAAAAAATTATTTAACACATATTTACATTTTCCAGTTTTCCACACAAGATCGCTAAAAACATAGCAGGGTGATAAGTGATAACACAGACCGTCAGTGATATTAACAACAAATAATATCACAGTGTGACCAACGGAGACGTCGTAAAGAAATTTTTAATTTTTCATCGTGTTGATATTGTATATTCGACAGACACGAATAATAATTATAATATTATACTATTTTGTCTACGGTACATTCACGTCCGTGGTTGAATATCTCAAAGTTTGAACTTAAACCACAGAATAGATGAAATTTAACTATTCTGTGCTTAAAAGATTATCTTCATAGAATAGAGATTATCTTAGTTTGTGGTGGAAATTGTCGAATCGAGGTGGATTTATATTTCGTATAATATGATTTATACCTTATAAATCCACCATAGGTGTAAATTCACTATTCACCATTATAATATTATTTACTCTTCTGTATTTCTGTGTTTGAAACATATATACACCTTTATCTGTGGTTTGAAACACTACCACCTATTTATAATATAGTGACTAGGACCGCGTTCCCCAAACAAAATAGGACGAAGGCACTGGTTTTTTAGGCTGAGATCAAAGTTTTATACTTGTAATTTTGTATGCGATGGATTGTGTGCTGCTATTTGTTTATTTCTACCACGGCTGTAGATAATTATCACTGATTATTATAAACAAAAATACTTTTTCATACAATATTTTCTAAGCCTCTCCACTCAATTCCCCCTCCTTAAGGCATCAATAATTGTAATGCACAAAATAATCCGTATTAATGATTGTTATTAAATAATAATTATGAACGATTTTTGAATAGCTTTTTGAAAATTGAATTAGAATTTGAATCTCGGTTATGGATCGGTTCACATTTTACGATTGCAGTGTTCACGTTCTCGCAAAGCTATCACACAAATATAGATAACAAGGCCTACTTTTTATTTTTGTAGTATCACGGGACATTCAGAGTTTACCATTTTGATTTTTGATAATTGCTTACCAAACACTAACAGACTTGAAATTTTGTTTATAAAAATTCCTATTTGCTCGAGAGTTGAAAGGATTTTCGATTATTTGTTTTCTATTTGTGTGTTTCGTTCTATTCTCCACCGTTAGAGATGGGCGAGATCGAATTTAACTACGGTTCGACTTTGCCTACGGAATCTCTGAAGGTGATCGCCGAAAGCGTTGGCATCGGTAATCTGTCAGACGAAGCGGCCAAAGAAATATCCGACTCTGCCACTTACCGTTTGAAGTTAATTTTACAAGTAAGAAAATTTGTTTTAGGTTAAGTTTACTTAGTTGCTGCGTTCATTTTTCGAACTTTCAAAACAAAAACTCAGTGGGTATTTTAAGTTCAGCGCTGCGGCACTGTTACAGACGTATAATATAAGATGTTAACCATTGATCAGTGTACCGATTTAACCGGTAATTGTTGTAACATTTTAATCGAAATTCCCTATGTTCTGAATTGACAATTTGAGTTGAAATTTGTAAATAAAACACCATAACTTATGATCGATTTTTGATTGTAATTATTTCCATTAAGATTGATGTTAGACGGTTGTAATTTGTGTTAAATACAAGTAACCTACTTACTGTCGGTTTTGACAACAACAATCATTGTCTATGTTTAATTTTATCCGTACTTCAGACTTCTGTATTGTCTTACTCCTATTCAATATTTTAATGTAATCGGTACCTGTAATATTATACGTATATAATATGTAGTTCATATTAATAATTACTAATAAAATTTTGTTTTAGGAAAGTAAAAAGTATATGATGCATTCAAACAGATGCAAATTACTGCCTTCAGATATTGATAATGCTCTAAAAGTATTTGGTATTGAAGTAAGTGACATTAAAAATAATTAAATATATTGTACTCGGGTTTTTTAAGTTTAGTTGTAAATTAAAATAAATTTGGGAGTTAATTTTCAAAGTATTTTTCTTAGCTATGTTCAAAGGTATAATAAAAACAAAATAATATTGTCTGTATTAGCGCCTGTTTCAACATTTGAGAATGTATTAACTCAAGTTACTTGTCTGTTATAACTACTTAAGTAGCTTATGAAAATGAAACAATTTGTTCGTATTAAATAAAAAATAACAGTATAAATTATATTTATTTTCAGCCTATCTATGGATTTCATTCTAAAGAACACATACCATTTCGATACGCTTCTGGTGGTGGTCGAGAACTGCATTTTATTGATGATAAAGATGTTGATCTTATTGAATTTGTTAATGCTCCTTTAGCTAAATTACCTTTAGAAACCAGCATTCGATGTTAGTTGAATATTTATCATTAGGTACTCTTATTTTATAGAAAGCAATCACTTATAAATTTGAATTAATTCTTAGGTCATTGGCTTGCTATTGATGGAGTTCAGCCCACTGTTCCGGAAAATCCTCCATCTTTATCTAAAGATATTCAAAAACTTGAATGTGTTGATCCTTTAAATAAACTTAAAAAACCTATTGATAAAGAAGTATCTGGCCGACCGTCTACTGGGTAAAAGATAATTTGCCTCAATTTTAAAATTTTAATAATGAATGTATAGTGTACTCAGTAGTGTATGTAATGATTAATAATTTGTTTTGCACAGAAAAATTCAAAAATTGCGCAATGTTGAAACTGTTCATGTGAAACAATTAGCAACACACGAATTATCAGTTGAGCAACAACTTTATTACAAAGAAATTACCGAAGCTTGTGTTGGATCTGATGAAGCTCGGCGAGCTGTATGTATTTTGTGTTTTATTAAGTTAGAAGTTACGCGTAATCGACCTAATTGATTAATAGTTGATAATAAATATTTTAATTTTATTTTTACATAATATAATAATATTAATTATTATATTGTTAATAATAATAATTTACTATATTTTAGTAGATAATCAAGGTAAAATGATATTTCAATTTTTCTTTCAAGTATGAATGTTAAACGTGTTTACTTTTTAAATATTATTTAAATTTTGCAGGAAGCTCTTCAGAGTTTAGCATCGGATCCTGGTCTGCATGAAATGCTTCCCCGTATGTGTACATTTATTGCAGAAGGAGTAAAAGTAAATGTTGTTCAAAATAATTTAGCATTACTTATTTATTTGATGAGAATGGTCAAAGCATTGTTGGACAATCCAGCTCTTTACTTAGAAAAATATGTAAGTTCTATGTTTTATAGCTTTATAATTTGTTATATAACTTAATAATTATTTAAGTTTTATTCATGTTTAACAATGTATTATTATTTTTAGTTGCATGAAATCATCCCTTCAGTTGTCACTTGTGTTGTAAGCAAGCAGTTATGTATGAGACCAGAAATTGATAACCACTGGGCTCTACGAGATTTTGCCTCTCGTTTGATGGCACAAATTTGTAAAATGTTCAACACACCAACAAACAATGTACAAACTCGTATTACAAGAGTGTTTACAAATGCTACTAATTCAGACAAAACTGCACTTCCGTCAGTGTATGGTGCACTTGAAGGTAAAAATACCTTATTAAGTAAATAGCCATTTATCACTGAAAATTAAATAAAACTTATTCTTTTAGGTTTGGCTGAGTTAGGAACAGAAACTATAAAAGTCTTTGTCATTCCCAGAGTACGCATGATATGTGATAGGTTGGATTTACCAGAAGTGACCCAGAACAATGTTGATCGAATATCCGGAAATCAAATTAAACATTTACTTTGTGTAATTTTGAACTACTACTCAAATGATAAGTACCTGTAATCATTACAGCATTTAATTTAATTTTACTTTAGAAAATATTAACTCCAGTATTGAAAACCACACATCAACCACCCGACAATTTAGAAGAATACAAAAAAGAATTTGGATCTGTTGGTGTTCAACTACATGCAGCTGTGAGTAAAGCTCGTGTCACAAGCACTGCACAAAGTTCAAGCAACCAAGCTGTAACCCAAACAAGTAAAATTTTATCTAAAAAATATATTGGTTTGTATTTTGTATTGTTTTTTTGTTCTGTAGGTACACAATCTAAAACCGCTGTTGGTCGACCTGTTGCAGTAGCAACAACAACAGCTACAGCAACTACAAGTAGCTTAGCAACTCCTCAGAAATATGTTCTCATGTCTCAGCGATCTACAGTTTCACAGGTATTTTTTTTTTTCATTTATAATTTGATTGAATACTTGTTATCACCGGTTTTTTATTATTTTTTAGAACGCACAGAATAAAACTGTTTACGCTAATCAACCAAACATCAAATTAGAACCTCAAGATTCTGACAATTAAATTTAAAGATGAGTTATGTTTAACAAAAAATGTTCTTTTAAATTTATATACCTACCTAAACAATTTTTACAACATGTCTTTGTAAATAGTATACTGTAGAATGAGAAATATATGTATATTTTATAATTTATAGTTACCGATTTAAAAATGCAGTGGTAAAAAAAAAATAATTAATAATAACTTATTAATTAGCCAACAAAAAAAAAAGCAAATTTAAAAAAATACACCTAAAAATAGGTAGTAATCTCAAATGAGTACATAATATGTATTATTAATATCTATATTATAGATACATTTTAGTTTACTTCGTTGAATATAAATTTATTAATTTATATGTGGTCTTAAGTATTTTTTGATACAGTTAATCCAGATAATCCTTTATTGGTCAGTATTTTGAATTTGCTTAGTCCATAAAATGCATTTTTCATTGTTATACTTGCTTTATTGTCTATGTACCTTTTAAATAATTCAGATATACTATATTTTTCACTATTGATGACACTTTTATAAACTATAATTCCTTAATTTTATGATATTGCATGTTTTTTTATCTAATGGAATTTATCAGACCTCGTAGCGACCAAGTGTGTACATATTTTTATTATTTATTTTTTTTTCTTTTATTATTATTTATTCATGTTTATACTTTTAAAAGATAACAGAATTTTTTTTTGAAGATACCTACTATACAACATAAAGTTTTTTTTTTCCAAGTTAACTTTCAGAAAAATAGAATATTTTGTTTTATTACAGTTAAAATAAACAAATGTCCAATCGGTATTTTTATTTTTTGAATATTAAAAAAACTTGTTTAATTTTAAATTGTATATTAATTGTTTCAAAAAAAATTTTGATTTGACCATATAGCCTAGAAACTACACAGGATTCTGGCAGATCCCACGCAACTAAATTAAGTCATTTTAGAAAGTGCAACCCAACAAGCGTTAGGTATGACTGAACAGAAAATAATTTACAGAGCAGATTTTTTTCTTTCTGTGTCACTTACTTAATTTTAAATTATTAGCATTAATCAATGGCATAAGGGTATTTTAGTATTTTTTACATGTATTAACAAACTTGGTAAAATATAAATTTGTAAACAATGATGATGAAAAAATAGTTAAGCCATACCTAAACAATGACAAATGAGTAAGCCGACAATATTATTTTGTTGTAAAATATATGTTAGTAAAAAGTACCTAAACAATACAGATTATAATGAACCTAAGACCACGTGTGACATACTTTTGTCTTTTGTGTGACAGAAGATCTTTTAAATTGTGGCACTGTTCAATGCTTGACTTGGGATGGGGTACGCTGAGGATGGAATCCTTATTTTTAGTTCAACCCTTCTATTTTTGCACCCTTAATGGTCTAGAATAGGCACATAAATAAAAATTTGTTTTCTTTATATTATTTTTTTTTTTTTCAAATCAAACACTGACACTGTTGTATCGCCATTAGGCAATAACTGTCAATTTGTTTTCTAAAACCTACCAACCTATCGAAATAATAATTATGAAACAGCGTTCACCTTCAATATATTTATAGTATACTGACAACAATATTACAGCTTAAAAAAAAATCAATTATACTTTTGTCTTAATGAAACCAATGGTGCTAATTATGTACCATTAGTTTTAATATAATTCTGTGTGACGTGAGCAGAATAGGTCTACAAAGTTTTAAAATAAGTAAATTAAAAGACAAATCTATTATTTTTTAGATTTGTACTGCTTTGAGGATACCTACCGACTTACGAATGATTAATCATAGAAATTATTGAAAATTATTTGTTATTATAATTATAAATGGGCACTTAACTATTGACTTTGAACAAAGTATATATCAACAGCAAAAAATCAATAAATTACTAAGGTATTTTTGAACGCAAATTAATTTTAATTCGTTTAAAATCATTTCAGCGTTTCATATTAAAAATAAGAAAACCTCAGCAAGTCATGTAAAAATAATTAAGTATAATTTTTTGATAACAATTTTTGAATAACACGGTTAAGTAAAATTCAATCAACTATAGCTCTACTTTGTTAGGACGGCACAGTTGTGTAAGTTCAGTACAAATGGAATGTACCACGTGAGCATTGTCGTCAGACTTCATCAGTCTTATAACATCATCTTCGATGTCGTTAACAATATCGTCGCAGTAGTATTCTAAGCTCTTGTTCAAATCCGAGTCCTGTACAATGTCCACTTCGCTCATGAGCGGATTCATTTGACCGTTCAACAGTAAGGGCATGACCACCAACGAACCGTTGGACTTGAACGTTGCGCGCACATAGTCGTCCATCTTCTTGCAAACTGAGTCCATCACCTCGGTCAAGTACATCTGAGATCGAGCCAGCGGAACCGTGAGTTTCGGTTGGTTTCCGTCGCCGTCCAATCGAAAATTGGACACTTGCACGACCTGCGACGGGTCCTTTGCGCTCACATTGCGTTGGATTTCTTCGACCAAACGGCAGCACACCTCGCATCTTAGCTGCGAGTTGTCCACGGCAGCGTACGTCGCCGACACCGCGAGAAGAAGGCAAACGTACTTAGACGAGATCATAGTGTGATGAATGAATTCGATTCACAAGTGTGTTTAATTAACTACACTGTTTTGTACGCAGAACAGAATAAATAAATCACTGTCGTAGATACTAAAATTGGTTACTCAAACACAATCGTTAGGTATTATGCAAGTTTGTTGATTATTAATAATAAAAGGATAGGTACCTATTTCTTCAAAAAATAACACGTACTTCGATCGCCAAGACGCACACACGCAGGCGGTAAACAAACTTAAACGAAAATAACAAGGCCAACTACCTGGGAGGAATGAGAATAATTACACAGATTTTATATTTGTGAATAATAATTACTTCCGATCTTGAAGACAAGTCGCGAACGATAATAACAACAACAATATTATTATATCAGTTCACAAAAAAATTACCTACCCATAGATCTATCACAGTTACGTCAAATTTAAAATCAAGAAATAAATAATAACTATTTACCAACGTCCTACTACCTACATATCCTACTATACTAAAAAGCATGACAAATTACAGAATTCTGCGATATGTCTTGTACTTGTACGGATTGTTGTTATCAGTAAGTTACCATGTGATTCAGATTTCAAGTTTGGAGTGTTGGGCGGTTAACGTGAGAATATAACAGAGTTTTTATGTTGCGGAAACGAAAATGTTGAGATGGATAAAGTAACAAAAGTAGATAAAATAAGGAACGAATATATATATATATGGCATCGGCATAATAAATGAATAAATAAATAATAATAACAATAATAAATAAGTAAACAAGCAAAAAGAGAAGTAGGTATCTAAAAACTAAGAATTTGGTAACTATTAATTTAAGTTGTCTCATAGACGAATATCCAGATTTTCTAGATTTTCGAGCCATTCAATCGCGTTTTCTCTGGCTACATGTATGTATACCTCTCAATCCCTCATCGAATTTAATTTAAGGACATATTGTCTCGACTTTATGCTTCGTTGTTTGAATATCTCCACAACTACAAAGAGGTGACTCACTCATGCCCCATTTATGGAGTAAGTAATTGCATTAGCAGTTCTTATTCTATTCGTTGTAGTTCACAATGATCGAGGAAAGTCATATCCTGGAAGTTTCTGGGTCGGGTCTACGACCAGCTCAGCGTTTTTTACTTCAGCATCCTTCCAGCGGCTTTTCCCTCGAGTCTCTGTGGTCACTTCTGTTCCAAGTTCGATCCACACCGGGTTTCTAGACTTTTTAGACTTAAGTCTTTTTACTGGGTGTTGATAAATGTCCTCGTATACTGGGTAAGAACCAAGTATTGGTGTGTTACATTGTATCAATAGTTGACTCGGTGGTGGTCAAACGGGGAGGGGTGTATCCCCCCATGAATTTTTTCAAATTTCGAGCAAGTTGTGAAAAATATATTGTATTGATTTTACGAAGATAGATTAATTTTTAGATTTTTAATTTCAGAATTTTTTTGAAATTTGCTCGGTTTTAACGTAGTAACCAATTAATAAAAATTTTTTCAAACGACTGAAAAGTCCCCGATATTCATTTATTTCACAATAACTATCCTCTAAAAACCGTTTTTTTTTTTTTAAATTCTTTTTAATTTCCACGTATAAATACTTAAATAAAAACTATGAATAGAATAATTAAAAGAAAAAAGAACTGACAAACGTGGTCATAAATTTAAACGATTTTGGTGCCGTTTGTAAAACGCAAATTATTAAAACTAACGAAGAAAACGTTTGTGATAATAATTTACAGACAGTTGACATTTATGTATACACATGAAGAGGAAATCACACGTTTGTAATATTATTAATAGATTAGTTCTTAAGTTTTCAAGTCACAGCACCAGTTCCTTTGGAGGCGTCTGGTTGGGTTGCCAGGAAGTGTTAAACTAACTCATGAAGCTAACTCGTTGACTAGTTAGTTGGGAACAAATTGAAGTTCGGCATGGAAGCTTTTGCTGTAGATAGCAGCAGTGTCATTGATGGTAGGTATTTTGAGGTCGGAATTAGAGGATATTAATTTTTACTGTCAAAAAGACGTAGACAAGGAATTTGTCTTCACGATTTTTGTTTGTAGTCGTTGAAAATTAGCAACGAATGCCTTATAAGAATATTTTACAATAAGCACAGTATTTTTTGATCTACTGAGCAGAATTCATCAAAACAATTATTTTATCCGTATAAGCAATTATTGTTTTCCAACGTAGAGCAAATCCGTTTATTTTATATTATACTTTACTGTCACTATCGTCTATAGACTATCTATACTATCCTGTAAACCAACCAATGCGGTGACTAATTTCATACTCCAAGACACTATTTAATACTTATTTTCAATTTTTTTATAGTGTTTTTGTGGTACAAAAGAAATTAATGTTTTTTAAAAACAAAAAAAAGAGTATGTAAATTCAAAAAAAATCCACCTCATCCCCTGGATCGCGCGATTACGCGGTGTGGCTCCAATTTCAGCTGCGCTGTCGAAATTCCGTATCGGTGTATTCAGTATAATTATTGTGGTTTTCATGCAGCTATATAGTTAATTAGTTTTCGAGTTAAATTGTACATTTGCTATGTGTACGAATACAATTGTTATTAACAACAACAATAATATGATGTTACTTCTTCTTCAGGAAGAGCAAGATTAATCACTTACGGGCAAGGTTATAGTCACCGGAGTGATGGACTATCGTGATTTTATTATATAGTATTTACTATAATAATAATAAATTACACGGTCTGTCGGTAACCGAACACCGTGCGCGCGCGCGCCGCGCAAAAACGTGGTTAACCTTGACGGTGACGGGGCCGTGACGTCGACGAACATGTGGCGGCCGTGTCGGCGCTGATAACGACACCGCGTGATAACGATTAACGCGTAAAATACTGTGACAATTTCCGTGTCCGAACGTTGCGATTTGCTATTATAGGGCCGCCTGGCGAGTGGTCCGTATTCAGTTCAGATTTCAATACCAATATGGCAGTAGCTCTGCCCAATTCGCAGAGGCCGAATTCCGATGGACGACGGGCAAAAACATTAAAACCTACCAACACCGCCGACTACCCACTATAATAATTATAACAATAATCGTTCCTGCGAGATTTTCCCGTCGTCGTTCCGTTCCGCGTCCGCTCAGCGAGTCCGGCCGGCCGCGCGCGATGTTCAACTGACCGCAAAAACTGCAAATTTTTATTCGCTTTATAATTTTTTTCGTTCACTTTTTGCCGTGCACAGCTGCTTGCGCCGCCCGCCACCCGTTTTTCGCGTGAGTATTTCTTGTTGTTTGTTTCAACGGCGTGCGGCGGTGGTCCGACCGCACGTCGTCGTCCGTTTCGATCCGTTCGACAGTGTTGGTTTTTTTTTTAAATAAAATTTTTAACGCCTACCACTTATCTCTTCAAACGGTGTCCAAGATATAATTTCCAGTCTGAATCGGTCTGTAAACGGTATCACAGAGTTTACTTTACCACGTCGTAACTGTACTCTTTTAGTACAAATAGATCCTTTACGAAGCTATTATGACTAGACAGTGGTAAAGTGTGTGTCATCCGCGAATAATGTATTAATTTAAAATTTCGATCATACTATCGTTGTCGCTTGTCCGAGCACAAACCTTTCTTGAACTTGCTGCTTTTTACGATTTTTACTTGAAATTTCCTCGTTTTTTAATCTTGACCATTGATCATGGTACCTACGTTTAAAATTAAGCTGTTAGCGGTTTTTACTTTGTATTCAAATGTATTTTCGAATTTACAAACTGTATAATTATTTCTTCATTCAGCGGATTTAGACGTGATAAATTGCAATAATCGATTTCTCCAGATTCTTAGTTGTCTAACTGGGTAGGTTTTAAGTATTGAAATTTTTGAAAACACTTGATAATTTTGAAACCTACCTATAGGTGTAGATTATTTTTCTTGTAAAATAGTTTATACAAGTGCTTAATAGCCGTTTGATATTTTAGCTTGCAGAATAATGGTACTTACCTTGTTTGTTGTTTCATTGTTTGAAAACGTTTTTTTTCTACAGTTGAAAATACAAACATGTCCAAAAAAAGAATCCGAGAAAACAGTGACAATTTGACAATGGAATTGGTTGGCAGTAGTAAAAGTTCTCTTCAAAAATGTGAACCAACAAAGTTACAGAACATAGCACCCGTACGTACCTCTTTAATTTACCTATTCAATACCTATTTATTTATAAGGTACTGATATATGTTGTTAATATTAAATTGTTATGTTTGAAGCTTTACAAAAACAAAACTGAAGCAGTACTTACCTAGTTTTAAATAGGTAATAAAACTGGCTTAAATAGTGTATTCATGGGGAAAATGATATTAATAGACTTTTAAGTGTTACAAATTTTTTTTTAATAACACAAATTGTACCAACTTCTTAAGAGAAATAGTTATTATTTTGTGATCCTGTCATACTTACCAACAAAAAATTAATTGGGCCAAATGGGCTAAATCCCCTTTAAATGTGTTCATCTAAGAAGTTTTAATCTATCTTTTAGTATTGTTTACTTTAATTACACTTAACTATCTAGTTAGTAACTACTAACTAATATCTATTACATTTTGTCCTTAAACAAATTGTTTGTTGTTTGTTATATTGATCAGTAAAATAAATTTTTGGAACGTTGGACAAATACATTTACACGTTTTGATAGGTTTGGTACATATATTTGGTATACCTATTGTAAATTGTCATAATCCTATATTGAATTGTTGTTTGATATGACTAGGTATTTAATGTAATTATTTTTTCATTACATTAGCTTATCAGTGTGAACTTTGATTTGTAAATTACAGTGTATACCTAACACTTAATTTTTGTTTAACATTGCCCTAAAAAAAATTACCATTTCTTATAACTTAAAATGAAAAGTTATCAATTCATAGAATTCATAAGTCCTACATGACCTGAAATATTTTAAATCAGTTGCATAGGTAATTACATTTTTCTAACTGTGAACAATTATGGTTTATGAAATATTTTTATTGCAAAAATTATTTACAAGGTCTTTTTCAACATTTGATGTGTGTACTGTTGCCTATTGGAATGCTATGGAGGGGATCTATTAAAATTCCACTTCAATTTTTTTAATATACATTGTAATAAATATTAAATATTTCTGAATTAGCAAAACTAGTCTTCCAACTTTGGTAACAAAAAAACAATGTTTAAGAGTAAACAACTGGACAATTAAAAGTATCAATGAAACTAAAAAAATCCTTGTTATAGATAGACTACAAAGTATCTATAAGTAAACAAAACCATTCATTGTGAAATATTGAACTACACATAATACCTTTAGTGATTACTGTACTTAGTGATTCACTCTATATAAATAATAAAAACTTGTTCATGTGACTTTTAATTAGTTTTTTTGAACTCATTGCAAATACTACTAGTTAATATTACAAATTCAAATTCCTAATATAATTTCAATAGTTATTTATCTTTAAGAATTTTTTTTGTTTAACCTAAATTAATTCATTATTATTGAATTAACCTTGAAAATGTACCACCTATTTAATGAGTTTGTGAGCTTAAAATATAAATATAGTTTGTATTCTGCATAAACAATGTTGAAATTATAAAAAAAGTCTTGATTTTTATTTTTTATCTACTTATTAGTAGTTACACTAGGTGATATTTCTTAAGAAGAATGTAATACTTAAAACGTTATATTGAAACATTTAATAACATGCATTAATTTTCCTAAATATGTTAAAACTAAAACATTTTCATAAAAAAAGACAGAATTATTCTAGGTCGCATGAGTACTTTAATGGTAGTATAGCAGCCACTATGCTTTGGGTGGGTCACTAGTTTGGAAGTTGTGGTTTAAGCGTATTATTTAATATCTGGAAGCAATGATTAATCATTGTCTCTGTAAAAACAATTCTGAGCAAAATCTCAGCTTGATAGAACAACGGGAAATTATAAGATTTTTGAATGAAAAAAACAAAATGCAAAAAAGTTTTTAAATAGCAAGGGAAATTGAACCTGTAACTACAAGATTAGTGTAACATTGTGACGCCTTTTTATCAAATTTATTCTGTGTTATTGATATGTATCAATTTTATAGGCTTTTGGAAACTAGTGGTTAAATTTTTTTAAAGTTCATTGCTGATGATAGCAAATTTCGTTTTACAAAACATATAACATTTTTAAGTTTTAAAAAACAAAAAAAAACAAAATATATTGTGAGATTTTCAAAAATTCTTAGTCACATATTTAACTACCTATATATTTCCAATCTTGTGTTAAAATTTTAAAGCTTTTACTTAAAAATTAAAATTTTTATTGAATAAAAACCACAAATAAAAATGGAATTTTTCAAAAATTTCTAAGTTCTATACTTAGCTCAAAGATGATCGAAATATTTTTAAATTGGCATCAAACTTGTATATTATTTATTTAAACATTGTGTAACAGTTTTAGATCTGAAAAATCATTATTACAAAAGTTATGACCATAAAACGAAATAAATTTTGTTAACATTGCGGCGTTTGCTTCCCTTTTTATTGATTTTTTCGAATTTTTTTTTTGGTTTTTAGGTATAACTTTTTTGAAATTAAAAATTTTGATACAATGCATCAAGGATATAAGTTTGTCCATCAGAAAGTTTATTTACCGTTAAGATTGGAACAATACCCAAGGTGTTATCCATGTCACAGACACAAACAAAAAAACAAATAAAATAAAATCTATAGCCTCCTTGCTTCACTCAGAATCTGAAAAAAATATTTATTTTAAAGCTGTTTGATGCTCATTACCTATTTTTTTTTTTTTTTTTTTTAATGGCTTTGGTAGGTATTTACTACGTACATGCATGTTATAATTTAAGGTAAACTTAAAAAACAAACGCTTTCAAATTGTTTTTTTTAACATCTAGTAAACAACTATCTATAGTAATTAAATATGAAAAAATTGTAGTCATTTGCGATAGGTAATAATAATATCTAATAACCTATGATAAACAGCATAACATTGTTCTAATACTTTATATAATATATATTACTCTTCTTATAAATTTTATAAAACGTTAAGTACAATGCACCAAGAATATAAGTCGGGTTTTCAGAAAATGTCTTGATTTTAGTGTATATGTTAAGATTGGAGCAATACCCAAGGTGCCATGCATGTCACAGACACAAAAATAAAAAAAACACACATCTTTGTTAAGTCAATGCCGTTCATAATCTAAAATTGAAATAATCATTTTTTTTTTTTAATTTATTATTTTGAAAGTTTTTAAACGTACCAATGAAAAATAATTATTTTGATCAATCCCAAGTAGAAGTTTTAGCCAATTTAAACTTTTTTTTCAGATTTGTTATGGGACCAAAGTTTCACAATTTTACCCGCCTTTGGGTTTGTAAACAAAAATTAAATTGTCATTTCGGTATGTTATGCTGACAAATTATGACGTTACTGCTATAGTATAGCTTAATCCCTAGAAAACACACCAAATAATTCAAAACTTTTTTCTGAATCAAAATTGTATTTTACATTGACACACTGCAGTTTTTGCGTTTTAGTCAATTTAGCTAGGTGTTAAATCCCCTATAATATTAAGACAAACAACATTATATCAACGTTGACGCTTAGTACAATTTTCTATGATAAATTTTAATTTAAGTGTTATTGTTATAAAATAATGATAGTTTTTATGGTTGTTTAACTCTAGTCAATTTTCAAACCTGCACCTTACAGTCATGAAAAAGAGGCAGTAGATGAACGATTTGCTTGTGATTATACTACAAAGATTACAATGGACATGGCAAATTCTGGCTTAGGTACCTATACAATTTTATTTAATTAATATTTATGACTATTTATTGCTTCTGTTTTGCAATTATGTTTGTAATATTATTAAATGTCCATGATACAATTTGTATTGTTATTTTTGGCGTGTGAGTGTTTTGCTCACATACTAAAAAAATTAATTTTGTTGTATGAAAAAATACAGAAAAAATACTAATAATAATAAAAAAAAAAAAAAAAATTGTATAAATTTGTTTAGAATGTTTAGATTGTATTGCCCACATTGCTGCATTGCAGCGTGGTAAACAAATGGTGGCAATGCCATTATGCCATATGGCATTGTCAAAATTGGACATTGATAAAAATTGTTGTTTTATTTATAAAATATAAATCATTATATTGTTCAATGACTTTTTGTAAAAAACTCAACAAAGCATTTAATATATTATATTTTCTTCAAGATAAAATGACATTTAACCTCCTAGCGGTCGCGCCTATGAGAATCTCGTTGGCAGTCGCGCCGCGGAATTAACACCGCTATTTTATTTCATTATTTTTAGTGTAGATTTTTAGAACTGTTATCTTATATTTTGCATATTACACGTAAGGAATAATTTACAATGACATTTACAAACAATTCAATTTATCAAATAACTTTATTTTTACATAATATTGTTTATATCAAAAATTTTTAATTCTACTTAAAAAATGTATTTTTAACGTTATTACAATGTATTATTAACTAAAATAAATTCATTTATTTAAACATTTTTTTTTTTTCAATAAAAACTTAAATAAAATTTGTTTTTAAATTAAGTAACTATACTTCTTCATCTTCTTCGATTTCATTGTAGTCTTTATCACACGCATTGCATTTTACTTGCCGTACACTGTGGTGCTTGCAGACATGTTTTTTGCAATTATTACATACATCTACAACCTCATCAGAAAGATCAAGGAGACGATTGATTTCTTCAGAATTAAAGTTATACGCCCTGAAATAAAACATAAGAACAAAAAATGATAAAAAAAATTACAAAAACATAATATTTTTTAGGTAATTCGTGTATTTTCCATTTGCATTATTACAAAATATTATATTACATTATATAATATTTATAATTTGTAAATGTTATATTGATAACATGAAAATAACATGAATTTTATGTAGAATGTGTTACTTACATTATAGCGTCTCCACTTTATCGATGAGAAACAATTTTAGTCGCACCGCGGTGTTTACGCCGCATTGACATACAATAACGTTCACTAACACTTTGTGACTACGTACTGGTGACTTTGCGAGTAAAGACAAAATGCATGACTATTGCATTATGTTTATAAATACAAGGTGTAGGAATAGCAGGGGGTCATACTAATCTTATCGATAATTATAATTAAATAAAACGGTTTTTCCCAATGGTGCGGTGTAAACACCGCCAGCGCGACCGCTAGGAGGTTAAATAATCAGTGGTTCTAAAAACATCAATTGTGTGAGGAAATTGCTCATCATGTCTATGACTGGTTAAAATTGTTTTTTGTTTTTTTACTACTATTTAACAATAAAATTATCATACTATAACTTACTATAGAATTTTGATTTTTTTTTATGTGTAGGTAGTTAACAATTGATTATATTTTTTTTCTTGCTTCTTTAAAAAGAAATATGTGTGTTTGTAGTTTTACAGAATGATGGTCTTTTTACAGTAATTTAGATTCAGAAATAATCTTGTATTTTAATAAGATATTTTAGTTTAAAAAGTTTCAATAGTTTTCTGTTTTTGCTTTTAAGTATTGAATATTTTTTATTCATTGTGTTAATTTGCTATTCTTAATAAGAAAAGTTGTTTGTAAAGGTTAGTTTGATTGTATTAAATATTACCTAATACAAATATGGTTTACCGCAAAAGTTTAAACAATGATCTTTATTAATTTGTAGTTTATATTGTTTAAAATCATACTCATTTATTGCAAATAGATAACCCTACATGTTCATTATGTTTTTTGTCTGAATGGTTATTTCTTAAGCAATCTCAATTAATGTTTTGTTGTTTAAGTAGTGTATACAATTACTGTTGAATAATAATAGTTATTACATTATTTGCAGTTGATATTTAATTTTTATTTTATAACATGCTTTTTTTGTTTCCAGCTCCTCGAAGAATCAGGGTTTATGCAGATGGTGTTTATGATATGTTCCATCAAGGACATGCAAGGCAGTTGATGCAAGCAAAAACTGTGTTCCAAAATGTTTATTTGATTGTTGGAGGTTGGTTTGTTTTCTGTTCAATAAAATGTTCTATTTTTAAATATTATAAATTTTATTTAATTTGGATTTTATTAATATTAATTATTATTATTATTTGCGTACAAATCACAGTGTGTAGTGATCGCATGACACATGCATTGAAAGGCAAGACTGTGATGACTGATGAAGAAAGATATGAAGCTGTAAGACATTGCCGATATGTTGATGAAGTCCTAAGTGATGCTCCATGGGAAATCAATGATGAGTTTTTAATAAACAATAAAGTAATTTAAAGATAAACTGATTAATGCTTCATAATACAATTTTAAGTGTAAAATATTTTGTCTAGATTGATTTTGTTGCTCATGATGATATTCCTTACATAAATGAAGCTGGTGAAGACATTTATAGAAGTCTTAAAGAAAAAGGTATGTTTGTGGGAACACAAAGAACTGAAGGTGTTTCAACATCGGACGTTATATCTCGAATTGTTCGGGATTATGATATGTATGTTCGACGTAATCTTCAACGTGGATACAGTGCCAAAGATTTAAATGTATCCTACTTAAAGGTAAGATAAAAAAGTTAGTTGTGCAGGGATGTAAGAAAAGTAACTTATCCAATTAATTACTATGTAATCATAAGTGCAAAGATGTACCCAAAGTAATATCAATGGTAATATTTAATAATACAATTGATGTGAGAGAACGTAGATTTTGAATAAGTTATTTCTGCTAGTAATATTGTTTAGAGTAATTTATTGTCAGTTAACTGCCAAATGTTTGTTGGTTTAAATTGTTTTGTAATAGTTATTTTGTGTGCTTGTTGTTTTATTGATGACTGTTTTTTGCAAATAGTACACGGCTGGTAAGTGTTGCTTACTGTTCAGAAAAAATAGCACAGACACTTAACATGTTTAAAACATTCTATAAAAATGATTATGGGAACTAATTAAGGATTTGAGTGGTTTTACCAATTCAAAGAGTAGAAAAATGTTAATTGATAAACACCTCTTTGTGGATCTAATTCATTGGCCTGGACCAATAACAAATTTATTTAGAATTTGTTCCACTGGGTCAAACAGTTAACCAGACATTTTACATGGCAGTTTTAAAAATATTTCACAATAGTGTGAACTGTAAATTAATTGATTTGTGGCAGTTCAGTGACTAGAACTTCCTACTATGACAATGTCCTGCCTGTTTATCCAACTGCCTTCTCAATTTCTTTTAATTACCCGGGTGAAAAAAGTATTAAAATAAAAATGTTTTTTTGACATTGCTGAGACAAAAATGACAGAAGTGCTGTCAGCATTCCAGAAGATGAGTTTAAACATTTCAATGAATATAATAAAATATTGGATAAGTTAGCTCAGAAATCAAAGAAAAATAGTTTGAAGCTTAAAACTTTTTAGACTTAATTGATGAAGATTATAATAACCAAAATGTCTTTTTATTTCTTTTGGGTACACCCCCATAGTAGAGTTTACTGTATATTTGTATTTATTCCAATTTCCAGGAAAAGAAACTAAAGCTTCAAAATAAAATGGAAGAACTTAAAGACCGCAGTAAGCGAGTAATGGGTACTATTGGCGAAAAAAGAGTTGATATGTTGCAAAGGTGGGAAGAAAAATCAAGGGATTTTATTGTTTCATTTTTGCTGTTGTTTGGTCGAGATGGACCAATTGTGAGTTAACATTTATAGCATTATTTTTTAATATATTAAAAACAATAAACAATAATGTTTTTCTAGTCACACTTTTGGAACGATAGTAAAGGAAAATTTTTACAAGCATTTTCTCCTCCTGGGAGTCCAACTCCAAGTGGCCGTAACACTCCAGAATCAACTAGTTCGTCTGAGGAAAATTTAAGGTAAATACTTGTAATATCAAAATGTTTTAGTATTTGATCAGTTGTTAATGGGCTGATGGTTTTTGTTGTTATTTTTAAAATAATTTTACTAAGATAAAAAGTATATTAATTATTTTTGACCAAAACATTATCTATATTATATTTTAAATATAATATTATTATATAGAAGATTTAATATTTGTGTAAGGCTTAAATGTTTCCGAATTTTCTACTATGCTTTTTTTTTTAGAACCAGTAAAGAAAATTAAATTATTTTATAATTTCAGGTCTCCACCCAGAAAGTCCAGTAGAACTGAACACTATTTGGATGAAGATGATGATGAATTATTGAATGGCTATGACTATATAAATGGTGATAAAGACTCCAATTCCTAGTACTTATAGAACAGTTGTGTATTTGTTAAAAATGAAATAACTATTAGTATAATGTAAAATGAATGCACAAACAATTATTTATGTTAGACAAATAAGATCAACAATAAAAAAAAAACCAAAATTATAGTTATTAATAATTAATCCTATATGGTCGTTAAAAAAAAAAAAAACAATATTTATTAAGTGTTTGTTTATTAAGATTTCTGTGTAAAAAAAATTATTATGTGTGTGTATATTTATGTATCCTAGAAAAGTAATTAGAAAAACATACACATTACACACGTAATTCTTATACATAATTTAACTGTTTATTTGTTTTTAATTTGTTATAATTAAAAAAAAAAAAATTGTATCAAACAAAAATAATGGTTTACTATACTTACTGATGTTATCATTATATATTGATCTGAAAATTTGTTTAATTATTAATAAATTATAATGAAGATTAAAAACAAATGTTTTATTATTATCAAGAGTTAATTTGTTTTATTTTTAAATTAAATGTTAAATTAAATAATTAACTGTTTGCTGATACATTGTTATCGGTTAATACTCAATAGTCTGTACAAAATTAGAGCGCACCGTGTTTGCGCATCCAAATGAATTGCGGAGCGACATTTGGACCCCATCTACAAACAAAATGTTTACTTATCTAAAAAAAAAATATTTAATTACCTTGATTCTACAAAAAGGAAGAACTTTTTTCAAAAAGTCAATGTTGCTCATTTAAATAATTCAGATAAGTGGTAGATATTGCATACATTTTGCTCGATAATAAATAGCCGACTCCGGGCTCCTTAATACGATTATATTATTTATTAGCTTTAAAATGCTTATTTAACGTTGTAAGACTAAAGTGATTTGATACTGAGTAATACAATTATAATATTTTTCATGCCATTAATACAGTTACAATAAGTACGGCTACGCATGTTAAGTGCTCATGCGGCGTTGCTGCTCCGCTCCATCCATTTGAAAATAATCTTGTGTCAAACACAGGAGGGTAGTCAGCACACAGTGTTTGATGGCGCAAAGAGGAAAAAGTAGGTAATCTGCTGAACTGTGGACACATTAAAATATGAAAATCATCATATTTCCATACATTTTTGCACATAACTCCAAAACTAATGGATTCCGCAATTTTTTTCCTGTGCCTTTGTTTTTAAATTGTTGAAATATTTAGTTTGAAAAAAAAATGTTGAAAAAGGGTGAAGTAAATTTTGTTGTTTTTTTTTTTTATTGATGATTAAACGACTATGATTCATAAAATCCAACCAATACGCACAGACTTGTATTGTTATCTAACTTAATATCACAAGGGTGTATTGTGGTTTTGAATTTTTAATGTAACTTCATAAACACCTTTATTGAGACCATACCAAAATACGATTATTGATTGAAAATCCTAATGGAGAGCTTGAAGCTCGTTGCACTGAACTCTGAAGTAGTCCAATCGGATTAATAAATTATAACTTTTAACTAGCAACGTGCCAATTCTGGTTCTTTGTTTCCTATTTTGGATTTTATTATAATAGTATCACCATATTACCTTAATTTTTGGTTATTATAATTGGTAGTTTTTTTTTTATTCTTTTGTTCTTCTAATTTAATTAAAATTTAGAACAGTGCTTCATATGGATCAATGTTAATAGTGCAATTTTTTTTTTCTATAGTTTTGCTAGATACGGGTGCAATTTAAACTTGGTCACAAAGAAAGACAGATCCATGGGTCTGTATGTAATAACAACAATGTAAATGTTATTTGTTGTACGATAAGTATACAAAATATTAATACAATTAATTAATAAGTAACACATTAACTGTATGAAAATAAATAAAAAAATAATGGTGTCATAAAATTCAATTTAATAATGATGTTTGAACTTCATAGTAAATTTGATTACAATAATAAATTGTGCTAACATCATAAAACTTTTTTTTTTTTTTGATTTCACATACAAAAATATAAATAATATCTTTTATTCAACATCCAATTGATTCAACTGTAATCATAGTTTGGATTTTGTTGCCAATCCGACATTTATGGCTGGACTCGGTAATGAGTACAATCGATGCTTTTTCTTGAAATTTGTTATATTGGTAATTTTATAGCTCTGAAAGATAAAAAAAAAAAAAAATTCTTAAATTATCTTTTTTCAGTATTATAGTATTTGCAAATGAATAATCTAATAAATAGAGATCACTTAAGTAAATATCGGGTTTTAGTAAGTACTGAAAACAAGTTAAATTATTTTTTTATTTTACTAGCAGGTTATAGGTATATGTAATGATGTATGTAATAAATTGGATTGCTAACAGGTGATAAACGTTGAAGTCACCATTAACCATTTTTGTGGGCGGTGGGTCCACAGTGTGGGAGTCTAATCATTATATTTCTTGCATGTTGCATGTAACTAAAAAACCCTAAAACCATTCTTATCCGATCGCGTAATACAACAATACAATGTATGGTTTACTTCTAAGACATACAAGAACAGATGACATGCGAATCCTACAGTTAACTCAAAAATCATGCCTAGGACCAACAAATATGGCTACAAAGACAAGGCACCTGCCTTTAGAAGATGATGATGATATGGTATTATATACAAAAGGTTCTAGTGAAAAAAAAAATGGTAGCTTCAATTATCACCACAATCATTATAATATATTGTGTACATTATGTCATATTATGACAGTTAATAATCTGAGAGACGTCGCCTAAATGGCTAATTGCTGACAGCCTAGACTAGAAAATTACAATACATTTGACAATTATCATGTTGCTGATGATTATATTTTATCTGGCCATAACAAGATACTGTTTTGGCCGTTTACAAAATGCACCTTTATTACATTATGTGTATCCGCGAGCAATAACATGTCTATCAAAGAAAAGCAGTTTGTTATCTGTTGTTACTATGATAACTACAAAAATATTTGACAAACACAACTTTTTATATTATATCAAAAACTTAAATGTTAAGTTTTTGATTTTTCGTAAGTGCGGTGCTTTCATTGCTGTTTTGTGACAGAAAGAATTATTAATAATTAAAAACTAAATAATTACTTTATTGTTTGGGATATCAACTTCATCACTAGTGTTTTTCAAAGTTGATTTGACGTGAACAGCCAGCTTATGTCTTTTTGACCCAGACCAACTGATTTGATCCTACAAAATTAACCATTACATAATAAAAATTTTAATTTAGAAACTATAAAAATAACTAGAATTGAACAAATTGATTCAAACAAGTAAATAATGTATAATTGTTTTGGCTGAAAAATAATTTTTTTTCATAGTTATTAAGTTTTTTTTTTTAGTCATTTAGACTAAAGAATCTCCATATCAGTCTGAACAACCCGGTAATGATATCCGGACTCACTGCTAAAAATCAAAATCTTAGAGTTTAAAACAGAGCTCATGGTAAATTTTACTAACATTGTGTATTGTTTTAACACAGAGGGTGGCAACTGGCAGCTGGCACATTTTTTCACACGGACAGCTTTAAACTTCAAAATATAAAAATTATATTTTTTCAATATGTCTATCAAATTTTAATTTTTTGCCCCTAAAACCAAAATCTTTGAAAATCCAAAAAGGTTGCCGACCATTGTTTTAACACATTAACTGTCCACATGGCCGTCAGAACAAGCCGTAGTTCACCAATACACCAAAATATTTGTCAAAAGCTAAAAATTCTAGACAAATTCTGTCAAGACCAGTTTACACAACTCATCCATAATCTATTTTATTCTTTATTCCTACCATGCAACGGATATTTGGCTAATAGGAACCGCAATAGAAAGTGGTCATGATTGCCAGTGGTCATACGATATGGTAATAATTAATTTTAGATTGGTATCGGATTTATAAGTTTAATTAAAAGTCTATCATTTCAGTAATGAAAGTTGGAGTATGTGGTAGTTAACACGTTTTGTCTGGTTAATTAACCATTAAATTAACCTTTCCAACATAAAACAGTAGGTTTATCTTTATTTATGTGGTTTCAAAATACATAAAAATGTTATTAGGTCATAATTATAAAACATGTTTTAGAAAAAGTATTACATGTATACCTAGATTAAGAACTACTTTTGCAGAACATGCTCCCAATTACTTTTTTTATAAATGTATGTCTTAAACTGAGACTTAATCTTAATGACTTTCCTAGTCTTAAGGAATTTAAAAAGCGCATTATATCATTAAATTTAAATAATATAAACCTACAGTTGTAATTTTTTAATTAGTAATATATAGATATACTGTTATAATTATTTTAAAGAACTGTTGTTTTTTGTATTGTTTTTATGAACTCTCACCTCGCTTCTTGGCTTAGGAGATGATCCAGCAATTGTAAACTTATAATGTAATACCTCTATTGTTATTATTTTGTCGGAAATAGACATTAATTATTATTATTATTATATTTAAACTTATCTACAATCTAATATATAATCAGGAAGTCTTGCATAACAAAAAGTACCAGTACAACTTAAAATAAAAAAACTTACTCGATAAAAATCAACAATATCATTTTTAACAATTTTTCTTAATGCTTTAACTTCAATTTGGGCGCGGTCGAAACTGTAGTCTTGAGTGTCAATTTCTATTTGATAAACAGCTGCTTGTTTCATCAAGCCTTTTGGTTTTTCTAACAATTTTACAGCCAAAGCATCTTTATATTCTTCAAATTTATCATCTGTCATGTTTCCCAATAAATCCTAAAACAAAAATAGTAATTTAAATAGCAAATACCTACCTATGTTTTAAGTATACTTAGCTAATTATGATTAATGGAAACTAACCTGAACAGTACATAAAAAGTTTTCTATTCTTGAATCAACATACATAGGAGAGCGGTCAGATTGTACAATAATTCGTAAATTCAGCACACCATGGCTTCTACTTGGCGAACTAAACACTATGTATCCAAGTTGTTCCTAAGGCCAAACAATTACCAGTTACCAGTTATATACTATTCAGAACTTCAAATGAACAAACAAATATTTATATACCTGAGTACGCAACATATTAAAACACGACTCTTTAATAATTTCATTAAATAAACTAGTTATCATATTATTTTCTGTTGACTGCAAACCACATTGAAGATGAATGTAGACACATGAACTGCTGTGATGGTCACTTGTTGTTTCATACAGCGCATCTTCAGCTGAAATTTGTTTTAACAATATGGTTTAAGATCAACATAGGGGAATTGCGCATAATATAAGGCATAAGCTAAGACACAGTGACTAAGTATATAGTCTTCACCGCATGTGGATGGGATTTAAATTTTTATTCTAAGAATTAAAAAATATTTATCTTATTTTATAAAATATAATTTTTAAAGTAAACCTCAATGTTCACAAAGGTACATATTGAAAATATAATTAGATATATTAACAATCAAGTCTAAAGGAAAAATGACGGGTTTTTATTGGAGAGCCCCATAATCTGGGTGAGAGGCTCATTTTTCAAATAATTGGTTGGACAGTGGGGAATGCCAAAACAAGAGTTGTTGCAAGTGGTAGGTCTGGGAACTTTAAAGTTTACTTGGGTAAAAAGGGATGGAGAATCAACAAGACCAGTAAGGAGTTTTTGAAGAAAGAAAATATATGAGACTTCATTCTGTTAGGGGTGGAAACATTTATAAAACAAAGAAAATGAACATAGTCATGAGTAGGGCAGTTAATATTGAAAGTATACTTAATGAAATTAGAAAATTTGCGCTGAACACATTCAAGTTTCTTACGACCATCAGCAGTCTTTGGATTCTATACCACCAAACCATATTTAAGAATCAGTTGGACAATAAATTTCAGAGTTGGATAGTTAAAAATACCCAGATATTAATTTAATAAATAGTAGTACCTTAAGATCTTTGCATTTGGTCACTATTACACTATTACATGAGCTTGAGAATAGAGAGAAAAGGTAGAAGTAAAGCCAAGTATGTACAATGATACAATTTTATTCTAATTTTACACATTAATATTTTAAATTTCACTTACCATCCTCAAGTTCTACTTCTCTTGATCTAACCAACTGGGGAGGTAACAATTTTCGGAATCCAGAACGACACAAAAACGGCTTTTCTAAAATATGTATGAGTTCTGTTGCTTTCTAAAATGTGACAAAATAGTTAAACTATTTACCCAGTTTAGATATTATGAAATAAACTTACAGTTTTGTCAATGTTACCATACACCAATGACTCCATAAACATCTGTGAGAGGAATTTGTTAATAAACTCTTCAATATTTTCAATCTTAACATCTAAAAGTAAATATATTTTTGAATATGTAAAAAAAATAACATTAGAACTAAAAAAAAAAAAAAAATAATAGTAATAATAATAAGCAATAACATAAAAAAGTCGGAATCGCTCTTAATTGTGTGTTTGATTCTGTAGGTCACTGTTTTGGAAGGTATAATTAGAAGTTTTAAACTACTTTTGTAAGCAATTTTCAAATGATTTCAAAAATAACAATTTTGAGTGAGATCAGTTTATTGATAAAAATTAATCCATAACAATAGAATCTATTATTAGGTGCTATAATAAAAAAAAAAAATGAAAACCTTTTAAATTAACTGTCAGAACTTTATAAAATCTTAATTTTACCATCATAAAGAAATTATTTTAAAACCATTAAAAGTTATCAAATACCACAGAGTAATTAAATGTTCTATTTTAAAATTTTTTTTTAAAATGATTGAAAAATTTCATAAGTTGTGCGTATAAAGAATATTAATTTAAACAACGTGTAGAAATGCAATCCATTTGGACAATTATTTGATGAGTTACTACAATTTAATAATGTCAATTGTTTATGTTATAATCAAAATAGTACTATTTTATCAATACTTTAGACCAGTGGTTCTCAAACTGTGCTCTACGGGAGTAGTCTAGGCCATAGGAACTCCGTGGGCACATCTGTATTAGTTAAACTCAAATTATTATTTATATTAGGTTAAGTTAGGCTTTGGGGGCTCCGTAAATTTTTTTAGAAACATAAAAACTCCGCAAACAAAAAAGTTTGAGAACCGCTGCTTTAGACTTTTTTACACACTTTCAGAAACTACTATGTTATTGCTAATTGCTTTAATAAAAATTAGAACACTTTGAAGTCTCAGAATCAAAAATTAAAATTAATTAGTATGTATTATTTAGTATTTACCATCAATAGTGGCCAAAAGTTCATCAGGAGTCCAACTATTCTCTGATAAGATTATAGAGTTGAATCGAATTGCGCTTTGATACGGTTGTTCCACAGCAACATTTTTCAATTCTCGAATTCTCTATAAATACATAAAAAAAAATTAAATTAGTTTTTAAAAAATACAAATTTAAGTATAAAATGTTATTTACTTCTTCTTTCAGAATTCCAAAACGAAATGGGTTAATTTTGAATGTCAAAAGTTTATCAATTGTTTTTTTTAACAAAATATGTAATTTGTGATTGAACCCACTTAATTCCATCTAAGAAAAATAATAAAGTGTTTAATATATTAGATAAGTAAATAAAAAATACTGAACTAAATAGCTAAATTTTTCTTTTAGTAAATATTACTTTAAAACCATAATTATTTGATCTTATGTCTAAACGTAGACTAGCCCTAGTTGCATCCCATGTGTATTCACTAAAATCTTCATTGAATAACTTTATAAAAAGATTCATAATGTTACAATTAAATGGATCACTCATAACGAAGTGGCTGTAAAATAAATAAAATGAATACTTCAACACTGAAGGCAAATGATTGAAATAAAATTAACATAGTTATAATGATAAACTTTTTTGCTCTTTTTCTGAAATGTCAAATGTTCATATTAAATTACCTGAAAAAATCAACAGAGACGAACGCTTTAGGAAATCGGAACTCTGTATCTTTTTTGAACCAACATCTTAAAACTGATGATTCATGAATAACATCTGGGTGTTCAGGTTCCTATACAAAAAAAACTCTATTAACATTTATTATTTTGATAATAAGATAAAAATATCAATTTTGTTATTTTATTACATTCTCATCAATAGGAACTAGACTAAAATCAGTAGCAATGAACTCATTCTTTGATGGCATTTTTAAATCTTCACATAAATCATCCTTTTGCCACTCCTAAAATTTAATGCAAATATACAAAGAAACATTATCAAAATTTTAAATTACCAAAACCATGTCAAAAAGTAAATGTGTTTTAAAAACAATTATAATTACACTTATAGTTTCTGGTGGTATTTTACTAATTGAGTATTGAGTTCCATAATATTTGTCAACAATATCAGTTTTATTTTGAAATACATTGGACACTACTGTAACTCTGAAATTTTAATACATTTACATTTTAAAATGATTTAATTACTTGGACAGGTTAAGTTATCACTTAATATATATCCTTAAAAATATTAATTCTACTACTAAATGCTCAATTGTAAAATAAATGTACAGAAATAAACTATATGTAAATTGTTTAATACAAAGTGTATGTACCTAATAAACATATTTACATAGTTTTTAATCATAAAAGTTCTAATTACACATATAAATACATATATGATGCAATTAATTAATGTGTATGATTTGTAACTAATACCCAAATCAGAAATGAATTATTATAACTAATTATTGTTTATTATCAATAATAATAGTGGTTGAATTTAACTACTATAGACTGATGTCAGATATTTCAATATTTACACAATCTGCCTACAATGTAGCTGAGAGAAAATTTAATTCTTAATAGTAATTTATATAAAATACTTAAACACGTTCAATGCTGACAATATTTTGGATAAGTCTACAGAGTTGAGCATGCGGGTATCTCTTAAACAGAAGACAATTGGAAATGAGTTGTTAATTGGCACAAGTACAGAGAAATCATAATTTTCATTGTGTATAATGTACATGACGGTAAACTAAAAAACAAGCATATGTTTAAACGTCAATTGAACTGGGAATAGAATAAAATAGGCAACATGGATGACGTTAATTGGCAGTTCAGCAAACACAGCAAAACTAACAGCGCTAATTAGTGGTGTCAGTAGCAAGTGTACCAACACATATAAAAATAAGGTTATTTCTTAATAAATGCAAACCACTGAATTAGACAGGAATTATGTGTATAACAATCACAATGAGATAAACAAATAAATTTTATTTTTTATAAAATTAGAAAGGGCAGTTGTTAAAACCTCTGATATTACCTTATTTTTTTAGTATATAGAATATAATTTTTACTATTTCAATTATTATTACTTAGTATCTTGCCAATAAAATATTTTTATTAAATGACAAGTCGTGTTTAACATGTTGGAGAAACAAATTTTTTAATATATGTAGTTAAAATGTAAAGATAACAATAACTAATAACAATGACAATTATGCGACTATAAAAACAATTCATTATCATAATACAATTCTTATTTAACTTTGCTATGATTGTCGTAATAAATAATAATACGTACCTCATATTATCTGGTCTTAAATAAGATAAAAGGTCTTCAACTAATTCTGGTCTCCATTCTCGTATTAAATTTTCGGCTGTTAATACATCTTCTAATTTGTAATTCTAAACATAATACATAAATAAAATACAATATTATTCAAGCTTTTTGATTTATTTTGTGAAAATATTACTTACAATCATTGAAGAAGATAACCGAAGTACATAATCTAATGGAGATCCTTTGTCTCTAAATTGAAATTGCATTGCACTTATATTCTTGTTTTCATTGTGGAACCATTCTTGAGGTCCTTCACGTTTCAACATATTTACATACTAAGTTTCATAAAAAAGAAGAAATTATATTCATAATAACCGTACTCCTTGGTAGGATGTGCTTAAATGGGTAAAAAAGTTACTTGAAAAATCAATTTAATAATATCATCAACATGATTAACACCGTCTTCTGTTAAGTCTACATTAACATCAAAGAGTTCTATGCCCCTGGCTTCAAATTTACTACCGGCTGAAAGTTCACTCGACCATCCTCTCTTTTTTAAAACTGACAAAATGCTTGTGTGGCCTTCATGTCCAAATAAAGCACTTAAATATCTGTTGGGCTAATAATTACATTTTACATTTAACTGCTTGTACAATAAACAAAATAATTTACCATGCTTTTATAATATTTGGTCTGATCTGGGGTCAAAAAGCTAATATATAACGATCTGATGTCTTTAACTGGAACTACAACTGTTTTAGTGGCCAACTGTTCTTCTTTATAAATAGGATCATTCCAGACAGGTATATCTACATCTTTTTTTTTTATACTTCCAAATAATGATATGACCAATTCTTCTAATGTGTTTAAATCCTCTAATAATACATATAATACATAATAATAAGTAAAAATATTCATGTTATAATAATAAAATAAATTTTATAAATACCTGGTCCTAGAACACTCAAGTACATTAAATGTGATGAATACCATTTAGAATGAAACTCCAACAGTGCTTCGCGTACACTAATATTTTTTGAATTTGGAATATCCCACAGTGTTTCTTTTGTACCTGAATTCAAAATGAAGTTACTTGTATAAAGTAATGTAGGTACTTACGACTTACATACTATAATATGAAGTATATGATGAGTAAAACTATAACTAAATAATAACTTAAAAATCAAAAGTTTGTTTTTAGAATTACAAACATTTGCAAACTAATGAATTACCCATGAGTTTAGTCCGAACAACTTTACTATTATAACAGCATTTCTAGGGACCAACAAAGAAAACTATTTGTGTTTTGCTCATAACTGATATGCTTTAACTATTCTACTTAAGCAACAAATACTATTAATTTTATTTGACTATTCAGTATTCATTGTTAACTTATTACATTGTTATAGATTTTAAACTCCAGAAAATATATTTGTTCCTTTTACCGATCATTCTATTATTACAGATTTTAGATATTGTTATTTACTGTGCTCGTGTGCAAAGACTTGATTACTTAATATACTTAACTTGATTGATAAGTACGTTGTCCTAACATAATATGTAAATTCTAAATAACAAATTACTAACTGTAATCATAGAGCTGCTTGGAGACCTAGGATACATTTGTCGTAAACATAAGTTTTTGACATTGTTACAAAATTTTAGTCCAGAAGTGAAACATTAAAAATGTTGGCTGCTGAGTGCTAACATAGTTTATAACAATGTTTTTTGAGTCTGGATGTGATTAAGAAGACGCAGTACAATAAGCATTACGTATGCAACGCTCCATAGGTGACGCTGTGTGCAGCGTATAATAGCCCGTGTTACCCACACTTCCTTAATTTTTTTTTTGATGATTCGTACTTTTTTAATTAAAATGCCAAAAAGTCTTCAAGAAACCTACAAAAATAAATTATGCATCATATGAAGAATGAGAACTTTTTCCATGTTTAGTTGGAAACCAATTTTCAATAGTTGGTTTAATGATGAAATATAATGAAATATAAATATATAATAGGGCATTAAAAAAGGGCAGGTTTTTAATTAATCAAAATACTTATTATATAATAAACTTAAAACACAATTTTCTGATTCTAATTCCAACAATACTTACATAGTAAAAGTTCTCTACTTTCAAACAATGTATAATTTATATCCCTGCGTGCCTTCATACTGTTTGAAATATAAAAGTACTACTTTAGCAAAATTATTTTGGGCATAACGTCCCCTTAAGCTGGAAGAGTTGAATTTTCGGAAGCAACATTATATTAAAATAGGTATGTACTTTTTATGACGAGAACAAGTATACATGAGACATTTTTGAAAAGCTATAACTACTATACAGAACTCGGTTTCTTTAGCTTTTCTATAGTCTGTTACATCTAAGAATGAACCGCTTTCGCACACGCAGACAGAACCACCGATCATTGTCCGATTCGCCAGGTGATGCCTATGCGTTCTGTGATTGGCCGACAGTCGTTGTACTTTATCGTAGGCACCTGTGCAGTGGTCGACCGAGTGGTTCATTCTTAGATGGAATAGAGTATAATTATGCCTAAGATTGGAACAATCATACATAATCAAGTGAAGTTTTAGAATGTATTTAAGAAAACTTAAATAATATTTTATAACAGATTTTAATCGAAAAAAGAAAAATTACTCGAGTAAAAATTATAGATACCCACCAGCGTACCATACTAAAAACATCAATTATTGGACATAATATATAATTATTAAATTGTTACGAGACACACACAATTAAAGCGAAAATTTGATCCAACAAATTAATTACTGGCTATTATTCTCAGCTTTTTCAGGTACTTGCTGCTATATTCCGCACAATCTCTGCTGCAAACCAACAGCTTCCAAACTTATCTTTGTACACCACACCGGGGTAACACAATGTCTTATTAAACGTATTAACAGTACGGATAACTTACCCGTTCCAAATTGATTGAAGGCATGATTCGGATCGGCCGAATTTTTTTCTAACTGTGTTAAACGCCACAGATCTTCGGCAACATTTTTTTCGTGTTCAGAGTTTACGGCGCGAATCTCTCTTTCAGTCGCACTTGTAGTAAACAACGGTTCGAGGAAGAACTGAGCGAATCTAGGTAGATAGATAGGCGCGGTGTAAGATTTAAATAGGTTTAAATTTTAAAAACGGAAATTTACGGTTTTAGGCGTATCTATTTGTTTAACAGTTCACATACCTGTCCAACGCTGGTTTAAGGTTGAGCGTCTTGGTTGAAAAATAATAGTTGGTGTGGTCGTTCGCCGTGTACGCGTTGTAAGCTCCGCCGCTTTGAACTAAAAACTGGGTGAACTCGTTTTCCTTGGGATACTTTTTTGTACCCAAAAACAGCATGTGCTCACAAAAATGAGCCAAGCCCGGGAGTTCTTTCGGCTCGTTTAAGCTACCTAAAAAACGGGAAGGTCGTTTGAAAAAAAAAAAACTAATTGACGATGTAAAAACGTTAAAGTCCCGTGAAAAATAAATGAGTAGGTGGGTAGAATTTCGGACGGATCGAATAATTTTAGGCAGGCGAGCGGGTGACCGCCAACTAGATAGATAAAATTAATAACTAAATCAACTGCCCATCTATGTATACGATGCGACCGTACAAGTGAAAAAAAGAAAAATCACGCACGGTCGTTTTCACCACGGGACGGACGGACGTTCATCACGACCAAATAAAACACCGGGAAAGAGCACTCACCGACTGCCACGGACAGCGAGGCGGCGGACTTGTCCGTTTCCGGGTCGCTGACCAACAGGACGGTGAGACCGTTCTTGAGCACCAGGCCGCGGTACACGCGCGAGTCGCCGACGGACTTCTCGATGTCGTCCACACGCCGTAGCACTTGGTCCTCGTCGTCCATTGTTGCTGTGCCCGTCGTCTCCGGTTCGCTGGAAAAATGCGAATACTTGTACGACATGGGATGGCCGTCCGGCGGGTCCGGGACGCCGCCGGCCGCGGCCGCGGCGATGCTGTGGCCGCGGGCGCCGCCGAGTACCGCGGTCGCCGCGAGCAGCGACGAGAACACGAACGACCTCAGACGGTGCATGGCTGGCTAGCAATGCGAACCGCCGGCGTCGACGGCCGCGCGGGAAAGCGAGCGTGGCGCATGGCGGCCGCCGTTCGGAACAACGGCTGGCGACTGGCGAGCGCAACACGACGACGATAATCGTAATCATAACGAATGATAATTATTATTATTGACGATGATGATGATGATAAAAACGAACGCGCAATAATAACGGATCGGACTCGGATTTTTCGTCAGACGCGATCGTCGACGCCGTTCGATTACCATCTTGCGCAGGTCGATAAAAAAAACGCGTTATAGACCGTTGTGGCGACGGGCACGATAACTGTTGTACAACAGTCTGCGGCCCAAGTTTTTTTTTCGAACCGATTTACACGTCTTTCGAGTTACGGAGAACAAGAACGGGGGCGAGAAAAGCGAAAGTGCCCCCCGGCTTTTGAAGGGCGGAAGAAAAACCAATATTCTTACCTCGGTTTTTGCAACGATGCAGCTGCAGCTGGTGTCGACGCAAAATTTCGATTCGTCGGCTACAACAAAGTATAACCGTGTCTCGAAATGATGATGATGTGACTCGCAGACAGAAGCCCGTTTTGTTGTTGATTTTGTACACTCGTTGTTATTGTTTATCAAACGGTCGAGTGATTTTTCGCTTTTTCGACACCCCGCGTTTGTTGTGCATTATCTTTGTTATATTATTATTATTATTATTATTATTATCTACACCACGTCGCCGTCGCGTTATCACTGCGAATTGTCGCGAAAAAAAATCCGCGGCTGACGCGGGAACCCGTGTGCCGTTCAAACCGATCGTTTTCGGACGACCGAGATCGTTTTGATTGAACGATGTCGATAATTTATAATCGATGTAATTGACCGCGTTATCACGGCGCGCCGGTTGCCTGTTGTTTCGTCCACGGACGATAATATTATCTTGGTTTCGTTTGGCACTGTTTTTTGATTTCTACACTTTTTTATGTTTTTGTTTTCTGAATCAATTATCTCAAGCTATCATTGCTACCGTCGCGAATTCGTTGTTTTGTTGTCCGCTTTTATCCGCAGTTTTCGGGTTTTTTTCTTCAAATAATTAGTAGTGTATTAATGGTTGACATATTAAACAAGATAAATATCAAAAGAACATCATTATATTCAATCAGCCATAAACGATCGTACCTTACTTTTCGTAAAAATAATTTTTGCATAATGTATTCATAATATATAACGTTACGACGCGTCGCCTACCGTAAAACTTGTGTAACTTTTGATATCTTTTTAGTGCACTTTTGAGATGTTACACAAAGTGTGTGCTACAATACTAAAAAATATGCCCTGGTGCGGCGAAAGAAAAAAAATTAATAAAAAATTGTCTAAAACTGTAGCCAGTACTCGGAGCGATCAGTGATTTTAATAGTAGGTCGCGGGTGCGCCTCGCCATCTATCGTCGTCGCAGCTATTATTAATTTGTTCTCGTTACATTCAATTTAAAAAGGAAAAATAAAACCGCGATAAAGTCTAGAAATAAAAGAATAGCAATTTGAAAAAAAAAAGCCCGCTGGTGTAGTAGGAAGGCCACTGCAGTTTTTGACGGATTACCTACTTAGGAACGAGTGTTATAGGTAGATTGTCGTTTTGTAATGGATTTGTAAGCAATAGCTTACGGACATAACGATATTTTGTTCGAAAATAGCGCGTAAAATTAAAACACAAAACGCGTTAAATCTCTCTATAGGTACAAACGCGGGAAGACAAACACCGTGTGCATAAAGTCTAAACGTTTTTGAGAATTAGTATTAGTTTTTAATTTTAAGTAAATTGAAACCGATTCTACATGAGAATGCCTTAATTTCGAACGGAAACCTGCAATTTTACCGAAAAAATTCGTCTAGCTATTTAATTCGTCGAGCTATTCTGCTATTTGAAGATGTGTCTCTAGGAAAACTAAATAATAGAAAAAAAAAAATATCTGTGTAAAATGTATAATACATTCTTTGATGTACGCTCGAAATTTAAAAATAACTTGCACCCACAGTGACACGCGTAAAAAGACGTAATCTGAAAATTAATCGTACGAAAAGTTCAATGTTTTCCCTAATTAATTTGGTAGACACGATAACGTAAAACACGGCACATATTCGTAGTATATAAGTCTCCGTGTAAGACGTCCAAATCTCTTAGATAATAATTGATAATTTTTGCGAGTTTCGTTTCATGAAACGTGTGGTAATAAGACAAGTCCTCGGTAAGTACTAATACTTGGTATTACAATTTTTTTCCAGGATAGGATTACCAAGCCTGCTAGAATCGTTTTTCAAATATCACGATTTATCATTGTTTTCAGATATAATGTACCAACAGTACAGTTATACTGCAACTCGTGACCCACCCGAACCGGTGACCTACTCCAAAGCGTAGCCGCTACCCCAAACAACTCTCCACGCGACTTTGAGTTTACTATTTTTTTTCCCCGTTTCCCATAACTTAATGATGAAAAACGTCTAGATTTGTGTGTTTTCGGATCGTAATACGAAAAATTTTATAAAAAAGTTTCAAATAATGTTCAAACAACTATGGCCGAGCTCCTAACTTTTTTGTGTAATCACACGTAAAGATTAGAACACACTCTTTCAGCCTAAAATTGAAAAAAAGAAATAAAAACATCGTTGTATAAAAACAACACATTTCTCGTTGCGCTCAGACTAAAAAAAAAAAATTTGTCTCGATTTAACAGAAAATACTTAATACACTATTGATTTCAAACTGATCTTTATTATACGTGTAAAAATAATGATTTGATTTCAATGAGTACCTATACTACAGCTGACAGTGTGCACTATACTTGTTCCAAGTAAAAACGCCAATGTAAGAACAAACTTATGCCTCACATTTGTCACTTTATAACTCATTAAGACGATGTCAACGCGTGTGTACATATTTGTGCAAACAATCAAGAATTGTGCCACGTGCAGTGTCTCGAATAGAGAACGAACGACCACTGTAAAAAAAATTTTTATATATTTTATTGTACAATACAATCATTATTACAACGAAATTATTTATTGGTGGGTATCGCGTTATTTAGTGCACTTTGCTGACAGCGTCATAACTATTGTAATAATTTCATTGAAAAAAAAAAACTACTGAAATACATTTTTCAAGAAAGTGCTTAGAAGTATTTTAAATGGTTTAAAATAAAAAAAAAAACGTTGCGAGTATACCAACGCGTATAGTTAGATAATAATTGTATTTAGGTATTCAGTAAAAAAATGTTTTTACTCAATACCTATATTGCAGCAATAAAAAATATACAATACGAGTATTATTAATAGGTAGGTACGTCAGAAAGCTATAACTGTGTAGGTAAATAGTGTTTTTAAACATTTCAAACTCATAACTATACTCTTTTGGTATACTCATAGATATATATAGGTACATATAGCTTATATTTATTCTCTCAAATGACAACTCCAGTGTATTTCTACAGAACCGAATAGCGTAATCTAGTTAAAAATAATAAAAATTTAGAGCTAGTCAAAATTTGAACACGACTTGTTCATAACGATACATTTTTATCTTATTCTCGGAGTATCCCCGAAATCGTTGTTATTATTAACTGAACATCACTTCTTTACTGTCGTAGTTTTTTCACGAATCACTCGATGTCACACTCGACGGGCTACGGTGATATTTTTGCTGTGGCACACTCAAAGGGGTAGTAACTTCCCCGAAATATGAGACGAATTCTTCGTACTTATTTGTAATTTGTGTGTAGTTACCTCTTCACCTCGCTAATTTTTTCGTGACTCTTTTTCCCCGCCCACGGGAAAAATCTTGGATACGCCACTGGTATTTTGGTACTTCATTTCACTTACCGAAAATCTCGTGCCATTTGCCAATCATACAGGTAGATGATTATATTATGTTTTTGAAAATTAAACACAATATTATGTAATTTATAAATTATGTACGATAAACAAACTTATAACTTTATAAGTGCGTATATTTGTGGTTTGTTGTTCTGTAATAGTGTAAAAAAATGTACAATGAATTGTGCATCTAATATGTTGTCCACCTTGAGGCACTAACCATAATAATTCTATTTGAATATTTGAATGATCGGTAAAGTCTGTAAAAGACGTAGAAAAAGACCTGTATGGAGCCAAACGCAGAAAATATTATAAATCATAATGGTTTCAGTTATTTTTTACCTGTGCGTATCTATACTTAATTACGGAAATACTATTAAGATACAAGTAGTAAAACAAAAAATTGTTTACGTGTCATTGTGCGTGTAGGTAATCGTTATGAACGAGAAAATTCTGCGAACATATTAATCATTATTTACACATTTTGTGTTTGGCCTTCTGAACTTGGGCGAGTAAATTTGTTTATTGTATCTTCAACGTGTACTTATATAACGTCTAATTTGAACTCGGTCATAATATTGTATATTACAGTGCTAAGCGAGTTTTTCTTTTTTTATTTTATCGACAGTTAATTGATAAATGATAAAGAACTAAAAATGCCCTTTAATCGGAATAGTTACTGTGCTGCAGTATGCTATGCAGGTACTGCAGGTCTGCAGAATATAACCGGGAAATAATACGTCCCACTACATCAAATAATAGGTGTATAAGTATCTGACATTTTTTTTTTACTGTCCCAAAATTTTGAAATTACGGTTTTTTAAAAAATGTTCTTAACACGGATTAGTCAGTTGTTTATACGGCACGGCGTCTGGCGTCAGGATATGTGTGACCAACGTACTCGGAAAATTATTTGATGTTTTCATCAGTGGAAACAAAGGGATTTTTCCACCCTTCAACTGTTATTGTATCAGTCAAACGTACCTACTTACACACATGACATATTTTGTAATTTCATAAAAATGCACTATAGTTTCATAGACTCCCTAAAAAAATGGTCCAAGCCCTCCATACATAAGAAATTTACAAGGATATCCTATTTCAGTAGGGTGGGCTAAATTATAAACCAACTCTCAAAGTGTTTTTATTTTTGTTTCTCAAACCACGCTTATGACAGCTCTGTTTTGGGTTTTTGTTGGTTCAGCCGTTCATGTCTCACTTTTAATTGTAGACAATATAACGCTGCAGTATTCATGACAAATTATTTATTTTACATTGATAATAATGTTATTGTCCAATATTCTATTATCATACAACTATTTATTTCATATGCCATTGTTAATTATTATTATAATATAATGTATTAGATATTAATTACTATGTGTATTTAACGTCATAATACATGTATATAGCTCGTATTAAATTGTACCTATCATATTATTAACCTAATCGAGTTTTTCCCAAACAGTCGTTTTTTATAGTTGTACAGTGTACAACTATAATGTACACTTATTTATACCTACTTAAAATTGCTTAAACACTAGGAGAATCTTACAACACCGATTAATGCTAATATCGTCGTCACCAAGGCACTAGTTTTAAATAGGTTCCTAATAATTAAAAAATAATTATTAATAGTTAAACCATAATTATCACAGGCGAAAATTGGAGAAGACGTCTGGAGACAGTATTATTAGTATATACCTACACGCAAACCAAAGCCTGACCAATTTACAGTGGTTCTCACCAAAGTATGTAATTTATTTAAATCTCGCGTTTAAAATGTATACGATCCCATCTCCAATTTTCGACAGATTACTTCTACAAATTACTTTGATTTCTGTACACCTTAAATTTAATTTTATGATCGTGTTAAATCACGATAAATTAAAAGTTGCCGTTGATTTTTAGTACCTATGCTAAACACGCAGAATCCATATTTTTTACACCACCTATAATGATTATTAAGAATATTGTGGTATCTTTGTTATTTTTCAAGAACGTTACCAGAAAAAAAAATGGATTGTCCATGGTCTTGAAATTTGTTTTAAACTTTAGGTTAATTGTACAGTTTTCTTTTTATTACTCATGCAGTCTTTGCTCGTATAAATATTTGATACAATTTCTTATGATTACTTATAATTTTACACACGGTTTATAAACGCCAGACACGAATTAAATATTGTAAACCGAGGTCCACTGTTATAATATTTAATCGTTTTTGAATGCAACGCGAGTGCTCATTTCTCTTTATCGGCCGCGGTCATTTCTGGTACAGTGAGGGTCCTGTCGAGTGTCAGCCATTGTTTTAAATTTTCACGGTCTTTAATATTATAGGTACAATAAAAATATACTGATAATGTTGAAATGATGTTTGAAAAATTAAAAGGCCGCACAGAGTTTTGTTGAAACAGCGCGCAGGTAGGTGTTTATTACAACGATTTCATAATTCATTTTCAGTTTGATTCACTATTATTTATGATCAGTGGCATTTGGCAAAAAAGACTAAAGCAATATATATATACATAAATAATTTAAAAATTTGTTTGTGTTACATACACACGGCTCACACTGTCACATTATGTTTTCCAAGGATTATAATTTTACATTTTGCAATATTCGATTGCGTTCGTATTTAATTTTGTTCGTTCTGCATTGTTATTTTGCTGCAATTATATCGTTCCTTCTGAGTAGTTCTAAAGAATGAACGTGTTTTTTCTTCTCTGATAAAAATATTATACTATTTTCAAAATCCATTTATGTTGGTAATCTGATTTATAGCATTTTGAGCATTTATATTTTACAAATATACGTGCACTGTTCAAGGCTATATAGACAGTAGAGACTTTGAATCTGTTCCAACGCTGTTTCTCAACAAGTATCAACCACACGTCATTATTTTTAATTATTACTGTAAAAAAATTATGGTGCTTAGTATCAGTTTAATGTTTATAAGTGAACGACGATGATGACACAACTAACTAACAACGCAGCAATATATTCTGTACATATTACCCATAATAGTAATAACTGTTCATGTGTCACCACTACTATGTAGATTATAGTTGCATGTGTATTTTTAAATTTTTTCTTATTAACTTTAATATTTTGTCAAACGACCAATTTACCGAACAATAATTGATTGTTGAAAATTATTATTAATTATAGGTTATTACTAATTATCAATGACATACCTATATACTTATTATTGATGTACTGTTATAACTGTAAATTACATAGTCATATATTGTTTTGATTTTAGTTTGTGTACTAAGAGGTATTATATGTTTTCTGTACATGCGCTTTTACTACGTTTTATTCATGACTATGAACGAAACTAATATAATGAAACTTTGGGAAAAACAATGTTTATAATAGTTTTCAGAGTCTAAACAATTTAATAAAAAAAAAAAAAAGGTACCTACTTAAATCAAAGCATCAACAACTTAATGACTCTTGATTATTTCTCGAAATTAGATTAATGCGTCTGTATAGTGATTATATTTTAATTTTCGAACGTTTTTAAAAATAAATGTTATCATTTTATGCAAATGTTGACGTGGATGAATACTTCGTAAAATAACCAAGCGAATTTTATACTTTCACAACAAAACCTAAAACGAAATTAAAATAAGTTAAACCTATATAACATAAATATTAAATAGGTACCTACTCAAAAATAGTAAGAATCAATGTAGAATATAAACAATAGCTGTACAAAAAGTGGTAATAAATGTCATTATTTAATTCTTAACCTTACTATTGAACTTTCATGCAGATCAAACAATTTGATCATTGCTCACAATTTGAATAGTATAAAATAGATCACGCAATCTCGAAGAAGATGAATAAATAAATTATGCTTTAAACGAAGATTATTTAATATTCAATTCAATATTGTTTATTTATAATATCTTGGAAGTTTTGTGTTTAGGGAGTCCAGTTTTGATTTGGCGTTACACAAAAATACATACATGGAAATCTTTTACCATATTTTGGTATATATATATATATATAGTATCTCTACTTGCCAACGGTTGATAAAAACATTTAAGAAAATTATTGGACGTTGGCTGTAAAAAATATTTCTCAAAAGTAAAGTTGAATCGAGTGTAAATAGTGCTGAAAAATTATGTGCAATGTTTTAATTTTTTGAGTAATACCTAAGTATCTACCTACCTTCTGAGCAATAAGTGTTTTGTCATTCTACAACTCGTTGGATATTATTTTTAAACACTTTTAACAGTTCCAAGTACCATGGTAAAATTATTACAAAAAAATTGTTTTGCTTTGTAATTACCGCTGATTGTATTTGTATTATTAAACCTACGTATATGCCATCCATGTTTTTCTTTTTATTTATGAGTTTTTTTATGAGCGTATAGCTTTGTAGGCGTATAAGCCCACAATAAACTCACTTGGTTCTTTAACTTAACTATCTGAAGTTTTCCGGCCATAATTGAAAAATAGTATCTTTCAATTTCACTTTTGATACAGTCACAAAAGTCGTCATCAGAACTTATATGGTTATATAGTCGTACAGCTTGCTCCATGAGGAGTAACGCGATTGTAAGTGCATGAATACAATTAATTATTGAATAGATTACACTTTTAAACCACTGTTTTTAAAATCTGACTAAAATCAGTTTGATGGAAAGTGTATGTTATGTAGATCAACTATTTTTTTTTTCTTTGTACACAATTTATCATAAAACTATTTAGAACGTTAAAGAACGTTTTATATCTACTTTTCAAATATTTCTTTAAATAAAACGTCCTAAGACAATTAGATACAATTTGTATATGAACATGTATAACTTATCAGTATTACGCACCTAATGACTAAAAAATATTGCTTTTAGTAAATTATATACTATCTTTCACTGGGTTATTATTTATTTAAGATTTTGAATTTTTTATGTTAGTATATATATATAGTTTTTCAAACTGTATGTATACTTAAAAGACAGTATTTTATGGCTATGAAATCGATTTGATTTCATACTAATAATATGTTGGTACATAATATCATCATTGCTAATGGCCCATGTAACGTTTGATAAAAACAAATTTAAAAATTATTGTTGCTGTTTTCTCAACTGAGTAATAATTATAAATTATTTTATCACGGAAGAAAATACTTGTACGATTAATCATTAATGATTATAAAATACAAAAGATCAACGATGTAAATTTGATATTTTTTGTAATATTGATATGATTTAAGTCCAAAATTTTATTTTTATTACAGGATTATACATGTGAAAATCGGGATAAAAATTTAACATGATCTAAGGTGCACAATTTTAAGTTTTTTTCGTGTAACTAAACAAAATTAAACCTGATTCTGCTGTTAAAATTATACATTACTTTGGCCTATATAATATTACAAATAATGTACATATTATGTACAAATAATTACGGAAAACGTGTAAAAACACATTGATTTAGATTTGTTTGATTATAACGTCCAAAATAAAAATCTGACCAAGCTGAAACTTTTACATAATACTAAAATAGGAAAGATACAGATTTGATAAAAGTTTTTATTGTTAAAGTAATGTTTTTACCCCGACGTATACTAGACAACTGAGCTCGCACAGAATCGTATTTTCGATGGCAATGATTTATCGTTGCTTTCATAAATTAAATAATGCGTTTAAACCACAACTTCTAAACTAGTGACTCACCCAAAGCGTAGTCGCTACCCCGTAAAACTACCCAGACTGATCTCGGCTTCCTTTTTTAACTGTTATATTATAATAGCTTGTTGTTTCTGTTATGCCTACATTAAGCTGAAAGTTTAAAAAAAATTAATTTTAAATACCGAGCTAATGGAAAAATGTATTGTTTTTTACAAAGATGTGTTTTTTTTTATCCAAATGGTTCATTTTTCAGTACTAGTTCAATATAGCGATATAAGTACATTTTTTTTTTTCCTGGTAATTATAAAATATTAATTTTTCTTACGAATCAACTACATAATCATGACGTGTAAACGCACGGAATCCAACCTCTCGGACAGTTTATGCACCTGCAGCTGTTGCAGCTCTCGAAAACCTCAAAACATTCTCACGAGTTGGGGTTTTAAGTGGCGTGTTATAACATTTCGTATTGGTAATAATATTATAATAACGAATAAATTCTTCGCGTTTCTTTGTATTTTTTTGTTCTCAAACAGGTCCCGATAGTGACCGTTTATAACAGCTAAACCGAAACACTCGACACGCCCCACTGCAGTCGTGCCGAGCTGCGAATCTTTTTATATTATTCAAAAAAGTCGATTAATTCATGACTCAATGGATAAGTCTGTATAGACACATCAATAGTCTGAATACGATCTTGACGCAGCATTTCAAAATACGTGTATTAGTTCCGACGCCCATTGCCTACGACCCAGCTATTATTTTGATAAAAAAAAAAAAAAAAGTATTTAAAATAATTATGATTAAATATTATTGGGCTCTTAAATGGCATTCGTGATTGTAATGTTATTGCGAATGGCGTACAGCAAGTGTATCAACTGTATTATCATGTGCACTGTATAATAATATAGTAATGATAGCAATTGTATACGATTTATCCGAAATTGATTGAAAATGATCGACGAAAATGCATTCGGTTGTCGAGTAAAACATGTTTGTTGTTAAAATTTTTTTTTATTTTTTCATTCCTCCAACCTTTTTAAAATTATCCGTTTGAAAAACTGTCATGAGAGTAGGATTTTCTTGAGATTAACCGCTTCTTCGATGCAATCGAATTAGATTTGCACCTTAATATTTTTACTCCTAATAATCTTAACCGGTATTTTTTTCGTAACTCGGAGCGAGATGCAACGACGACTGGAACTCGAGAGTTAATATTTTTTTGTGACATCGTTTCGCCAGCAGCGTTTGTACCTACACAACAAGAAAATATTAATGTTGAGCGTTCTTAATTGCAACCCTGCAGACTGCAGCGTTGTAACTATAAACACATTATGTACTGTATAGTAACATGTATTGTGTTATGAGTTGGTCGTCTCGTGACTAGGGCAATGGACCTCTGCGACTGTAATGGTACTGCGATTCTGATCACAATAATATTTTGTACGCAATTTCGCTATTATCGTCAGTACATATGACCTAAATATGTGTATATATAGGTACCTAAAATTGTTAACATATAGGCGCAGGAAACGGTGAACAGTGGCTGGCTGTGGGCGTTTGTCTCGCTTCGTTTACCAGATCCGATTCCGAACCTATATACTATTGTTATACTATTATTTTGCACTTGAAAACAATGGTCAACAATTGGCTCGTCACACTAGGACGTTGTTGCGTTTGTACGCGTTTTTGTCGATCTCGTTTATTAATTATTTTGCTCAGTCATCCCTAGCGATTCAAGGCCGTGTTTAAAAATGTGTCGCCCTTGGGCAACGGAAAAATGCCAAATGTTAAAACTTAAAAGGACCACCCGCATCAGAAAAAAAAAACCATTGATGTACCTATATGGCATACCCGCAGAATTGTTTTTTTACCGCTGTAACAGTTTTTGTTCGTTTTCAGTATTTTTTTTTACCTGTTAAGTATAATATCACAAAACGGTAAAAAAAAAACGTTAAAATATTTGTTGAAGATTTTAGGTGTACACCAGAAGTCAAGATCGCAAAAAAAAAAAAATTGATAGTAATTTATCGTGTTTTAGCAGCTCAAAGGAATTTGTAAATCCGGAACTAATACATTTGAATCAGAACACGCGTGTGATTTTTATCTCGCAAATTATTATTCAACCTTCGAAATTTGTTCAACGATACGCGCAATAATAATTGACCGCGGAATGTGCAGAATAACTTATCCACGCCGAACCGTGTTAAGCCTTTTGGCACCCAAGAGCACGTATAGTTTGTAAGCACCTTCTTGTCACTACACTTCCCGATTCCCATAAAACATGCAGCGAAATGAAAATATACAATATTGAATGTGCTACGTACTATTTTATTACTCATCGGTAGTTAAGTAGATATATACGCACATTAGGGAAAAAACTATTTTTTTTACAATAACGTTATACTCCACACACCGTATCGCGAAATCGCAGAAAAACAGAACGAATTTGACGACGTACAAATTTTTAAAATACCAGGACGTATTTGTACCAAGCCCTGCAGTTGCCACAAGGGCAAAACATGTCTCCTCCTGACTCCTCTGTCCGTTTCCCCCAACACGTATAAACTATGCGTGTATTTAACGTGCTCGTAATATAAAAAATAATACAATCGATCCATTATTGTTTTAACGTGGTGTGTATGAGTCTATTTTATAATCGGACGCATCTAACCATTATCTACCATATAACGAAACGGTATTATTTCTTATTTTGTAACTGTCGTTTCGTACACTTGTTATATTAAATTTAAAAGTCTTAATGTGTGATTTATAACGGCTCGGAACGTTTAAAACTTAAAACTAGCGTACGCTACTAAGTGCACGTTAATCGTGAGGAAAAACGGTACCTGCATAACTGGTTTGACTGTTTTATAGTTCATTGTGCCCATTAAAAATACTTCTCCTGCACACAGACTCGTGTCTAATTAACTGGTAATTCTGTGTTCGACCAAAATGTATTTCCTATTGTGGCCGTATAATATTACTTGCACCGCTCCAGAGAAACATTATTATTATTATAGATACTTATCGCACCCACGTTTCACCGGAATAGTACGTATTATTATTCGATTTAACATCACACACACCATTCACCGGAAACGCGTATATTGTTTTTTGTTGATCAATGCACGACCATAACGTTTTGTATTATATACATGCATGGGAACAAAACCAACAAAACGGCACTTAAAACGACGGACCTATATATGTAAATAGGATAATATTATCAGTACAGGTAATATAGCTGGTGACTTCTTTAGAAAAAATAACACACACATAAATACGTTTTACCGTTTTCAAAATATATTAGGTTCATTCGCTAAAAACGATTTCTGCAGGCTGGGAATTAAACTCCTATACATAGACTACTATAGCTGCAGCCCTATACTGAAAAAATAAAATGTTTTAGTGTTCTAGGGGCGAAAATCGAAAAACTTGGAATGGCCAATTAATTGATGGGTGCAAAATCGTTACGATCCACAGACCTTTTAGTCCTACCGAGTAAAACAATCACCTCCAAAGTCAGCAATCGTGTGTCTTCTTCAGATTTTAACACAACCACGGATCGCGTATTGTTTTTACATTGATATATTTTTATTTCTGAGTGAAGATTTTTGAGTATAATGAAATAATTCATCCAATCTTCAAGTATGAATAATAATAGGTAATTGACCCTATACTAGGGTGACCATACGTCCCGTTTAAAACGAGATTGTCCCCTTTTTGATCATCGTGTCCCGTTGTCCCTTCGAACGGTACGCTTTTTATCCCGTTTTTAGAAGATTGTCCCGTTTTAATCCCGTTATTTCCAAATAATTAAAGTATAATTTATGTTTTTTTGTAAAAGAACAAAATAAATTGATGAACCAAATATAAAACAGTTTATATTTAAAACTTGAAACCAAAGTTATAAATAACAGACTAAAATTTCCGTGGAACGAACGTCGAGTGCCGATGCCGCCGACGAACAATACAAATAGACAATAATAATAAAATAAGCATAATACACGTCGCATATGCATTACGAACTAAAATAAAATATAATACTATTTATAATCGATGATATGTTTAGATATTATTATATTAATTTGTTTAATCTAAAAGTCAACAAAAAAAAATGTCGAATAGTAACGTACGGACAGTAAAGCGATTGTGTTTATTATAGCCACTACCTACGTATCGTATTTTAATTTTAATTTTGTGGGTTTAAATTTAGAAGAATGACAGAATAATAATGTTCGTGTTGAAGAAAGATAATATCTATAAAATTTTAAATAGTAAAAGTATATCGATAAATAATTTTTGGTTTATTGTAGAATATTCTCTAGCAATGCCTGGAACAAATGCTGCAATTGAAAGAGTATTTTCTATCACTAATATGTTATGGACGGATGAAAAAAATCGCTTTCTCGTTCCTACCATCAAATCAATTATAATTCTAAAAAATAATTTCAAAAATTATTCGTGTAATGATTTTTATGATTTTTTGCTAACACAACCAAAATATTAAACGCAATCAGTTCATCGCAAAAGTACAATAACAGCACAATAGATAATAAAGGACATGATGAGCAATCAACATCAACTCAATAAAAGTCAACAAGTTTTTTATTAAAATATTAAGCAAGGTAGTTAAAAAATATTTTAATTGGAAATTGTTACTATAAAAGTATAAAATATAAAAAATATTTTTAAAAAAAGTGTATGTTTTTTTAGAGTATTTAAACTAAAAATTGTTTGTCCCGTTTTTTTTTTTTTGTAAAACTGGTCACACTACCCTATACTAGTATTCGAAAACAATTTCTCGTAAAAACAATATTGTAAAAGAATTTCTTTAAGCATTCAATTTTATTTTTTTAGAAATAAAAGATTAAAATACCAATTATAATAATAACTATTATTGAGAATGTTTTATTAATTAGGAGATTTTAGATTTTAATTTGAATGATTAGAATAATAGATAAATAAATACCTACGTGTTACGAAGAGAATACAATTCGGAATGAAATTTTTAAAGCTTGTATTCTATAGCTACGATAAATGTGTATATAATTAATTTTGAGCAAAGTTTTGTATTTTTTTTTTTTTCAACTAGAGTAGTGTAATTTAACACATATTATATCATGCCAAAACATAAAAAAACGAATAATTTAATAGTTTTTTTGATGGTTTGTAAAATATTTTCCAGATTAAACACGAGTCACCAAATAAATATGATTTTTAATTTTCAGCACGTTATTCTTTATTATAGTAAAAATTTGCCAAGTGCAATGCCCTGAAATCAAATTCAACTATATAGCATGTACAGTATTACAGCCGTTCTTGTCGTATTTCTAATATATTATACCCACAAAACTAAATCCAGATTTCAATAATATTGTAGTATTTCCATCGATTTGTTGATGTTTAAAAATACAAGATGTATAGAGACGCCGTGAGTAGTTAAGCGACATTTGTAATTCATAAATAATTCATTGTGACATTAAAAAAAAAAAAAAAAATTATTGCAATAGAAATAAAACAAACTGATACAACAATAAAAACTGACAGCAACATAATTGTCTTGTGAAGATTCGTAAGGAATTAGTAAACGCAGCTGTTTTAGTCTTTACTTTATGTTGTACGCGAAATTGATTTGAACTTTTTTGTTACACCTTTTAAAATATATAGTTGGCGAATGTGAAAATAGTTTATGCAAAAGTAAAGTTAATAATCTATAAACAATAAAATATTACAAATTATCTTGACATGTAACCTAATTAAAATCAAAAATAATAAATATAAAATATAATTCTATAAACACATTGTTTAAAGTACCTAATACTTTGTTTTATTCTGTTGTTGAGTCACGAAGATATCAAGTGAAAGCAAGTATTATGTTTAATATTTTTTTTTTAAAATTATTTTACATACTATTTTACATTCAAGCTCTAGAATCTAGAACCTTGTAGTATATATAACTATAGAAATAGAAGGTGTTACTAAGTGTGGTCCGTGAATAAAAATTAAAAAATTTATTGTGTGTAGAAGTAAATAAATAGTCGACCTGTGAAAATCTAAAATTAAAGCAGGTATATAGGTTATAGGGGGGGGGGGGGGGCTTGAATTATTATCGTCAAAGAATAACCGAAAAAATATCGTGTGGTCTAAGTGTTTTTTTTTTTTTTTCAGAATATTCAATATATCCATATAAACCTAAAGTTACACGTTAGTTTTTACTTATTAGGTATTCAAAAATTGAATTTGTGTGCCATTCAAATTTAATGACGAGCTAAATGAGTTGAAAGAACGAAAATTGTTCACCTAGTTTTATTCTTTTTAAGTCGATGAACTATAACTAACTTGTGAGAGAGTTATTACCAACAAAAAGAATAAATACGATATAATATAAAGTACTATTTCGTGCCAACTAGTTATATTTTCAAAAATTACACCGTTTACACTAAAGGTCGGACCAATTCTACTTTACAAAAAGTTCATCATAAAAAAAAAAAACTCGTCGTAATACATTTCTTATTGCGCTCAGAATCTAAAAACTGTTTGTCTTTGGTAATAAAAAAAAATTGATTCAGATATTTAAACATAACATTAATACATGAAATTTGTATACAGTTTTTAATATTGTGATCGGATTAACACGTGGCTGTTGGAATTTGAAATTTGATAAACTATTTAAATAAATAATAGAAATTCTTTAGTTAAAAAAACTCAAATTGCTCTGTCTTTATCATAATTTCATTATTCCTGTTTGATTGTATGAGCAATATAAATAGTAATGTATACTGTATTAGGTAAGAAAACAAAGATTGCAATTATTGTGAAGCAATAATGTTTTATATAGGAAGTGTCTTCTTTTAGATCTGTGTGATTTCCATAGTTTTTATCATCTCTTATAAAATATTCACATTAACAACTCGTTTTAATTTCATTAAACATTTTACGTAATTGATAAACACGGTAAAAAAAAACTAATAAATAAAGTCTTAATTGGAACCCGAACTCGATTAGAACAGATAATCAATAATACCTTAATTTATGATTAATTTATAAAATAACGTTATTAGCCATGTTCAAATACTAAAAAGTCGAAATACAGTGCAATTGTTTCACTTAAAACTTTACTTTACGAAAAAACAATTAAATAGGTACCAACTATATTTGCTTCACGCCTACACGTTACACGCTAATGGTATACGGTTTTTATTTAACTACGCCATTAGTGTTAAATGTTGGGCAATTTAAAACATTTTTAATTTTTTAGTATGTTAAAATTAAAGTTATTATGATAATGAAAAAAATTAATTGGCACGATTTAACGAGAATTGGAATTGTACACGTAATAGGTAATAATATCGAGGATAGAGTTATTGAATGTGATAAAAACGACAAAATATGTATTTTATAATAATTATTAGTCATTGGTAAACTATGAAATTTAGGTATACCTATAGAAAGAAAATTATATTCATACATTTTTTACGAATGATTAATACATTTAGTGATATAAATTGATTGTTCTACGTATTTAAATTTTTTTATAAAACATTTAAACGATCATTTTTTTACTCTGAAATCGTTTAGGTATTTTGTTGCAGTATTATTTTTTAAATTTATCATCAAATGTAAACGCGTTACGCACGTACAGAAATTTTTTTTTTCAATTATTCAAAAGAAATTGGCATAAAATTGTAGTCATATCTGACGAATAATCGGTTTGCATTTGAGAAAAAACTTTAAATAAATAATTTAGTTTTCATTTATATACGCATATAGACTATAATTAGTAAAATAAAATAAAATAACTTGACAAACAACTGCATAATTTGTTCTGTACACAAGTGGTTTGAATGGATCAGTTTTGTGACAGTAAAGTTTTTAAAAATTTTCTAAATTTAAACTTAAAATTTGTAAGGACTGATTTCACAGTTTTCACCCAGATGCATTTTATAAAGATATAAGCTGTATTTTGTCATCAACGTAATATTTTATATTTTATTTTCACAATAGGTTTTATTTTGACACTAAATCAGTAGATATTTCCAAAAAAAAAAAAAAAAGGTTTTTCTGCACAAGGTTAATTATTTTACGGTGACATCCTCTTTAATTTTAACAACAATACCTATATAATAGGTATTATATCAGAGAATAGAATATCCTATATCATCTAGGATATGGCATTCATATTCAGTAAAAAAATTTACCCAACACTCAGTATAATAATATACTAGTTATAAGTATGAACCGCTGGGTTTGATCGTTTGACGAGTTGGTATTATATTGTGATTTTAAATAATATCAAAGCAACGGTTGTGAACAATGTGACCATTGAATCACATTCGAAAAATTTAACGAAAATTCGTAAAAGCGTATAATAAATAATTTTACCTTTTTTTATTTATCACTATTTCCTTGTTTTGTAATTATTAAATGATTAAAGATTTTGAAAAACGTGTTACCTAAACAACGATCAAATCCTACAATATCTGCACATAATTTTTTATACCTACCATAAAACTGAACCTATGTCTAAGTGTAAACATTTTGATTCTGAATGAATTATTAACAATTTTTGTTGTTCAAATAAGTGTTAAAATCTATTCCCACATACTCACAATATTAGAACACAAAGTCTTTTGTTAATTTAAAATCAATCGAAACATGATAAATAACTATTTTTTAAAGAATAAATTATTGAACAATATCTGATTCATAAACGATAAACATTTTACTTCTAAATATATGAATATCAAGTGGTGAGCTTAGGTGTATTATTTACTACAATGTATTAACTATTTTATTTTTTTCTCATCAACAAAATACACATAGGTAATATGTTGGCAGTGGAGTTACCTGTGTTCTTAGTAAAACTCTAAATAATTAACCTTGTTCAATACGTTTTTGAATAATGTAAAGATAATAAATTTTGAATTGTTTAACAAAACGGCAAAAAAAGTACCCACATTGTTTAAAAAACATCTAGAGATCGTATTCTTGTAACATGTCTAGTCTTCACGGTCAATTTAGAGCTGGTCATCAGGTGTTCTAAACCGATTCATACGAACTATCTTATTTGTTCTAAAATTGATAAAACGTGTGCCATATCTTTGACAAGCGATCTGCTGGTAATTTTTTTTAGTTCAAATTTACAATCCATCAAAATTCTTATGGGCTACAAGCCTGACGATGGCCGGACGCTGAGTTGTTCATTATTGTTAGACATACAACATTATTATAATATCAATGTTCAATGTATAAGTTTGGAATCCTAAATTTGTTGTGTGTAGAGGGAATAAAATAATATATATTATATTACGTCTGATTTTTTGAAAAATTTAATATAATTTTTTCTGCAGATTATCGTGTATATGCAGTCTCTTTCAAAATTATTAAGATTCCGCGTGCGCATCTCGTGCATAGGGGTGGTAGATGTTAAATATTATCAAAATAATTTTATAAAAATATACTAATATGTCTACATAAGTATAATACTTTATACTTTTACAAACATACTATATTATTGTACTGATAGAATACCGAGGAGAAAATCCTTGGTGAAGTCAAAACGGATTCCATTTAATTATCCATGTAAAAAATAGATAGGTCAAACACGAATAGTACATTTGTACACGTTAAAACAACTCGGCTCAAGCTCAGTTTGATATTACTGAGCAGTTAGTCCGGCGTATCTAAAGGAAAATTTTTTGAAATCAGCCCGGTTTGTTTATGTCAGCTGCACGTACTGAGATGGTCTTCCAATTTCCTGTCGAACGATGTCTGACCTAAATACTAAAATTGATTTCACTGCACGCGCATCACAATAGAACGCCACAAGAGTATCTAATATTTATCTACAAGACGTTATTTTTACGTTATTAAACTCACCGCGGGTTACAATATCTTTGTACAATAATCCAAACCGTTTCAAGGTCCTGCATCAAATCACTCACAAATAGATGATAATGACGGATCTAAAAAATTTTGTATGGAAAAAAAAATCTCTTATAGGTTCAAGTCGCGGACTGTTTCGATTGTCTACACATGAAAAATCTTGGCTTCGCGCTAACTCAATGAAAAAGTTCGAATTGGCGAGTTTATAAATAAAAAATTAAGTGAAAAATTAAATTTTTCATTTCTCCGTTTCGATTTATATTATGAGTATGGAGCTGTCTCGAAAGTTTTGGATTGTCTAATTTTAATTGTTTTCTGCGGGTACCAGATACCGCTACTTAAACGCGTAACATTAATTTTACAAATTTTTATCGTCAACACGTTATTGAACTGTTTCGAAAAAAATTTCACTCCGTACTCGTACAAACATTTTTTCACGCAGAACAATCAGTATTTTAAAAACGTGTGCATTTACCTCGCAATCTGATATTTCTCAATTAAATTAAAACATACAAACTCCATACGCGTACAGGTACTTGACGAATTCAAACCATCAACGTTCTGACGAAACCAGTCGCAGAGATAACGGATAATTTTTTTGTTCTTTTTAATGTACTGTTTTACTGACTCTTCATTTTGCTGTAGGTACTCTGTTATTGAATTCAACCCGTTCCATAGTGAAGTAAGGTTTAGGACTGTAATGGTTTGAAAAACATTCGTTTATTATTGTTTATAGGTTCTAATCTCTGGCGATAATTTCAAATTTTTAACAATTCTGTAGGCTTTTTTGAAACGTTCAAAGAGTAGCTGGAATCACGATTTTCCTACATTTTACTTTTCGCAGTACCTTTATACTTAATCGTAACAAGGTGCTATCATGACAGATCACAACAGTTTCTGCATTTCCTGTCTGATAAAAAAATAGGTAGTTATCGAGATATAGACACTATCGCGGATAGCTAACGCGTTCGGAAGCCAAAGTTTTGTTTTTGTAACTTTTGTGACGCTTGAAATACAATTATTTTACAGCTACTGCGGACAATGAACAAGTCGGAAGGGAGCCGGGGCAGGGGTGTAGGAAACTATTGGTTATTGGCACCAAATCCTGTCGCTGAAGGTCTGCGCACACCTATTCGCAGTTCCATTATTATTTGAATTTGATAATGTATTCATCACACGATTGAGTACATGTACACATAATGAATAATGATTTTTTCACGGACACATGTATATATACAGAAAACAAAATTATAAGTACAATGTACATATAATAATAAATTAACTGTACAGAATAGAGATTTATGTTTGCTTATCAACAATGGGATGCTAATTATGTTGAAATGTTTTTTGTTTTAACAATAAAATTTCATACCGGTCGCAGGTAAATGGAAAGTACCTATAGTTGTTATAGTTGTTAAGAGTCCTGTTGGGAAAGTTAAAATAGCTCACGCGCTATTTTATTTTAACGTATTGTTTTTACAATGATGTTTTTTTTTTTTTGTATTTTTTTTTTCTGTGATCAAAAGTTCTAGTTAAAGAAAATGCTCCAATTTTAATGTATGGTACCTCAATAGATAGATAATCGATCCGAGATGGCACTTTATTTAAAGCGTTTTATGAAATTTTGATTATTTTTTAAGTTCTGAGGAAAAAACGAAAACGGCCCTATTTTCGAAATTGCTCCGTTCAACTTGAAATATATATGTCAATAACAAGGGTTTTATGAGTGTACCGCTGAAATTTCAATCGATCATTTTTGAGAGAGTTGGGGAACTTTGAAATTGTCGTTATTTCGGGTGGCCGTGTATTTCTTATGAGCGGCAAAAATAATTACGGGAAACGTGTTTTTTACACGTCGATTTAGATTTTTTTTTTTTGTTTTGTTGTGATCACTATTTCAAGTAGAAAAAATACCCTGATTTTGACGTATGATACCTCAAAAGATAGGTAATTAAATAATGGTAAAATAATGCGTTTGAACCACAACTTCTAAACTAGTGATCAAAGCGTAGTCGCTACCCCGTAAAACTACCCACGCGACCCAGAGTGATCCCGGCTTTTTTTTTTCTAACCATCGTCAATAGATTAAATATTATAAATTATTGACAAAAAAATCGCAAAACGGACGACGTATAGTATAAAAATAAACGCGGTTAATGTGTTTTGTGATTGATATTACAGTGTTATATACCAGGTGAGAGCATATTAAGTACTAAGTACTATACGGTGTATAATGTGTATAATATTCGGGATACAGCAGTTATCGAAGTAATTTGAGATTTTCATTGGAAATTTCGTATTAGTAATACAATCCGTTCACAATAGAATTTAAAAAAAATCCGAGAAAAAACTGTATTATTAGGTATTTCATACTTACGAATAGCTGGTATAGTAATCTTCGATTACCATAGCATGAGATGATTAAGATAAGATATGATGTTTACTTAAAACAATTTTAAAATCGTTTTGTGTAACACAATCTGGCAACTGTTTTTTTCGTTGCGTTTACATTCTAAATTTATCTTATAAAAATGCAATGATACGCTAATAATGATAAATATTATTCACTAAATGTTTTTAATGCAAAAACGACAAATAAACATACAATTAGATGTCATACGTCGCGTAATTTAAGCGTAAAACATAATAGGTATAGTTGTCAAATATAAAATCATTATTTAGTTGATACTTATGATTAATGAAACATTGTTTTTTTTTTTTTTTTTTATGAGCTATAATCTAAGCTGTGGTTTTTAATTTTCTCGCAAGTACGAACTGATAAAAAAAAAATTATTGTTAAAACTTTCGAATTATTCATTTACGAAAATAAAACTTCATTGTGGTACACTGCAGGTACGTAATTTATCGCGATAATCGAAAAACAATTTTTAAAATTAAAACACCATTCAAGGTTAAAAAAAACTATATTTGAACCTAATAAAACTACAAAATTTACCACCTGTTGATAGTGTTTGATCCTCTTAATTAAATAATTTGCGTATGCAATTCTACAATTATATTTTAGTATAAATTTCATGCTACAACTTCCAAACCAATGATACACCCAAAACTTACTACAAAGTGAAGTCGCTATACTTTTATGAATTAAATTTTCATTATATATATTTGAAACCGGTTTTCATTTATTGATTTATTGACCCAGTAGGTGTGCCGTTTTTATAATAACTCGTTAGTTTAAAAGAGTTACTTTATTTTAAATTGCACAAAGCTCTTCGCATAAAAAGACACCTGCAAAATTTAAGTAAATTTTAACATAACAGATTGAATTTCCTTCTACAAATCATGTGCTAGTTCTACAACTATATAAATTTTAAGTTCCACCATAACTACGAAATGTATTCAATAACAAGTTTTGCGTCACCAACGACTGCTTTGTGCAGTTCGTATTAATACGCATTTATGGTAGGTAATTAAACCTTTATTTTTTATAGTTAATAAATAATAGTGAAGTCTAATCAGTATATTCAGTAATAATAATAATTTTTCTGGCCCCGTTTCCCCCGTCAATTAGTTGACGCGTTAGTGATTTATAATTACAATAATTTATAGAACCGGTTACTTTTAATTTTATTGAATAAGCCAAACAATTAAATAAAAGCGTCTTTTAAACAAACCTATTGATTATTCTTGATGATAACCGTTTTATTGTAATGATGTGAAATGCATTGAAAAACGGTGAACGAGTAATAATAACCAAAGAAACGTTTGTTTCTGGCCATGGCAACCAAACATACACTATGCACCAAAACAATTACTGAATAACCTACAAAGTATTATAGGTATTTACATTCGATCGTATTATAAACAAGGGAAAAAACTGAATGTAAAAGAATTTAAAAATAAATTTTAGATTTAACTACTTCAAACTTGGTTTGTCCGATTAAAAAGAAATAATATTAGTGTGCTTAATTCTCACTCAAAATCTAGAAATCTCATGTTGTTTATATTGCTATCGAAATAATTGTAATAACAACGTATTTTTGCTACGCGTAATGCTGCCGAGGCCAGAGAAAATAAGGTTATAATAACTTATAAAATAAATTTTCATTATAATTACCAGTTAAAAAAGTATTAAAATGTATGCTGATTTCTATCAAATTGGCAATAATTATTCTCAAAAAGCCTAAGTGAAAAAAAAAATAATGATCACAAAAATTGGCTTGGCCTCGTATCCTTAATATTGCTGTCAAACAAAATACGTTAAGCCCAATTAGTTGTCACTGTTTGATGTGAAAAAGGAACATGGATAAAACTTTGAAAAGTTAGAAATTATTACAATATCCTACAGTTCCGACTATGAATGCGGTTTGTAACATCAAGTTCATACATCAGCGACTGCAGCAGGTATGCGAGAAATGTGAACAATTCGATAGTTATCTTATTGAAAAAGTTGATTATTCTGGTTTATGTGTAAAATCAATTTTTGTAGAGAGTTACGTATGAAAACATGTAATCTATTAGGAATATTTATGTAGTAATGGTTGATAACTAAACGATTTAAAATAATATTTTATACCGTTTTAATAATACAGGTGCTAAATCATAAAATAAAATAAATTTGTAATAGATTTGTATTATCGTAATGCGATTTCTGTAATGAATTTAGAGTGATTTTTTAAGTTGTGATGAAATGCACAGTAATTATACTGTATAATAATATAAAATAGATATATTAATAGTTTTTTACTATGTACATATTGTACATCATCAAGTGATCTTTTTACTTGTAAAATAGTCTAGTTTATCAAAAAAATGATTTCCAGTGGTCGAAATCCGTCTGCAACTGGTGCGTTGTGGCAATTAATTGTTTACGACTTTGCAGTTAGTCATTTATTTTGAAAGTTTAGTTGTATAAGTTTTATATTAAATTTGTAATATTCTAACATGAAAAAGTTTTTTCATCTAAGCTACCATGTTCGATAATTTTTTTTTCTCTAAGTCGCAATAAATTAAAAATTTTTTAATAAACTTCAAGACGCTTTGAACGATTCATTGGTGCACATGACAGTTGGCAACGACAAACAGCACGTAATTTAAGAAGGATACCTAAGCCAGTTATAAATTTGGAAGTGATGTGGTGGTGGTCCTTCAGTGGGTTATTACATTTAAAAATACATCAAAACGTAACACTTACCTTAACCCAACACTTCAATTATTTTAGAAGTTCACAATTTCATTATTCTAAAAATTTTGCTGAAATTGCCTATACAAAGCCCCTTAGAAACTGCTGTTTTTGCGTTTTGTTAATAAAACGTATGTTATAATAATGATATATATTATATCTGTGGTGATATTATTGATAACTTTAACTATAAAATGGAACGGACAACGGTTAATGTCAACTTTAGTTCTATGTACAAATAAAAACTTACAATTTTTATTGATGAAAATGGAGAAAGTAATACTGACAGAGTTTAAGGGGTTTTCAATAGGCAAACGTAAGAAAAATTTTATTATTTTATTGAATTTTACGAATAAAATATGCTTTTTAACCATATATCTATATTACAAGAGCTTAACTCAATCTTGGAGATCAATGGAAAGTAATATTCTGTTCATAGATTCCATGGTTATCGTTTTAATTTTAAAGACCACGTTCATAATGAAAAAATAATATAATAACAATAATAATATCATCAATAAAATGTAGTTTTGTATATATACATACTAAATATATATTTAGTATATCTTTTATTCCAGTAATTTGCACAATAAATTGATAATTTTTTATTAATAATTAAAAGTTTCACAGAAAAATATTTAAAGTTGATTTATTAATGCAATCCGACTGGTATACATGGACTTGGCAAGGGATACAGTGAATGCGTTTTCTTGAAATCTGTTATGTCGTCAATTATTGAGCTCTGAAATATGAAAGAATGTTGAAGTACTAAAGTGTATGAGTTAGCTCTTTCTAGTACCTATAATATAACATTGATTACCACAAACTCGAATGATTATTGGGTTGGTTAGAATTGGAACCCATACAAAAGTTTTATTATACAACGATATAAGAAAAATTACCACTGTCAGTTGTCGCAACAAATGTAGGTTAAGTATTCAATAAATACATTTTATTTAATAATCAAAAATTTTTAAGCTAGGTATTGTTTTTTAATATTTTGTGAATACTGTACTACTGTTACTCTTATATGTTAAAAAAAAAATCAAAATGTTTCAAAAAAAAATAATTAGGTACTTTTTTAATTGATGTTTTATCTTCATCAGTATTGTTACTCAATGTCGATTTGACGTGAATAGCCAATTTTCGCCTTTTGGATCCAGTCTGACTGATTCGGTTCTGGAAAATTAAACCATTGTACTAGTTTACAAATTCTACATTTCATTTAAAGCAGAAACCTTATAAGAGTATCTAAATATTGTAATATATTACTGGTTGAAAAACTAAATTTAGAGTTACTATACATGTTCTGATTGGTCTAGAGCATTTTATTACGTTTTAAACAAAATATAATACAATAATATAAATGTGTACGATACACGATATACCTAGTTAAAAAGCATAATTACTTGATAAAATTGGACAATATCATTTTTAATAATTGTTTTTAATGCTTCCACTTCAATTTTGGTTCTGTTGAAATTGTAATTTTGAGTCTCAATTTCTGATTGATATTTAAATGCTTGACTTGTCAAACTTTTTGGTTTTTCCAACATTTTAACAGCTAAAGCATTTTTATATTTATCAAATTCTTCATTCGACATGTTTGTTAGTAGTGTCTAGAGTAACAAAAAAAAATTAAATTTATCGTATAGTTTATTACATGTATGAACAAATAAATTACTATCTATGGAAACAAACCTGAATGGTGTTTATGTAGTTTTCTATTCTCGAATGGACATAAATCGGAGAGCGGTCCGATTGTACAATAATTTGTAAACTCAATACACCGTAGATTCTACTTGACAAACTCGAAATCGAGTATCCAAGTTGTTCCTAGAATTAAACAATATTGAACTTAACAACTAAATTCTGTTTAAACATCTAAAATAAACGCATAATTTAAGACACCTGAGTACGCAAGATATCAAAACAAGAACTTTTGATAATTTCGTTAAATAATTTAACGATCATGTTATTTAATGTTGACTGAACACCGCATTGAAAATAAATGTAGACACATGAACTGTTGTGATAGTCACTTGTTGTTTCAAACAGTGCGTCTTCCCCTAAATGTTTATTTAACATCACAAAAAAGTAAAAAAATAACATACATAGAATATCTGTCTTATGTCTATGTAATATAATATTATAACATAAACGCCAAACGGTGTACACAAGCTTAAGAATAAGGTAATTAGAAATTAATTTCAAGAACGGCCATGGAATCAGTGGCGCACACAATAATAGACCTGAAAATTTTGAGCGAAAGCGAAATCATTAGTGAATAAGCGGTCTGTTTTGGCACCCTTCCCTAAAGACATTTTCATGTCTTTTCATTCTTTTAGTAGGTAAGTACAAAAATGTCTCTTCTCGCTAAAGTTAAAAATTAATTTTTGTCCTGATGGCTTAAGGTTTCAAATCTATAAACTTAATATCTAATTCAATTTTATTAAAATTTAATATTAATCATTATCATCATTCTTACATAATATTAATTTCCAATAGCCTCTCAGCCACCAAGTTTTTATTTATTCTATAAACTGTAATAATTTTGTTTATTAATCTAGAAGATGACGTGTTTACTATAATTCACGAGTTTTTTTGAAATGGATATATATATTAGTCAGAAAGTGATCACAAGTATTTACTTGATTTAGGATTATGTACATCAAAGTACCTATATAGTGATTATAAATGCTTCAATTTATCACCTGCAGTTAACTTTCTAGTTCTAGTACAACTCGTTGGTTTTTTGTTTTTGGTCAGTAAAAACTATTGTTTATCAGGAAAAGTTTTGAAAATTTCTTACATGACTTGAAACATAATTTTTTTTGTGACTAATTTCTCTATTCTCTATATTTCTCTATTTGAGACACTGAGCTCACTCAGAATTGTTATTTTCGTAAGCAATTATAAATTGCTTACAGATTTAACATAAAACTTCTATATAAACCTTCCAAAACAGACAACAGTAGTAACCCATAGCATCAACGCTATCCACGCGACCTACAGTGATTTTGGCTTCTTTTATTTATATTATTTTGTAATTGTTTTTACCGTCCTCAAGTTGTACCTCTCGTGACCTAACCATTTGACGGGGCAACAGTTTACGGAATCCACGATGAGTCACAAATAATTTTTCTAAAAAACCCATGAGTTCTGTTGCATTCTGAAATTCAACCAAACAATTTGCATAATAGATAGAAATTGTTAATATGTTATAATATAATAACATAACATGTATGATGAATTTATGTACATAATATATAATATTATATGACTTACACTTTTTTCAATGTTGCCATAAACCAAAGTTTCCATAAACATCTGCGAGAAGAATTTTTCAATAAATTCTTCAATATTTTCAATTTTAACATCTACAAATAAATATGAGTTAATCAATTGTAACAATTTAAAATGGTGCGATAACTTACTATATAAAGAGTCTAACAGTTCATTGGAACTCCAAGCAGTCTCTGATAAAATTAAATTTTTGTATCGAATTGCATTTTGCCGTGGTTGTTCCATTGCAATATTTTTCAATTCTCTAACTCTCTTATTATAATAAAAACAATTAAATTTTAGTTTCTTGAGTAAACACTAAACTCAATCAACGTTTGAAACTTACATTATTTTTGAGAATTTCTAATCGGAGTGGGTCAATTTTAAAAGTTATCAGTTTATCGATCGATTTTTTAAGCAAAATATCCAACTTGTGATTAAATCCACTTAATTCCATCTGAAAATGTAATCAAGTACTGAAATAAGTAAAACGCTTACTATTATTATTATGTTTCATTTTGTTTACGGTACGTTTTAGTATGTTTTACCTTAAAACCATTATTAGTCGGTATTATGTTTATATTTACACTAGCTTTATATAAAGTAGCTGTTTGTTCGGTCATGTACTCATTGAATAATTCAACATAAAGATGTATTATATTGCTATAAAATGGATCAATCGTAACAATAGGGCTATAAAATAAATACACATTTTTAAAAAAAGTATGGTGTTCAAAATCACGAAAAATTATTATGAACATATTTATGTAAAATTAATAATAATTACCTGAAAAAATCAATTGATACCAACGCTTTAGGCAGTCTAAATTCTGTATCTTTTTTATACCAACACCTTAAAAATTGCGATTCATGAATAATATATGGGTAATCTGGTTCCTATTTAAGAAAACATTGTAGAGTTGTACTTAAAATTTTCAATTACATTATTAAAATATGAAGAAAAAACAATGGTTAATTACAATTTTTTCAATCGGTACTAGACTAAAATCAGTAGCAATAAACTCATTCTTTAATGGCATTCTTAAATCTGTGCATAAATCATCTTTTTGCCAGTCCTAAACATTAACATACTCAATACATACAATTGTACATCGTACAATAACTATATAATATTCATGCTAAAGAATAAATATGATATAAAAATAATTATAATAATTACACTCATAGTTTCTAGTGGTATTTTATTAATTGAATAATGTGTTCCATAGTATTCTTGAACAGAATCTGTTTTATTTGTAAATACATTGGACACTACGGTAACTCTGAAATATAAATTTAATTACGATCAAATGACATAATTATTAAGGGTCTGGGCCCTGGCACTACATTAATTAAAATTTGGAGTCAGAAATGGTTCTACTATAAAGCAAACAAAAATAATATGGTGACTTTGATTAGGATAGTCAATCATAATTTTGTTTAACTGTGTCTATAGTTTCAAACGTATAGTTTTATGATGGTTTTAAATTTTTAAGTGGACAAACTACTGTAATATGTGTTATACAGTAATACGTGAAAAGTCCATTTAATTTAAAACATTTTTTGAAGAAATGATGACAAAATAAAAAGATAGAAAGGATTAAAATTTAATAATAATAATGAACAAGAATGGAATACAAAATACTAATTAATTTTTAAAAATGTTTAACAGCTTTTAAATAAAGTTAAGCAATAGCTATTTAAAAAGTTAAATTTAAGTGAAAAAGTTAATTATATATTTTAATTTATCAGTCAACTAGTTTCAATTCAAATAAATCAACTGTTTAAATAATATACAGAAGTGACGTGACTTTACATTCCATTATCTTTACTTTTTACGGTTAAATATTTTAATTACTTATAGTTGTGAAGTCAACATTTTTTTTTTTTTTGCAGAATCAACATTATTTTATATTTGTAGGTTCAATTCCAATGCAGTTTTATTATTTTAAAACATTTTCTTAAATAGTGTTCATATGGGGATAAATGGAAAAGTTACACATTTATTTTTAAAAAAGTAAACGAATTTGATTTTTTCAAACTGATTCATATTAAACTAATTTTACTGTAAGTAAAACTAAGTTAACTTTAAATTCGGAACTTAAAAAATTGTCGGTTTACTCACAACTTTTAATCGAAGACCTTTTTGGTACATTAACTTATTTTATGATAGTTAATTTTTTCCATTAAATTAAAATTAGTTTTTTTTTTTTTGTATAATTTTGGTATTTTTTATTCAAAAAGTACTTATGAAAAAACTAATTTCAGTTAAAAAACTGTACTAAAAGAGGCAATTTTTTTCATAAAAATATTACTGGATTAAATTTACTTATATTAAACAAATATATTTACTGCCGACATTAAAATGTCTTAAATAATGAAAAGTTTGTACTAAAAGGCAAAATTGTGTAATGTACAACATGTTGACAAAACAAACTTCAAGTTTTACTAAAACGCGTAGGTACACAGTTTAGTTAAAATGAATCAGTGACAATAAAAAACATTAAACTACAAATATATCCCTACAACTTGCTTGACATCTAAACATTTTTCATAATTTATATGTAAGTACCAACCTCATATTATCTGGTCTTAAATAGGACAAAAGATCTAAAATTAATTCTGGTTTCCATTCTTTTACTAAATATTCTGCTGTTAATACATCTTCTAATTTGTACGACTATACAGTTAACATATTAAATAAACATAAATATACTTAGTATTTTAATAATTTATTTTGTAAAAACACACTTACAATCAAATTAGAAGATAAAGCATGTACATAATCTAATGGATATCCTTTATCTTTAAATTGAAACTCCATGGCACTCATATTCTTTATTTCATTGTGAATCCATTCTTGGGGTCCTTCACGTTTTAACATATTCACAAACTGAGTTACAATGAAAACAAAAAATTATCTTTTGGTAAAATGGGGTTTTATGAGAAAACATTTACTTGGAAAATCAACTTGATTATATCATCAACATGATTAAGACCTTCTTCAGTTAAATCTACTTTCATTTCAAAAAGTTCGATGCCTCTGGCTTTAATATCACTACTGGCAAAAAGTTTAGTAGACCATCCTCTCTTTTTCAAAACAGACAAAATGCTAGTAGGACCATCATACCCAAATACTCCATTTAAATATGCGTCCGGCTAGTAGATAATTAGTTAATATTATTATTAATTGATTTAATTTTTATTTTTTTGTAGATTAGGTACATTAAATTTTATGAATTATAAATAAACAAACTAATTAACCTTGCTTTTATAATATTTTCTTTGATCTGGGATAAGAAATACAACAAATAGTAATCTGATGTCTTTTACTGGAACTACAACTGTCTTAGTACCCAACTGTTCTTTTTTGTAAATTGGATCATTCCAATAAGGCAAATCTACATCTTTTTTTTCTATTACTCCAAATAATGGGACAATTATTTCTTCCAAAGTGGTTAAATTTTCTGAAAGTGAAATTATAAAAATTAATTCAAAATTCTTGTGAATAATAAATTATCCGTTTACCTTTTCCTAGTACAGTTAGATACGTTAAATGTGATGAGTAAAATTTAGAATGAAATTCCAACAATTTATCACGAACACTAATATTTTTCGAATTCGGAATATCCCACAATGTTTCCTTAGTACCTAAATAAAGATGAAAATTATTATTAAATTGCATGTTGAAAATCAAAATGTCATAAGAATTAAAAATAAATATTTTGGTTTTTAAATTTATTAAGTGGATTAATTTTTAAATGAAAGTTTGTTCACAATCATTATAAAAGTGAAAAGAATGCCCAACAGTAATTACTATTGAATTATTGATAATTGCGTTTACCTATCAGGAAAGAAAAGTATTTTTCAATCTTAAATTACGAGTCATATTTTACGTGCTTAATCTATACATTTTTGAATATAAATTATTCGGTAGATATTTTAAAAAGAAATAACGAGCGGCGATCGGGTGGATATAAATTGTTGGAGTTGCGATTACGATTATGCAGTAGTAGGTAATTGTTTCGAGTAGGCCACTGGGCACTGAGTTGAAAGGTGCGGTTGACATATTATACAGCAAAGTTAATTGGTTTACTATAAAGAAACTGTTTGGTCTATACAATTTTAATTTATCTTCAAGTTGTATAAAAACGTTATAAGTTATACTATTAACATAATATTTTTCGTAATAATTATAAAACTAAAAATGTATAAACTAACTAAACATCTAATTGTAGAAAAACGAGCTAAATAAGTCTAGAGATAAAAACAAAATTAATGTTTTTATTATTAATATATTTTGATAAGATCGGTAAAGAGTTAAGGAACTATGATTTTTTTCCCCTGAAATACCGAAAAAAGTTTTCACAGAAAAAAAAACATTCTTATTTACTACACTCAGAATTTAAAATTAAGTAATGAAAAAAATAATTATATAAACGTTTTAAAATATAAATTATACTATATTATAAATTTTTCCACAACGAATAGGAAAATATGTTGTTTCAACTATATTAGTTTAAATAGATTCGAATCTAAAAATGTATAGTTTTAATGAACCAATTACTGCTAAACTTGACGAACCTTTCTTTTTGACAAAATTCTGCTTTTAACAAAACAAATTTTGACACAATTTTTTTGTAATGTAAGTTTTACCCATTTTAATATGATGAATGAACTTTTGGTAAATTGAAGTACTTTTATTTTTATTGCATGATTTTAGTTTTTGGGTCATGATTTTCAATTTTATTATTTCTAAACATTTTCTTCACGTTTACCTATCTTAAAATGTAAAACAATATGCAAATATCAGAACAACAATTTTAGGTACTGTACGCCGAAAATGTCACCTGCGGAAGAAAAACATGAAAAAGCCGGAAATTTCTTGGTCGCGTAGCTATTATGGCTAAAAAATTTTATCGATTATGTCAAAATTCCGTTTGCCGTAAATTTTAACGATTTATCCTTAGTTTTTTCTTCAACTTTAAACACTCAAAATACCACGCGATAAACATGAGGTACGCAAAACCGCGTATGAGAGTAAAGATCGGAACATTCTAGAAGAAGTGGAAAATCGTGGTTTCATAGTGATGAAAAAAAGCACGCACATGATGAAACCAATAAATTTTTTGTTACGCTCAGAATCTTAAAATAAACTAAAAACATTATTTTGATACTAATACAAATTATTTGTGTTTTATTTTATGTGATGTCGTGTTCATAGAAGTAACTGGAGTAAAAGATTAAGCGCATAGGTATTTATTAGGTGTTAGGAAACCACATTGGCTATACTGCTATAGCTTATGCTTTTTGTAATAATTTTTGGAGAGACTATGGGAATAGTAGGAATGGTTATTTTCTCAAGCCCTATAGTTAGGTCAAATTAGTATAAATTATGATCAATGTTGTTATCTTGTTAGGTATTTTCGTTCAATATAATTTCTGCGACAAATTTAGTACATTTGAATTTTCAATACACGGTTACATTAAAAGTAGTTTAAAATTAATTGTACTTACCCGTTCCAAAATTATTGTAGGCGTGACTTGGGTCAGCTGTACTTTTTTCTAACTGTGCCAGACGGCGGAAATCATTAGCGATATTTTTTTTGTGTTCGGAATCGACAGCGTTAACTTCTCTCTTAGTTGCGCTCTCGGTTAACAATGGTTCGACGAAAAATTGAGCAAATCTATTGCATAGTTATAATATTTAATAGCCCAAATATTTAAAAATCGCAAAAAATAAAAACAGTAGTACACTTTAATACAGTTAACACCTGTCTAATGCTGGTTTAAGTGAATCGGTCTTAACAGTAAAATAATATTTCGTGAAATCATTGCCTGTTTCTGCATTGTATTCCCCAGCATTTTGAGTTAAAAACACGTCGAATTCGTCTTCTGTTGGATATTTTTTTGTACCTAAAAATAGCATGTGCTCACAAAAATGAGCTAATCCTGGCAGATCTTTTGGTTCGCTTAAGAAACCTACAAAAAAAAAAAAAAAAATTCACAATTAAATATTCAATCAAATACCACTCAAACATCCTATAGTGACCGGTGACTTTTTAAATAACAAACTGTAAATGAAAATGTAACGATTGAAGTCGTGTAGAGTAAGCAATATAATATAATCTCTGCCATTTGCGAGTCAATATTTTAGATGTTGGTTATTGCAGTTTAACTGTATTACATTAATTTGAAAATGATGATAAATCATCGTTTATAATAATATAACAATTCTGAGGCAACACGGTTAATGAAAAACACAAAAAGGTCATTAATAAATTGTTGTTAAATTTGTGTGCAAATATAGGTAGGTTAGAAACGTGTTTCGTATTATGTACATAAAAAACAAATTGGACAAATTGATTTTTGGTTTTGAGTTTGAGAACTTACGTCACAGTCAATATGAAATGAAACCGGCGAGAGTTTAAATGTATAAAAAAAAAAAATTGTAAATGCCAATAAAAATGTTAAAGTAAGTATACTGATTCTGTCGACCACTTTAAAATATTTAGGTGGTACTTTCATAAAAGTAGGATGAATTTGACTAATTTTAATGTTGTTAAAAGAAAAAAAAACACAGTGAGAAAAAATTACAGAAAAAATAACTTCAAACAATAAATTTCATTTTTACGTCCAGAGTTTATAAGTTAAATGCTATTAAGCACATTTTTTGTTTATTAGACCAATTGAATCTGAATGACTAAAACAAATGTAAAACACATACATAGCACACTCGTTATAAAATAAATGTTTACCTACGTACTTAGAAAGAACATAAGTTCAAATAATTTTAGAAAACAAAAATATCTCGTATAACCTTTCAAATAACTGAGCAAAAGTTCAAAAAAATCATCTAACAATAGTACTGTTTACGTCCACACTTTCCAATTACGTGGCTTCAGTTTCTTACGAATTGAAATGGTTTTAGGTTACCTATTCAATTCTGGTTGATCACAGAAAGAAAAATCAGAGAATAGTAATCATCTGTTTAGGAATGTGGAGTTTTTAGTACCTAATAGTGATTACTAATAGTACCAATTTTTTTAGTACCTATCTTTTTAAACTCACATAATCGTTGTTTTTAGTTTTATACCATGATCTTTTGTTTTCTTGGGCGATTTTTACTTTATTACTTATCTTCTTTTTTTTCTAGTTAGCTTTTATTTGTAAAAACATTATAGCTCAAGTATTACGTAGTACGTACAACATGGTGAATAAACTGTAACAATTATATTATACAAACACAAAAAACAAGATAAAAACAAAACTGAAAAAATATTTGTCTTTATGTTTTCGATAAAACCTGATTATAGATTATAAGTGTTAAGTAGGTTAGTATGTATTTCGTTTTAGTTTTGAGCGATTGAAATGATGATGTTGCATTGATCAATGTTTGTGATGTATATTTGTGAATCACCTATATTTACTGAAATCCGCGATAAAATGGTACCCACCATTGTACCCACCTACGTACGAAATTCTCGGGACGTGACCTATAAGCTTTTGTCGGTCGTTTTATCTATTATTCACACAATAACTCAAAGAATAACGAACACAGTGCAATATAGTTAGATAAATCAGTATATTTTATTAGTTGAGAGAAAATTAGAATCGAACAGTTTTTCTACACTAATAAATTCGTAAACATAAAATAAACCAATAAAGTTTGTATTCAAAACAACCACATTACGACTAATGTTCCAAACTGTACACGGTACTCAAAGGAAAATATTACATATAGTGAAGTTTTAAAAAAATCAAAAATTACATTATAGGTGAAAAAAAAAGAATTTAAATGTCAACATTGAATACATACATACATATTGCTCAAACATAAAATCAATTAAAACTTATTTGGCACGTTAAAATTTACAGAATTTTAATGTACAATACTACGTATTACACGATCATACTAATTGTTGTAAATATTTTTACAAAGACTTAAAATAAGACGTTGCCCGCAACAATATCTTTTCCAACATTCAGTTTGTTTATTATAAATTTATCACGATTATTTCTATAGATACTTGTTTTGAGATTTTCAGTAGTCAATATCTAACGCAGTCGGTTTTTTTTTTTAAATAATAATTTATTTTTTTATTTCACACTTTTTAGCTGTTTTTATCAATGCGTTTCTCAATTGAATTAAAACGATCGAAATAGTGTTGTTTAGTACGTATTGTATTGATCTCACGGAGCCACAGAAAAAATCCACGCACGTACAAATTAAGCCACGGATTTTAAAAAACGGCCACACAGGAATCGTTTTTAATTTTTGCTTTGTGTCTTTCAGGCGATTTCCGAGATTCGGAATGAAATAGACGTCGCCACAGTTATGTAGGTTATTTTATTGTGCTGACTTTTTTTGGGAATTTTTTCGGAATATTGTTTTTCTCCCCTTAAGTTCGCCAGTTTCCACCGTATTATGTCCGTTTCAAGTATTCAAAGGAAAAAAACCGTACTATAACCGCCTCCTGTTGTTGAGAAGACACGAAGATGTCCTCTAGGACAACGTGGGGGGTCACAAGCGAATACGACACTATACAGTGGTAATGGGTAAAAAATAAATAAAAAGTTCTCAAACCATCAGACGTTGATATCCATTCACATTTGACATATTATCCTTATACTTGAACTACAACCCGAAATACTCTCGCGTTAAAACCGTTTAGTCGTAGAGCCGGATTTAACGCACGGTCTTAAGGGGCAGCAGACGTTTGGGGGCGGAGGATATCAGACTTACTATACAAATTTTTAACTTTTTACCCTCGGTTTAGGAAAATAGGTTTAGGTGTATTTAAAAACACGTCGACTTTGAAAAATAAATATCGGTCTGCGTATCGTTTTAACGCATAACCGTTCTTTGAACGGTCCTCCTCCTGTAGCTGCTGCTGCCGAGTTTTTCATTTCTCTTTTACACCGTTACGATACCAGGGAGGGGCCCCTCCTCATAGAAGAGATTCTGGCGTCCAAAAGTAGTACACGAGGGTACACCCTCCTATAATCCTGTCCGCCGTACGGGGTGTGATTTGTTCGCCGTTTATTATTATTATTATACTACGTACGTACCGACCCCGACCAAAACGGACACGGCGGACATGTCGGCGTCCGGATCGCTGATCAACAGCGCGGTGAGGCCGTTCTCGAGCACCAGGCCGCGGTACGCGCGTGGATCGCCCGCGGACTTTTCGACGTCGTCCACGCGCCGTCGCGCCCGGAACGCGGCGTCGTCAAAGTTGCGGGCGCCGGAGACGACGGCCGCGAGCAGCGACAGCAACGCGAACGTACGGTGGCGCGGCGGCGGCGGCATGGCTTACGACTACGCGGGTGAGGCGCGCGTGCCGCGGTAAAAACATCGGAGATTCGCGAGAAATCGATACGTTTCGCGATCGATCGATCGATCGACCGACGAGAAGCCGTTGTTGTAGAGAAGAGAAAAAAATCCAACAATCGATGTTTCATCGTTTCGTGTTGCGTGCCCCCCGTGTGAGTCGTACTCGCTGTTCGAAAAGCCGGAGATTTCTCGGTCGGTGTGTTCAGAAATGTCTAAAATAGGAGGGTGCAACAAAAGGGAAAAATTTGCCAACTTCAGTTTGCGCCGAGTGGGTGGCTGCAACGCCGGATTAAGGTTTTTGCCGCCCATAGGCTGAAATAAATTTACCGCCTAATTTTCATAGGTATTGATATTTTACTTCTGTAAAATTGAGTCTTGGGTCACCCTAAAAAAAAATTTGCCGCCCTAGGCTTTAGCCTACACAGCCTAAGCGGTAATACGGTCCTGGGTGGCAGTATTCTGGATGGTAATGGGTGTTGAACGTGTGAGCAATGACGTATCATCGTGATGGCGTTCAAAAAACGAAAGATCTCGCGATCGAGAGCGGTTCCTTTGTACTGAAAAAGAAAAAAGTGTTCCGATTTCGTTTGTAAGTCAGATTCATAACGAATTATGAAAATCCTTAGTCCGATCGGGAGCGTTATTTTTTGAATCGAAAACACTCGAATTAAGTAGGTTTTAAATTACCTGTCTATCGGCCAGAGGTTTCTTATAGTACGAGAACACAGGAATACATGAAAACACGGGAGCGTTCTTTCGAACCCGAAAAAGGACGACAAAAGAAAAAAAAGGTCTAGTTCAGCGGTTCCCAAACTTTTTTCATTCAAGGCTCCCTAATAATTAAACATTTTTTTCACGCCACCCTCAAAGAATATTCAATCTACAAAATTTTTATCGGACGTGAAATTAATCTAAAAATAACAATAAGTGTAAAATTCCAACCACGCGCCGCGCCGCCCTTGTTAAGTGCTCGCGCCTCCTTTGGGTGGCGCGCCACACAGTTTGGGAACCGCTGGTCTAGTTGATAGCAGAGTGATATATATATGACAGCGATTAAAATCACTGTCGTAAAAAACGCTTCGATGCAAATCCGTACGTAGCGTGAAACGTTTAGAAAGACTCGTTGGATCATTATAACAGCGTCACTAACTCCTGTTTCAATATTTGTATTGAATTAAAAAAAAAAAAAAAAAATTATCGCACCCCTTTGTCAAATTCACCACGAACTACGTCACTGGGAACTACAAGGGGTTACTTTTTCGTTGAAATGGAATATCAAGAAGAAGAAGGTTACCTACCGACAAAAAACAATACAATAACATAAAAACCGTGTCTCACCCATTAAAATGTAAATCTAAAAAAAATAATGCCGTAAATATGAAGTTTTACGTTTAAAAATATTTCGTTATTTTTGGAAAAAATTCGATCTCCATTTTTCAACTTTTAAGTTAATTTTCACTTTCAAAAGTCAAGTTGAAAAAGTTCTATATTTTATTCGCGTTTTTCAAAGTTTTAATCCCTCTTGTATTAAGGCAAAAGCTCATATTATCAACAAAAGTATGTCAAATGAAAGCTGTACATACAAAGTACTCGTGTCGAAAAAATTGTATTGATCTACACGTTTTTCAAAAAGCCTTTTAAAGTTGAAATTCAAAAATCGAAAATTTTTACACAAAAATTGCATTTTTTCTGATACGGCAGTGGTTTTCACCATGAAGACACATCGTGGTCCCTCTATTTTTTTTTTTTCAAATGAAAGTATATTACATTAGCTTTAATTCAAGCTATGTATAAAGGTGTCGGGTTTTCCGGAACATTTTCAAAAGTTGCGTTGAAAAAAAATTTTTTTCAAAAAAAAGTCGAACTTTCAAAACACTTTTCTTGAGACGTAAGGAATCCAATTTTTATAAACAATACACCAAATGAAAGATAAATACCTAAGGTATTTATAAAAAAAATCATGAAAAATGTCAAAATTGGTCGATTTCAAAAGGCGTAATTTTTTTGGATTACGGCAAACGAGGGGAATTTTTTCAATTTTTGAAGGTGATGTTGCCGACTAGATACGATTTGTGATCTTTTGACGTATCGTTCAAAATTGGTCCAGTCAAAGCTGAGACTGATTGAGCTGGTGACAGAAAAAAAAAAAGACATCATGGTAAAATTAATATCTTTTCAGCTTTGCATCGAAGCTAAAAAACATAATTGTAAAGTGAGTACAAATCTACATTGGAGCTCTCTCTCACTACACAAAAATGATTACAGACATTAAAAATTTCAAGTCATTTGGTTCAAATGTTTTGGTTTATGTAACATACACAAAAAAAAAACGATCAAAATATCAAAAATGGTTTTGACGAAACATTATCTATGGCCAAAAAACCTCCTTGTTTGTGGTATTATGAGTTATGATCGGAGCACTCTTTTTACTTTTTAAGGATTAAAGTGTACTTATGAAACAAATGCAGATTCAAAGCAAACAAACAAACTAATGTGAGCAGTGTACGCAATATATATATCATATTTTTTAATTTTCTCTACAAAAAATTTTTGTATTATTGTACTCATACATTTTATGCCAATATTTTAATACATAAAAAAAATATTTTATTAAAACACATAAAATAGACAACGGAGAAGTTACAAAATAATTTTTTTTTTTTTTTTGAGACGCCGTGGACACATGGTTAGCAAAATATGTTACGACAAAAAATTATAAAATTAAGAAGGAATATCCGATAAAGTTTCAATCAAATTCCGCCAGAGCGCGTCTAAATGTTATTTTTATAGCAGTAGGCTAACTTAGTTGGAAATCTTATTTCCTTCATAAATGAAACAAAAATTAATCAATTCTTTGGTTTAGAAAAATTATTACGATTCAGAATAGTAATACTTGTATACTTCTTCTTCCTCTGGCACTTAGTACTCTCTAAGAGTTTTGGCCGCCATCACAATATCTCTCCATTTTTCACAGTCCTGAACTACATCCCTCCATTCCTGTACTCCCAATCTTCCACAGGTCTTCTTCCACAACATCCAGCCACCTTTTCCTGGGTCTTCCTCGCTGTCTCTTTCCCGCAGGTTTCCAATTTAGGATTGTTCTACTTATATCATCCTCGCATCTCTCGTGTATTTGTAACTTGTATACTTAATGTCATTAGTTTTTTTTTAGAATTTTGATTATCAAAAAAAATAATCATAAAATTCAATTTTCAATTTTAAACTCAAATAACTTTTTAAAATAAATTAATTTTGAAAAATTGGCCAATACCAAAAAATATGTATAGATTGTATATTTAAAGTTCTTAAGACAAATCATTAACTAGTATGAAAGAACTTAAAATGCAAAATCTATACATTCAAACTGTAGTTAACTGACTAAAAAATAAAATAAAATTGTTTTAATAATTTTTTAGATTCAATGTAAGCCTAAAAAAAAATGATGGGATATTCCCCCTGAAGGGCACACTACTAATAAACAAAATAAAGTACAAACTATTATACATTCAATGAAAATAATTAATTGATACACGGCGAGACTCGAATAAAGTTGAACACTTGGCTTAAATGAGATTATACACATTCAATTTATAAATACTAATTGTTTACCAATTAATATTGTAAAATAATTTTACGTGTTCGTCAAGAGTTATAAACTAAAATATTTCTTCAACGTCTTCATCATCTCCCAGGTTTTCTTCATTAGTATTTACTAACAAACTATCAATTTTAGATGTGTCACTACTATTGTGAGATACTAAATTATGACCTTCCAAATGTTTTGCCGTTTTGAAATGACCACGACAAAAATCACAGAAGTGTGCTACTTTGTCTTCTGGATCATTGTCTTTAAATGACCAGTAAACACTGTCCACGTGTTCATCTGAGTGTTGTTTCATTTCCAGCATGTCCAGTGCCAAGTAACTGCAGTCTGCGGCAGTGCATCTAACAAAAACAAAAGATATTTTTCCGTTAGTATACTACAACCAGTAAAAATACAAACTTTTTCCTATACTCTGCATTGTATGGATTTAAATTTGAGCTTTAAGGTGTAATTTATAAGGCAAACATCCAAAGAACAACTACGCAGTGATAATTAATACTGTAGATTCCTCACTAATCATTATTTACAATTAATAGCAGGTACTATACTCCACTCGGAATAAGATCATGACTAGGTGGCGGACCGTTTAGCGTCCGTTACGCGCAGTTGTATGCTGTACGCCTTCTGTATGCAAATGTGGGAGTCACCACAAAGGCGTGAGGTGTGGCGGAGGATTCGCAAACTGGTCATGATCTTATTACGATTCGGGTATAGGTAAGTATTAGTATATTTTTGTTTTTATATTTTAATATCATACATATTATTGTTTTATAAAATAAATAATAATAATATGATCTGCAATACTAAATAAATAATGAACGACTGTGTCACATTAACGTTTTCACATTTAATCAACTTTTGAGTGATCTTTAGACGACACATTATAACTAAAATTGTTAATAGCTTATTTTTTAGAAACATTTTGGAGTTTTATAATAAAATCGGTATATTCGATAGTTGCTGGTATAATATGATAATTTATAGTCAAATGGTATCAAACAAAGCACGATTTATGAACGTTAATTCAATTAGATAACAACTTACCTTATAAACTTGTTACGCAGCAGCTCTTCGCGCCATTTGGTTAAATGATTATACGGTATGTCATACGACTTTCGTTTTATAGAATGTTTCTCTTCATACTCTTCGTCTAAGTCTTCAATTTTACGTTTAACTATATGTTCTTTACTATCAGCATGTATTTCTAATCCGGCATCCGTTTCCACTAATTTAAAACCACATTCTTCCTCGGTCAAGTGTTTGTAACCCTCTTCATGATGATGTAAAAGATGAGTTTTCAATTTGTTTGATGACGTAGTCCTACCACCACAGATTGAACATTCGAATTCGTCGTCTAGATATGGTTCGAAACACGTAGCAAAATGATCGTTCATATCGTCCACATCAAATGTCATGTATTTGCAAGAATTGTGATTACAATGTACATAGCCGTTTTTTAATTCTAAAATCCAAGAATTTATCTGATCTTCAGTCGCGTTGTTCACATTCACTTCAGAACAAACAGATTCAGAGTCAGATATTTTCTCTTCGTGTATTTTCCATTGAGAATAAGTGACTATCTTGCTATCTGCATTTATAGCGCTCGGCGGCGTTGGGTTTCCACACTGACCCATTGGATAGGATTTAATTTTATTGTCTTCATCAAAATCTTCGTCGTTTTCCTTAAAAAAAAAAAAAAAGTGTGTTAAACTCAAAGTAATATAATATATCATATTTAATAAATATTAAAACGTGTGCACGTAACCTAGAAGTTGTACATAGTGTTTGGAAAAATTGTTTTAGAGAGCGGATTTTTAAATTGAAAAATTTTCAAAAGACTGTAGTGGGTTTTTGACGGTAGGTAGGTAGGTAGGTAGGTAGGTACCAACCTGTTTAATCGGGAACAGCAAGTCTTTGTGGTGGTGGTTCTGATGAAACTGGAGCGCCTGTTGCGACGACGTGTACCCCTTACAGTGGCGGCACAAAAACTTGGACGACGTGTCGGGGTCCTCGCCCAGACACTTCTCGTAGTGCACCTCGAGCTCGGGGATCTTGTAGCTGATAAAATGACAGTCGGGCATCAGGCACTGCGTGTAGCCGCGCGTCTTGATGTCCGAGGCCCAGGACGCGAACTGCTGCTCGGTGAGCGTGGGCTTGATGACGATGGACATCACGTCCGAGTCCTTGTGGTTGTTGCGCTTGTGGTAATCGAGCGCCTCCTGCGACGTGGTCTGGCCGCCGCACGTTGCGCACACGAAGTTGCCGGCCACCTCGCCGCGGCACGTCTTGAAGTGCTCCTTCATGTCGTCTATGCAGTACGCGATGTAACGGCAGTGCTGCAGATGGCACCGCACGAACCCGTTCTTGTTCAGCATGATCGTCCACGACTTGATGTGAACGGGCCGGCTGCTGCGCTTCCGGAACAGGCCCTGGACTGCGGTCGTGGTCAGCGGATCGGCGGACATGACGGCGGCTCCAACAACTCCTACCGGTCTTCAATATTGTACTGTTGTCGTTGGAAAACGGAATCACGAAACATGTTTCGCCGCGACAAGAAAATAGACGATTCCCGTGAACCTATATAGATAACGAGATAAAAATGTTGACGTCCAGCAGCAGCTTGCGCGATTTTATCTTGATATCTTCCTTGTCCGCTTCGCGAAAACTGGTGGGCGATCGTAACCACGGTTTGAAAAAGTATATTTCTTAACCGTGACCGCAACAAACCGAGCGGACTATAATATTTTGTTGTGTAGTGGTTATCAAACAATTTGCCGCGCTTTTCAAATATGTACGCCGTATATAAGCGTCCGTCTTTTTTCCCGCTTTTTTTTTTTTTAATATAAAACGTAAAATCGATTTTGTTTTAGATTATTATATTTACAATAAATACTATTTTTTTTTTTTTAATAATTATAAATAAAATATTTATTAATTTTGTTATTATAGTATTCGAAAAATATTTACGATAACGGTGTACACTTGTATGTTCTGTTCACACGACGCATAATATATAACGTGTGAAAATTTCAATAAATTATGTTGTTGGAGAAGTTGTAATATTATGGTTAAATTATTATAACGACAAAAATGTAACAACGTAAGAACGTCCGTGAACAAAAATTGTGTAAATCGATTTTCGAAATGTCAGGATAAATATGACGTCGTTTGGTCCGTATTAGAGGGCTTCTATACTCAAAATTAAAAACAAATGTTTTTACGATACAAACGTGCAAGAAAAATATACAATTAATGATACGTATTGTTCGTATTATTATATAAATCATAATTATTGCTCTTTCGCAAATGAATCTACTTTGATAATTATTACGTGGATCACAATTATTATTTACATCGAGTCCACGGCGTCGACGTTCGCATTGTTCCGATGCACAGGCACGATTATTCAAAGAGCGGAAATTAAAATTTCGATGGAGTTAATAATAATTATTATTAATGTTCCAAATTTGCGTGGTCCGTTCGTAGATTTTAAAATGTTCCGACATAATATCTTTTCCATGTTCCGACGATTCAAGCCGCTACCGTGAGATGCGTTGTGTTTCTATCCTCCCAGGAAAAATCGGTAAACAACGAATCGGAGCGCTGTTTTTCGCGTCGTCGTTCACGTAATACGTCGCGTCGTTCATTGTTCGAGAGCGGATGAGAGACAGGAGTCTGGAGAGTACGTGACATTCTTTTACATTCTACTTTCTTTTCGTCGCGTCTGCGTATTCCGTACTGTATACGACGTTTCCCGATTGAACGTTTCCCGTACGGCAAACAGCGCAGTCGCAGTGAGTGGTCAAATGTTTGAATTCAAACCGAAAAAGTTATTTGTTTAAAATATTATGGTTTTTTTTTGTTTTAGTTTGCCCCCCGGACACCGGTACAAATATTTTGTCTTGTAACCATAACGAAACAATCTCGATGGATCTTTCCGTCAATAGATTTAACATTGGAATGATCACCGGCGCGGTCGTGGGTTGGACTCTAAACAAGATCAAGAACGTCTTTACCAAGAACAAAGATCCGAAGGTCGACAACAAGAAGCGTCGCGTTAGAGCTGGAGAGGAATACAAAATGGCACTGTTGGTTCGTGATGACTTAAAAATGGGCAAAGGAAAAGTCGCAGCACAAGTGAGATATATACGTGTTTCTACGAAATGGACGTAAACATAATTCATTGACCTATAGGAACGTGTTCCAAGAAGCGTCTGACGCAGCGACACTGCTTTTGAGAGGTGTACTGCGTCCAGACACGCTTTCCTGTCTCCGCCGCGCTGTTCTTTGCGTCGGATGCGTCATTTCAAAATAAATGATGCTGCGAGCAAAATTAGAAAATTTATTACGCAATTAGGTATCAGTTGTGGATACCTTGTGCGTTCTGTAGACTGGAAATTTTTGTTTTAAGAGTAAAATTCTTATCATTTTATCAAAAAATTATCCTTAACAAATTCAAATTTTGTTTGTGGAATGGATAAATCTGGGTTTTTCAATCTGATATTTTACGTTAAAAGTAAATTTAGAAGTTCTGGTTACAGTACCGGTGCCTGGACTGTATTTTACGTTTGATTTTTTTAATGATATTAACTACAAAGAGATGTTTAAATTTAATTTTGTTTTATTACATCCAAAAAATCTGCAAAAGGTTACAAATTGGTATTAAACTTCTACTATAGCTTCGTGTGTTAAAATATTATTCTTTGACTAAAAGCAATTATAAATAAAGATCATTGTTTCATCAGCGATATACTTGTAATATTTACTCTATTTCAAATAAGTTTGGAGAAAATTACGCAGGTCAGACTGATGTCATTGGCCGAAGCGGTCAGCATGCGTCGCTACCAGACGCCATTGCCAACAGACATCAAACGTAAACAGTACTTAAGCGAATGTAACATGTTTCCAATGCAATATTTCTCAAATTTATTTTATAATTTTTAAAACTACATTTTACGTTTTCAATTTTTAAGCTATTAGGAATTTAAATGTATCCTAACAAGTAATATATTATTATTAATTTTAACTTAAGAATTCAAATATAAAAGTAAATGTCTTAATTGTATCTTTACTGTAAATTAAAATTTAAATAAGTCATTTCTTTTACAATCTTCAAAATCAAAAATTATTAAACTTTCTTACTAGCTCATACTCTTGGTTCATTTTGCATATTTCAAATAAATAAAAAAATGTTTAAAGCCCTGGTTTGATAAAAAATATAAATTAATTGTTATATTATGATAAGTTTTAAAACTTTTTGTATTTTTTGCTCTTAATTTAAAAGAGTATGTCTTATTATTATGTAGTGTTCGCATGCAACTGTACACTGCTATGAAGAAGGCTTGAAGTTACATCCAGAAAAAATCAGCGAATGGGAGTCGAACAATAAACTTGTGAACGTATTCAAAGTGGCCAATGAAAGATTAATGATGAAATATCAAGAGTTGGCAGAAGAGTGTGGATATTATACCTATATAGTGGTGGACGCAGGTCGTACGCAAGTCGCTCCTCATACTCAAACAGTGTTGGCTATTGGTCCAGAAATGAGCGTAAAAATTGATCTTCTTACCGGAAGTCTTGAAGTTTACAACTAACAATTATTATTTTGAATTAAAATTGATATTTTTATCATAAAATTTACAATTAAGTTTACGATGAACAATTATTATTTAAATTAAAATTTATTTTTTACTGGAAGTCTCAAATTTAACATTTAAGTTTACAATGAACAATTATTAATTAAATTAAAATTTATTTTTTAATGGAAGTCTCAAAGTTAACATTTAAATTTATAATGAACAATCATTAATTAAATTAAAATTGATTCTTACATGAAGTCTTGAAGTTTAAATTTAAGTTTATAACAATTGTTAATTAAATTAAAATTGATTTTTTACTGGAAGTTTTAAAGTTTACATTTCAATTCATAACTAAGATTTATTATTTAACTTAAAATTGTTTATTCGACCCGAATTCTTAGTTTACATTTAAGTTTATAACTAACAGTTATTATTTTAATTAATACGTCTTCCACTTAATTAATATGAAACATTGTAACTCTAAGTTTGTATTTTTTTTTTGACATTTTATACCTAATAAATATTTTTAATCTAATACATATTTGTTGTTTTAATGTGCAGTTGTGTAAGCAATTGCGTACAATAATAAAAATAATTGCAATCAATTGCCTTCCAAATGTGGTTTAAGAGCACTCTTTTAAGAGTTGCCAACTGACCGGTTTTTGGGCGGTCTGTCTGGTTTTTAATACTAAGGCTTTGCCGGTTTTGCATCAATCCTGCCATATAAAGCCATATTAGGCTAAAAATTTTAATGAGAGCGTTCTTTTTAAATTTGAGAGCACCTAATTTAATAACTATAGATTGTATTCAAAAACAATACAAATTATTTGACATTTTTACAGATACCTTTATTGAAAACAATCAAGTTACTATCTTAGTGTTTAGCTCAGTTCATAAAGGTTCTATTAATGCTCAAGTGCACGATTTAAAAATATACAAATGGTTTATAAAATTGATGTTCAAAACTTGAAAACCTCAAACATTTTCAATCATATTCTAAAAATAAAATATTTATCTTTTTGATTTGTAATTTTTAAGCTTAAAGTAAAAATAGGATGTGCAGTATGCGTTATATGTAATTAATGAAAATTATACGCTTGAATGAATTATTATATTATTTCTTTTTATCGAAATACTATTATTTAAAGAAGTCAAATAACAAGGGATAATAGATGGTGCAAAACTGCTTGTTAATGTGTGTGAATGATCGTGATAGAAGTAGAGGAATAGGATGAGGGTGACCGACCCAAGATAGTTGGGAGAAAAGCAAAGGGCATTGACAGTTATGTATAAATAAATTGTTCGAAAATTCAACATATTATTACTTTGCTAAAATAGGTATTTAATATAGGCATTGGCTAATTTAGAAACGCGCTTATAAATAACTTATACAAAGTTAATTATTTTAATTGTTCACACTCGTTTTATTTCTTCTTCCAAAGAAATAAATATAATGTTTGATATACAATTAGTATTATTGCTATATGACTAGGAAAAAAAATTTACCTTAAAAACAACACAATGCAAACTCAGTAAAGCTAATTACTAATATTTAGTACTGTGTAGTGAATTTTTATTTAAATCATAAATGTCCAATACAAACGTTGGCAGTCAAAATGTTTCATCAGGAGACAAGACAGTTTTACCTATGACATAATTACATTTATGTTGATAAATAAGACTGGTAGAAGACGCCAACTGATAATGATAAAAACCATGCGAAACATATCCACCATGTAGCAAAGCCGAATACACCTCTGTAGACATCAGCAGTTAGCACCTGTGTTGGTAAAGTTATAATTTAATAATAATAGTTTATAATTTAACGATGTATACAGTATTTACCTGTTTTAATGACTGAATGGAAAAATATGTTTTATTTGGTTCTGGTGTTAAATTTTGAGTATTATTATTAGCTACTATTGCTGAAGAAGAATTTGCAAACACTTGGGCCCAACTAAAATTGCCTATAAAAAATATAAGTTATTAAAAGAAAAAATCTTTTTTTTAAATTAATTACCTAATGTTTTATAAAAAAATACAAAAAACAATGTCATTATTAGTGGTATGACATATTGCAGCACAACAACACAGGTATAGTAAAAAATTACAGACACCTAAAAATAAAAATAGAGTTAATAAAAGGTACATAAACAAATTAATAGACTTAAATTAAAGTTGTACTTGTTTTTGTAAATCTTTATTTGTTATTCGTCCAGCTTCTTTTTTTTGTAGTTCTAAACGCTCCTGGGCCATATTTAGATACGCCTGCATGAACATAGGCATCAAATACAATCTTTGAACAACCACTAATACTACTAACCAACATCTCAAGCTCTCAAATTGGTCTAACGTCATTCTGAATAAAGTGTTTGCAATTGCAAATATTATATTTTTTTATATCTGTGCTTTAGTAAAATAAATACTTACAGTGGTTTGTTCAAACCGGAAAGATTTTTTGCTGTCAATAAATCAACTGCTAGTGGTTTGACCCAGAGTAGAACGAGCAAAAAATGAGTAATTAAACTGAAATTCATAAAACCTTTCATAAATGCTGCACTATAAGTGAAATATTTGCCATGCTTTTCGTTGTATTCATAATACCTAGAAATAAGTAGTACAAATGTTTATGATTACAAATAATAGGAATATTTTTAAAAGCATTACTTAAGACAGTCCCAGTGCATTTTCGCAGTGCGTATCCCGGGAAATATAAACATGGAACCTGTAATTGCACACCATACGGCGAGACAAAATTTAACAATTAACTTTGATGCAGGGCCCCTATAATGTAAGATCCATACGTAAAATATAAATAGTTTGGATAAAATGTAAAACAATAGTTACTGTGAAGATAGGCCATGGTTGTGTAAAAACTCTGTAGAACTTTCATTAAAACTTCTATAGGCAGTGTCCAAACGTACATCAAGTTTAGACTCGTCTATAACTAAAATAATCATGGCAATAACAAGATACACGCAAGCAGCAACGATTACCGTTGACCGTTCGCCGGATGATTCATCACCACGAAAGTATTCTGAAGTCAAAGACATTAGAATTTTGCTGATAATTATAATTTAGGAAAAATAGTACATAATTATAATAAATACTAAATAACGAATATTTTTGCTGATTTTGATACAACTTAAAAGGATACAATGCAAAAACTATGACAATTGAACACCACAGCATACTAAGATTAATTTCACTTTCAATTGGTGAATAGTAAGAATATATTTCAGTAATCAAGTAAACAAGCATCGCATACAAAGAGAAATTCACTAGCCATTGGTATTCCATAAAATATCTGAGCTGATATATTTCGTGTTCTTGAATGGGTTGACTTTCTAACTAAAAAGTAAAATGTAATGTTAATTTATATGAATTGCATAATAGTTTATACGTAAGAGCGTATTCGAAACCAAGAAAAATATACTTATAAAACGAATGCCCATGTTCTAATATAATTTATATAATAGTTGAATATGATAAAATTTAATAGTTGTTACGAGGGCCATTTGGGTTATAACTGGTATTCAGTAATGTAAATCATAATTTAAAAGTACATAAAAAAGTATTTATCATTAACTTTTGCATACTTAAACTACCTTATGTGAATGATAAAACTTAAATTATTAGGTTAACTAAAAAAAATTACAATTATAATGGTTTAGGACATGGGCTTATGTACGAGTTGGGATACTCATTACAATAAACAACAATTACTTACTTCAATGTCTAGATTTTTAGGTATCTGAAATATATCAACATTGTTGTTGTGCCCATTTAAAGGCCGTTTACTATGCTTTGAATCTTTTTTCTTCAAACCTAATAAATGGCGAAGTTCTTTATCTGTAGGATGTAAATAACGAACAAGTCTGAAACAAAAATCAAATTTGCATTTGTATTTTCTGTAGTGTATAAAAAGTGGTCAACAGTATTAAATTTATTAATTTAAAGTAATTAAGTGATAACTAAAAAAAAAACCTAAATAACTCTAGGTCGCGTTGGGTGGGTCACTGGTTTGGAAGTTGCGGTTTAAGTGTATTATTTAATATCTAAAAGCAATAATAAATCATTGCCTTCAAAAATACGATTCTGAGCAAACTCTTGTTGTCTAGTATACGTCTGGTGGTAAATTTTTTGAGAATTCCAAAGTTCTATACTTAGCTCAAAAATTTTCAAAATCACTTGAAACTTTTATCATACATGTATATTACTTATTTTAATACTTTGTGAAAGTTTTAATTTGTTTTGATCATTGTTTTAGATGTTATGGCTAAAAAACTCAATTAATAAATAAAAAAACACGTTTGCTGTAATTAATGTTTCTTCTTAGTATCATGACTAACCCTCAAAGTACCACCAGACTTCAAAGTCCTTTCATTAAAGGTATTGACTCTAAAATTTGGAGCATTTTTACTACCAGTAAAATTGTTAACAGAAAAATAAAACATCATTGTAAAAAAAAAAAAAACACTTTTATCAAATAAATATGTTTTGCCATAATAAAGATATGAACATATTTTTTGACTTTTTGCAATATCAAAGATTTAAATACGAATAAATAGATACATTGTTAACACTTACCCAGTAGAACACAATGTCCATCGTGCAAATGAATAGGTAGGACTAAGACGATGTATCAAATTAATAGCAATCATTGTAATAATTAACTGAATACCCAGTAAAGTCTAAAACAAACATGTAATAAAATTAATAATGATCTCAAATCCAATGATAAATAATAAAAATTATAAATAATTCACAACATTCGAAGTATTTTTGGGTAATAGCTAATTGGATACAGTTTTCCAAACCAATTTTTTTTCAAATTGTTTTGCCTAGTTGGGTATAAAATAGTGTATATACAAAACGACTAAGTTAGAAAACAACTGAATGCTTTTTGTTTTTGGTAATGTGGTTTAAAGAGTCGCTGTCTAAAAATGAGCACCAAGCACACCAAAGATTCTAATAATCACTTTTTATACACGAACAGATATAAAATAAATAACTTTTTAAAATCGTTTTGACCAAATTTATTCGTTATTTACATTTTACAGATAAAGAATTTTGCTAAGGTTTGAAGAGAAAAACGATTCAAAACATAGTAAACGGCCTATAAATGGGCACATACCTTACTTGAAAATCAAAAAATATTTTAACGTGAAGCAATTTCAATATCACAAACAGTTTTAAAACTGTCTGTACTAAATTGTGCGTACCCTACCTACCCATACGAAAATCTGTTGAATCGAAACCTTTGCTCATGTAAAACCAAAAACATTTTAAAATTGAGCGACCAATTCAGTGAGAGAACCCAGGGTCTTTTCGCTAGTTTTACGCGTGATTTGATGAGAATTAGGGCGGCAAAGCATCTATAGACCGGGGTTTCGAACGACAGTGATGTGAAAGGGGCGGCCGAAGTGAACTTTTTTACGGGTTGAGACAAACTATTATTTTTTTTAAATCCGGGAGGAGTTTCCCCTAAGTATAAAACACATAAATAAATACAACTTAATAGTTTACCGCCATGACAACGTCCTGGTGGAAACGAAATCCCTGGGAACGACCGGTAGCTACCGCTAGCGACTATAAATAGTCGCTGCCGGAGAATCGCTGGATCCCGGGGAACGTCGTCGACCGGCGACTCGACGGACCGGTCATCGGCCGTTCGTCGCCGACCGCCTTCAAAAATTACCAACGAGGATCGTCTTGCATTACCGTCGAATCGAAACGGCCGAGAACGTTTTCACACATCTATTAAAAGTCGTTTTCAACGACTGACAAATTCAAACGCCGCTTTTAGCTTTATCGAGAAAAAAACAATTGAAAAAAT
>CM029360.1:24144183-24159866 GCA_017140985.1 Hormaphis cornu
GATGCCAACAATTAAAACCACGAAAAACATATTCACTATGTTGCAAAGCCAAATATACCCTTGTAGACATCTGCAATTAGCACCTGTGTTGGTCAAGTTATAATTTAATGATGTATACAGTATTTACCTGTTTTAATGACTGAATGGAAAAATATGTTTTGTTTGGTGTTGGTATTGAATTTTGAGTATTATTAACTTCTATTGCTGGAGAAGAGGTTATTAAAAAAATAAACTTTTTTTAATGTAATGTTTTATAAAAAAAAAAATACAAAAAACAGTGTCATTATATGACATATTTCAGCATAATAACACAGGTATAGTAATAAATCACTTAGTAAAGACACCTACGAATAATAAAAAATAAGGTTAATAAAAAAATCCACATTTTTAGATTTGAATTAAAACTACTAGTTTTTGTGAATCTTATTTTGTGGTTTGACCAGCTTCTTTTTTTTTTTTTGGGAGATTTAATCAATCCTGGACCATATTCTTTGAACAACCACAAATACTACTAACTAACATCTCGCATTGTTCCAATTTTATTCCTAACAAAGTGTTAGCGATTGTAAATATTTTTTCTGATATCTTTGATTTAATATAATAGATTCTTACAATGGTATTAAGTAAAAAGAGTTACAATTATAATAGTTTCAGACATGGGTTTTGAACAAGATGGGACTCTTAATACAATAAACAACACTCATTTCAAAGTCTAGATTTTTAGATCTATCAACATTGTCGTGCCCATTTAAAGGTTGTTTACTATGTTTTGAATCTTTTTCCTTTAAACCTAAAAAGTGGCAAAGTTCTTTATCCGTAGGATGTAGATAACGAACCATTCTGAAACAAAAGTCGTTTGCATTTGTGTTTTCTGTAATGTATAAAAAGTGGTTAACCGAATTAAAAGTATTAACTTATAAAGTAATCAAGTGATAATTGAAAAAAAAAAAAATCCTATTTTCAAATATGATGATGATGATGACAACATTTTTTGGAATTATTTGTACATATTCATATTTATTATTAATTGTTTTTATTATTATTATTCATTATTTTTATTCTAAACATAAAAAAAAATGATTTAATTTGTAGTAAAAATATATAAATTTACAAAATGTATACAATACGCAGTTCGAATTTATTTTTTTGTGGCGGTAAAACATTTTGAGTAACTGTGACGAAAAACCGTAGAGGTAATATAGATATGCGAAAAACGGGCGATAGAATAGATAAGTCTGCGTATGGCTTTAAATTATCTAAAATAATGGTACCACAACGAACTATATATCTTTAAACGTGGTATTTTATTATCTACTAATCTTGATCAGCCATCACGTCGGGGTTTTTAAAATTTCAAATTATTAAGTAATAACCACGGTTATATAGATATTTGATTTTATTAAAATAAAAAATGATTTATTTTATTTTTGGCGCCGTTTTTACTATCATAACTACAATTAACTGTTATCTTATAATGCATTTTGCAATTAAACCGTTAGAGTTCGCCACTACTTAGTTCTACGCGCACATCATCGCAGTTTATCTACAACCGTGGTAATAACCATAGAGTAATATGGTAATAACCAATATGTAATAGCAGCTTGTCTCCATGTTATCAACGTCATGAAGTTGTCTTCAACTACTATAATCTGTGCTATAATAACGTCGTCACTCGTCTCACACTTTGTACTATAGTCGTACGCGGTATCTGTAATTATAATCTGAATCATTTCCAGAAAACGCACGAGGCGAATTATTTGTTAAATATTTTAAAAAAGTAATAGTCTTTGATTTTTAATTTATGTGCAACCGTGAACTTAATATCGAGTGTTCGTTACGATCACTGTCCAATTTTCGTCAGTTATTTTCCCCATAGATTCCATTTCACTGTGTTTACCCGTTTAATCGATCATGTTCCGAACGGGTTTTATTAAAGTAAGTGAATGTCACTATAGATATAAGTGTACAACTGCAAAGGTAGGTGCACCGAAGACGAATATAAATTTCAATCGTCAAATTTTTGTGGTATTTGTCGTCGATTTACAATGCGTCGCCAAATTCTATCGCTGTCTAGTGGGGCTCGGCTGTTGATGTGCTAAAAGTCATTTAAACACATACTCGCATTTAAAAACCAAAATACGCAATCAATTATTTCGACGTCTGTATGTTTTTACTGTAAAAAATTAATGAAAGCAGTGGCGTATTTTTAGGGGAGCTGAAAAAAGAATTTCAGATACTTAAATTCATTTTTTTTAATCTGTAAGAAATTGTTGGTACGTCGACGCCGAAAACATTAATATGGTACCTAATTTAGTAGACCATTAATTTTAGAGTAATATATCGAAGAGATATTTGTTTCGGGCAATAGTCAAAGTGGGCACCTGTTACCATTGATCAAAAATACATGTATTTAATAATATTTTTTTTATGTATTAAATATACGTATATTTAATCAATGCTATTACATGATGTTTAATATACGTACTCTATATTCATTAAACGTTATTTATGGTGACAAATTCGTTGACTTTCCTCCATATTTTTAGTCGACTTTAATAGAGAATGAGATCACACATTAATTTACACGGACTAACAGAAGTAACCTATTCTACTAGGGTTACAAAACTCTATTGTTTTTTTGGGATCATAACTTTAAAATTTACAAAAATTTTTGGGAGGAAAATGTTTAATTTTAATTCATAGTCCTCTTTTTCCCTATCTACTTATAAAAATGGATGAATCTATGTGGACCACGGAATTTTTCAATAATCAGCACCAAAAAAAAAAAAAATTTGGATACCCCACTCAGTAAAAGTTCAAGTATGCATTAAGTTATGTATACATTTTTATTTTTACTAATAAAAAATACGGAGTTTGATACCTATTCAAATAATTTGTTAACTTTAAAATTAAAATTGCCTAAACCTTACGTATTTTTACACACACCTATTATATTACTTAACACAATGTTATGCCATTCACTTCCAGTTTTCTTGTTAGTTATTTTTGAAATAGAAACAAAAAAAATTTACTATTTTTTTGTGTTGTAAATTACAATTTTCTTACTCATTGCCTGAACCAATACCTAAACGCAATTGCACTAAGTCCCTAGTCCTGAACTTGACTGCGGGAGAAAGGGTTTTTTTTAACTAGTTGATGTTTTTAAATTTGTATTTATTTTATTTTTTAGCTAAACCAAAAAGATCTTAAACCAGAAGTCAAAACTCCAAAAGAATCAGATGACCGAGGTGTAGTGTACCTTGGACACATTCCCCATGGTTTCTATGAAAACGAAATGAAACATTATTTTTCACAATTTGGTGAAGTTACCAACATCAATATTCCTAAAAGCAAGGTACTTATTTAATTATGCATTATTTGGAGTGATATACCTATACAAGATTATTTTCATAAAAATTGTTTACTGTTATTAAGTATTCATAAATCACAAATAAATTTCATTGTATCTGAACACAGAATATAAGTACTGATCTGTATTAATTTTTCCAAAATTCCAAGTAATGTTGAATGGATGGAGATTGAAACCCCTCCCTGTAAGCTCTTTTGCTGAATTATAGTATAAATTATGTTAACAAATTGATTACAGAAAACTGGTAAAGCACGAGGATTTGCATTTGTTGAATTCATGTATCCTGAAGTTGCCAAGGTAGTTGCAGAAACAATGGATAATTATTTGATGCATAAAAAAATTCTTGTTGGTAAGAGTAACTACTAATTATTAGTATCAATCAGCACTACTTTTAATATCAATTCAATTTTTTAGCAAAGTATCTTCCATCAAATCAAGTGAAAAGTAACACATTTAGGCGCAGCAACAAACATAAAATTCCATTGACGATTAAAAATAGATCGATACAAAGAAAAGCAGCAGGACGGCCATTAGATCCTAAAAAAGAAAAAAGATGCAATAAGTTATTAAACAAGCGTTTACAAGCGCTTCAGAATAAATTTAAAACCAGAGGAGTTGAGTATGAAATACAAGTAAGCAGTGATATAATTTAATATTAAATTTTTTTTTTATTTTGAATTATTAATGTAGACAAGTTTAAATTTTTTTTTAGATGTACAAACCTCAATCTGAAAACTGTTTTTTAGAGGCTAATAACACTGACGACGTGATATCTGATAATGATTCAGAACAGAGTATTAATATGAAGTCTAGTAGTGAAGAAGAAGAAGTACCAGCTAAAAAAGTGTTGAAAGTAAAAAAAAATAATGTTAAAGGTTATAAATTAAAAACAAAATCAAAATAAATTCTATATTCAATAAATATCTGGTTTTTTAAAAACTAATATAATGTGTTATCATTTATATTTTTAAGCATCTTAAAATAATATGTGTGTTATTTTATAAGAATTTTTGTAATATCCAAAAAAAAAAAAATTGCTTTTTGACAATTTAAATTTAATTGCTCCTCAAAATTTATCGTTAGAAGTAGATGAGCTTTTGCACCACTAGTTATTGAGGACCTTCTTCTCTCCATGGCTCCAATGTGAATTGGTTAGTGATATCTGTACATGGTATTGGGTTGTTTCTAAATTAAACAATTTTACATGCATTGATTACAATTTAAGATAGTAATAATTAATTTAATTAATTAATTACTCTTCTGAATACAGTCTAAACGCATCTGGTTGCATCGTTCCCAATTTTGGACATGTAATACAGTATAGTAATGATAATGTCGTCTTTCTTATCTGTTCTAATTGTGCTGAAACATAATTATTATGATTAATGAGCATACATGTATTAAAAAAAGAAAAATTATTAATTGTTCAGCTTGTATGGAATGTAGTCAGTACAATACTTTCTTTTTAGTTCAGTTGTTGTTTATCTGCCATTTTGTTTCGTATGAAAAAAACTTATAGATCTCTGGGATACTCTGGGCATAGCGGAATTTCATTTACTATTTGGTATCTACTATTCCAACTGTTTTCTGCTTAATTGTGTTATGAATTTATAATTTTTAAACGTATGTATTCTATGGTAACTGTTGAGGTTTAGTCATGATAATTATTGGTGGACTTACTATTGAATTTTTGTCAAAACTTTAGCTCCATTTAATTTTACTAACATAAGTCCATTGGAAAAATTTTGATTATTTGTACACAATAATTTCTAAGTATTATTTATTTTAAGTTTCATGGGGTATGCAGCACAACAAAATTTGTTTTAGAATTATTATATAATTTCAATTCATTATTGTGGTTAGTTAAAATTAATATTTTAGGTATTGTCACAAAATTTAAAAGAGTTGTTTGACATGAAAAATATTTGTATCATACAATAACATTAGAAAAAAATAAAACTATTTAAGTGGTTGAAAAGTGAACCTCTTAAACCCCCTTTTAAATGTCAAAAGAGGAATTTGGTTATTTTTTTGAGAATCTAAAATTATTTAAATAAAAAAACAGACAGTGATAGTACTGGCATACGGACAGGATGGATATTTGGCCATACCGAATTTCTTAATATTTGGTTCTGAGATTTGTATGTTGTGTACTTATATTTTATGAAAAACCAAAACTATTTGCGTGTAAAAAGTCCCTATGTTCCTGCCAGTTGACATAAATTGTCTTTATTTTATGTAACATGTTGTGACATCAGGAACGTTGGTCATCTTCCACATCACAACTTTGATGGGCCAGAAGAATTTGGTTCATCCTTTATATCGCATCATTAATTGGCGAAAAGAAACTTGGTACATCCTTCACATCACCAACACGGAGGTCACTTGGTCTGTCTTTACACAAAGTGTTTTGGTTTGGATATAAGTGAATAACATCCAATTATTATTACTCTGTGATTTTTCATATTTTTAATTGGATGCATTTTTCAACCAAGTAGTTAGACTTTGTATTAAAAGTATAAGTAATTATACTTCAAAATACATTAGTTATTAGTATTTATTATAAGATATAAAAGTAATTATTAGAAACAATATAGGTACCTAAGTTTAGGTACCCATTGAAGTTTGTTGGGTTAGGTATTCTATTTACTTATTATGATTTTTGACCCGTTGACGTCTCCTTGTCGAGGCTGCCTATATTGTAAAATGGAAATTGTTTTAGTATAATATTATAATAGAAGAAAACGTACGTTCTGTGAAAGGAAACGGTTGGTTTTCCGCTTCAAAATAAAATCTGTCTCCTATTTGTAAACGGCAAAACTGTTCCGCAATCAATGACTGAAAAGTTGGCCCTACTTGTGAACCAGGGCTATCTGCTTCTAAAATCCCTCCGAGGAATAGCTCTACGTCTGTGTGGCTAGCATAATGTTGTTTTAAACGTTCAATCATCTAAAACATAAAAGAATAATCTGTACCTATAAGAACTTTTGTCTAATTGGCATTATGTGGTACTAAGAGTAAAATGTTGACTATGGGTACCTGCTTTTTACTAATTTTTTGCAGAATACTTAAGATTAGTCTTTATAACTGAATATTATGTTTTGAGCGTAATTGCTGTAAAAACTAAAGAATTAAACTCGTCAACAATAGGCTACAATTCCTTTAGAATTTAGAATGATCAATTCGTAGTTACAATTGAGAGGTAAGTACCTAAATACTAATAAGTAGAGTTTTAAAATTTCAAGAAACTTATTTTTTTTAAATAATGAAACTTTCGTATTTCATTTTAGTCAAGAATTGTTTTTGTTACATTTTAGTAGTAATTAAATATTCTCTATATGTTAAACTTGTAAACTGAATACAAATCAAAACTAATTTGTAAATACTAATAATTATTCTCAAATAACAAAAATACAAGTTCTTAACAACAGTTAAGCTGTAGCACAGAATCTTGTACTGTATATTAATTTAATATTACACGGGTAGGTGATTAAAAAAAATAGCTCCTCGGCAATAATTATAGTCTGTCTAAACTGAATAGGTACAATCATAAATTACAAGTTAAATGATATTAAAATGAGACTTATGTCTTGACTTTTCGATACTAGTCAATATCGACCGGATTTAATTACAAATTAGAATTTATACTAATTTATGTACTAAAACTCTCTACTTAAAATATTCTCAAATAAATAAGTAACATTAATTATAATACGACATTTTTAGTTAAATTCACTCTAAAAACAAACCGATAATATTACTTGACTGTGGTTTATCCGAATCTTATACTGAACACACTATAATACAATAGTGAGCATGATTTATGGACTAACAAAATATGTCAAGTTATTCAAATTACAAATTATTTATATACCTATAGTATACACACGGGCAGAAGTTTTTGGATTTAAAATTAGGCACAGTGCATTTCATTTACTAGTACATGACGCGTATGTATTATATACATATTTTGTCATTATATTATTATATAAAGGCAAAATTGTATAAGTACACACATTTTGATGATGAAATTTAGGATGCAGGTGTATCACGACGGTTCTTAATTTAGGTAATTAAACCGGTACCGGCTAACCGACTAATCGTAATAAAAAAGGGTGTAGGTACCTACCTATTTTGTGAACTTAGAGGTAGCGTCTGAAAGACTCACATCGTTATCTGGTATAAAATTTTGTAAATCTTCCCAGCTATTCGGTCTTGGCTGTCCTATCATCTCTAAATAATCCGAATAGGACCGGATTCCCATATCTCGGGCTCTTTCAATGTCCAGGGATTCCAAATCTGCGCCCAGACCGTTGATTTGAAAAAGCAAATCCGTGATCTGTGTCAAACAACGATTATTTAATATTTAAATAAAATGAAAAATATTAATTTTTTTCTCAGCGATACGCATTTTTTTTTTAACCGTGATTATCCCTAAAAACTCTTTTGTGTCTTGAACGTTGGAGGAAATCATAGAGTGAACCTAACACAACTGACATTGACTTCCCGAAAATTCTAATAGCTCCTTCAAAATTATAACATTTTGACACTTTTTTAGTGTTTCTTCAATTTGAAAGCGTTTTTATTTTTGGTCTTTAAAAATTAAAATTGCATCTATGCCACCAGCTGGATTTACATAGTGTGACGTCCCGGAGAAGCAATTAAACGACTTGATTCATCATTATATCTGCATTCTCAAAATGCGCTTAAAAAAAACTTTAAAAACTTTACATTTTCGAAGGACCTATCTAAATTTGAAATCTTTCCACTGTCTTCGATAACGAATTTTTATTTGTGCAGCTACATGAACATGCTATTCAGGGTAGCGAGTGAAGTGGCAAATAGAAGGGCTTGGTACAACTGATTTGTTCCAAAGATTTTACCTACCTACTACGTTTATAAAAAAGAAGAGAAAAATAATACTTTCATGTTGGATAAACACTATCTACTACTAAAAAAAAAAAAATTTAATCTCGGTTTAAAATCTGATGGTTGCGTTAAAATTTGATTACAAACGTGTGTTTCGTTAAAAAATAAAAAATGCGATAACCGATTTCAAATTCTCGGTTTGAAGACGTCTTACCGATGTTGTGAAAAATCGATCTAAATTGCCTTGGGGGTCCTTCGTCATGCCGATAATGATGTTTTCGAAATTTTCGCCCTCCGCGATAAACCCTACGTTGTTATAAAAATCGCTTAAATTCCAATGGCCCACCTCAATACGGTCTTCGTCGTACATTCTTTAAAAAAAAAATAATAAACTTTCTATAAAAATTCAATACCTAAACATTAATATAATATACAGTATAACACTACCTACGTATAGTTAAAAAAAAAACAAAAATGCATTCTTTAAAAGAGTATTGTGTAAAACAAAAAACATGTTATACAACGTTTTAAACTAAAATTGTGTTTGAAAGTTAACAACATATTACATAAAATAGTCTCGTTTGTGCTATTGTTATTTTTAAAATTTGATAGTAATTAGATTAATTGTTTGTGTTGTGTTACCTAATTTTTTTTTCCTGAAAAATTTTTTGTTACCTGATCCTGTCCACTATGCAACTGTGCAGAGATCTGAAAGCGCTGCCGGTGAATTCCGTCAGTATCTGAGGGTTCACCTCAGGATCGTAGACGTCATTGTAACCCGTGTTCACGACACGGCCACACTTAATTTTTTCCAAGTGTTCTATGCCTAAACGTATAGCATCGATTAAACCGTTAAAAAAAAAAAAAAATTAACAAATATTTTCATTTGACAGTAACCGATATGGTTACTCTCAATAATTACCTAAAGCGTGTACGTGTGTTACAACTATTATGTCATAATGTACACGAGTGGCGATAATTATTAATATTGTCAAAAAACTTCTGCATTCTGTCATAATGCGTATTATAGGACTGTAATATCGTACCGATGAGGGATCCGTAGCTCTCCTAAGGGCCCCACATCAGACCCGTAAGGTTTTTCCAAAAATACAGAATTGATCCACTAAAAGGTCCTACCGTCCCGTATGCGCACAGCGATTTGAATGATTTAAACACCGAGAACGTGTTCGTTTATTATAGTGAGTGATGACCGTAATTATACATCGTGATGTATGCCTACTTCCACTAATCCGTATAAGTATTATGTTATTATTAAAATCGCAATTCAAACATGCAGTTTCGACGACAGCGTTCCGTCTCGCGCGCCCAATTACCTATTAAATTCGGCAAGTAACTTTGGTACGTGATTTGTTGCAAACAGGCGATGACAATTCGACGAGCTTCTTCGAACAGCCGACTGTCGTCGGTCCAGTGCGGATTCAACTTGGCCAATTCCGTGGCGATCCAGTTGTGAAATCTCAACATAATCGTCTGCATCACCGCGAGCATCGGATGCGAGTTGGTCCTGACGGTGTCGCCTGTGAAAAGTGCACGGACCCGGCGGCAATTATCAGCCAACGGAGGGTCGTAGTGACGATTTTAGGGTATAGATTAATTGTTACGATATAAAACGTAAACGTTCCGAGGCACCGGTACGTGTGTGGACACTATTTATTCATATTAAACATATTATTGTTATTTCGCGCGTATGTATAACGACTGTTTTTTTATACTTAGTGATAGGTACAATTTTATTGTAATATGATCAAAGGATGTGGGGTGACATCCCACCCCGTTCGGATCCGCCCCCGGCGGGAACACGTGATGATTCACTTAAAATAGGTACTTTAAAAATTTTTAGTTAAAAACCAAGAGCAACGACCAATGTTTTGGCGCGGAGTTCGTCAATGTGCGCCCGTTGAGCGGATTCTCACAGCTGTTGTGTAGATGTGGCGGCTCATTTCAGACGTATTTCAACGCGTTCAAAATAGCAAAGACAAAGCGTTACTCGTATGTATTATGACGATTCGGAGCATGAATGGCTGCGGTGAATAAAATGTTCAAAAAAGAGGTTGTATTATATAGTATTGAAGTTGTGTGAAAATGTTCGAAACGGTTTGATCGCGTTTAATCGTTCTCATACAAAGAGTAAAAAATGGTATTTCATTTGAACTGTTTTATAAGGAGTTGTTGTAAAAAGAAAACAAGAGAATTTCCCATTCGACAGTATTTTCAAAGTCTGTAGGTAGATATTGTGAGTGAAACGATTTTCAAAATGTATTGGAAAATACGTTTTTAAGGTCGTATATGCAAATGTTTCGAGAGTTGAATCTGAAAAATGTTTTGGCTCTACAACCTGTTGGGATTACAGTCGGGTAAGTGTCATGCATGATTTATTAGCGTGAAAGGTTATAAGTTTAAATTGGATTCGTTAAAAATGTAATTTTACCTAATTAAAATAATTAATAAATAAATGTTATTCTATTGTTCGGTGTAGAACATAATCACACAAACAATAACGAAAAATACGAATTTAACTTGTAGATATGTATACTATCAGGTTATTAAAACACGCATCTTCACTGTAAAAATTATCGAAGTGATCAAAAATGTTCAAGCGGGTATGGAATTTTTAAAAAATGTATCTCAAAGTGTAAACCGTTGTTTTTAAGCCGTAAGTTCAGTAGTGTAATGGTGTTACAAACTTACCGCTCACAACAACGTAGTTAGATATCGGCACAGACCAATATGTACAATGTCCTGCCCACTTACCCGACTGAAGACAAAGTTTTGGTTCTTCATCCACAATGCACAAGCCCGTGGGATCCTTTACGTTCGGTGGGAATATTGATCCGTTTATATTTCGCGATTTCAACACACCCCCTTGAAACAAACGAATTTCATTGTTGGCTTCGTCTGTAGATCCGTACAGAGGGGACGCGTCAATGAAGCACGTGACAAAATTTATCTGAAATTATATTTTAATGTCAGGTGAAATTTGACGTTTAAACTCTTCTTCTTCTCCAAACCCATATCTTCCTCACTCATCACATTCACTATGAACATGCCTGTTCACCAATCGCAGCATCTTTATTTCCTGGTGTATGCTTGCGTTATCTCACCACTTTCGACAAAACTCTTCCTGTTGTTCATCTCAATTTTCCTTCCTATTTCGATAACCCTATGGCCGTTAGTATACACCAACACCATTCCTAGTACTAGTTCTACGGGAATTTATTATTTTATAGTCCTCTCTTATTTCTTTTGATTTCTCTCCTTTTCTGAACACTAAAAAATATTGACACTCCTCCTCTTCAGACTTCAATACTTCTGCTGATTTTTTACTTTCGCTATATACCTAGTTAAAGCTCTACCGTTCCCACGTGCTTATTCTTGTTTAACACTTATCTCTCGCACCGGGATGCGTGGTCGAACCTGCAGGGTACAATAGTGTTTTCTACGTCGTCGACATTTACCGTGTTTCTAAACGCGTAACTGGCAAATTAGAAACCATTCTGTAGTCCGGCTGGTATCACACACTTCATCTCATTAGTTTCCTTCTCATTCTCTAACAACGATTATTTTGCTCGCCCGTTGTCTCCACGCACATCCGATAGACGGGACAAGACAAGCAATCCGAGTTTTGATAACGGCTCCTCATACTGTTCGACAAAGGTTTTTTTCACTGGCCGTCAACCTGACACAACCAGCTCGTTATTGCCTGCACCTCTCTAATTTTACGACTGGCCTTAAAGATAATGAATAAGATTAAATATTAATTAAAACAATTAAATGAATAAGATTAAATTTCCAAATCAACAGGCTTTATTAGACACGGTACTTTATGAGTTTACAAATTGTCGAAGAGCACATCGTCTAGTGGCTGCTAACCTCAATGTCTGTTGAAAGCGTGAAACGTGCCTGTATGATTCACGAACAATACTCTACTTGTATTCTTACTGACCCCTCTAAAACATATCATATATTACAAAAAAACTTGATGTACACGTGTTTGCCAAAACTTTCACTCAAACTTCAATCACATTTTTAATGCACTTTTTCACAAAATTCGGGCTGTATGACAACTTTGTGATACTAGATATTTTATAAAATTTGATCAAAGAATAACGAGTAACAATATAGTGTATACCTACGTTATACTTTAATACCGTGCTAGCGCAAGAGAAATGTATCCCTGTGCTCCCACGACCACAAAATTACGAGCGCACTTCAAAGTCGATGTGACAAATGTCTATTAATACATTTTAACTCTTTTTAAGATCATTTTTAATCGTGAGAAATTATTTTTAAAAATCTAACGCTCACAGTACGCTATATATTATATACCAATGTTTTCTTTTGAATTTACCCCTAAAACTGGGGAAAGATTACATGTCTTGTCATCAGTATTCTGTATTCGTCTCAAATTGAGACACGTCGTGTTGAATTTACTGTAGAACGGGTCATCGATTGGTACTAAAATCGCTGTACAGTTCTCGGGTAGATCAGTTTTTACTTTATGGTCATCTGTACAACACGAACTTCCTAGACATAAAAATAAGATGTAAAATTGTTTTTATTCTATCACAGGTACCTAAGGTGGTGTATACTATTAAAATAATCTTTTGTCAACTATCATAAATTCCGTACTGAATAGGTTCATAGTCTGTCAATTTAAGTGGTACATTATAATGCTATAGTTTTAATGTGCTTTGGACATATTTTAATCCTTATTGGTATTTTTTTTTAGTTCAATTGAAAAAATGCGTAATAATTGTAGCTAGGTAGTACGTTAAATAATGAAATCATTTCAAAACTATTGACCAACCTTATATATTATGTAAGTATAAAATCTAAACATATCGGAAATTGAAAAAATAGTTTTGACGCAAATAATTGCTGTTAAATTGTAGGAAAATACTCCATACTAAGCGGACTAAAACAAAGAGCATAAGTATTATATTTTTACTTTACTTACAAACTTATGGAGTTATATTTCTAAATTTGAAGTTCGGTACTATTAATAGGTGTAGGTACAGTTTAAAGTTTTGAAAATTAAAATTAAGCGAAACAAACGTAAAAGTTACAAAATGAATTTTATGCGTGTTCGATGTGAACAAAATCACCCCTATTAAACGCACCGTTAATGATTTTTGTCTTTGAGAAAGGCACGTTTTGGACGGAAAAAATCGTGTAAGGTATTATACAAATATGTTTCGCGAAAATTCGTTTCTAGAAAAGGTTCGTTTTGGGATTAACAGTATAAACTTGCGACAGGCATTTTCATAAAGAAAAATAATTTGCTTTTTGATATTATTTTTATGCTAAACGACGCGCTTATAATTTTTTTAATGATGGGTAATCTCATCGATATCTGTTGTGTGATTTTCGTTGTTTATAACCGTTGTTGATTTCGACATTTTTCGGCAATCATTGAGATACTACTTAATTGACCCGTTTTTTGGCATCCGGGTGTTCCGTGCGCGCATTTTTACATTCAATATAACATAACAGTTCATTCGTCGTAGTCGTTTACCGGATTTTCCCGTATTTCTGATTACGTCGTGCGACAAAAGCTGTCCGAACATCATCATTGACAAAGTGAAAATCTTGTCCAGATTATTAGGGTCGTCGTCGGAAAGATCCGTAAAAAACTCGTTCGACAGCACTCGAGCGCTTGGAAACTCTGATCCGTCTGATTGAACTTGAAGTTCCTTTACGTTGTCTGCGTATGACATGATATAACATGAGAGTGATCAGGTTCACATAAGTAAGTACACGTGCATTATTTTAATAACGATTTGTTTTGCAAATATTTTAGAGTTGTAGGGTTTAGACGGCAAAGCTTAACAAAAAAAAAACACATTCACACACCTATAAGCGCTTTATACGCGAAGACCGGACACGCTCAGATGTCCTATTTTTTATTTTATCGTCCTCTGTCTTATCGAAGTGTCCTGGGTAGTAAACAGACAAACGCAGCGAAAACGCCCTACATTTTTTTAGCATAAACGTATAGTTTTAACGCTTAATCGTCCAGATGTACATTTGTTTTTTAAAATGATGAAAATATCAATACGATGCAAACGTTGTCTATGATTTCGTATTGGATCTGTATGCGTCGTGTACCCAAGCGTTTTCCAGGAAAAGTAAAAATTTTTAATTTTCTCGACCGTTTTTTTGGTACTATATTAGCATGTCATCGCGGCAATCGCTATAAAAAATGTGAACCCGAAAATGTTAAAAACGCGTATGTGGTTCAATAACAACAACAATAACAATAGTCGCCTGTAATTATTTATCACAAAAATCATAATGAAGACGAGAAACTGGTCTGGATGAGAAAGTATATGTAGACGACTATTACAACAACAATTTTTGGAGAATAGTTATTGTTTTAATATTTTATTTCGTATATATTTGTATACGATATGGAGTAAATCGGAATACTCGTTTGTGATACTATATAAATAGCTGTGTCCAATATCTCGATACCTAGGCGTCTCTAATCATACTGATCTGAATTCTTTTATGTTTTGTCTTTCTAAAAATCCACATTATTTTACATTACCTTTATAATTTGCCGCCAACAGACGTGTAAGAGCTGTTTCAACCCATCCTCTACTAGGGTTGTCTAAACTCGTGCACAAGCCGCTTATCGACCTGTATGGGTACTGCGGAGCGCAAGTAGATGACAAACTGGTGAAACACGTCTCCCCAATATTTTGTTCGTCATCGGACAGAGTATTTTTTAAATCGGCATCTAAACAGAACATTTTTACTTTTTATTGACTACCATGTATGCGTGACAGAAATGGCATCGTTGTTGTCTATAAATATCAAATACATAGTAGAACGAATTAAAATGTTTTCTTCGATCGCCACGTTTATGCGGTTGAAATACCAATTCGTACAGTTTAGGTTCAGATTAGATTAAAATAATTAAAATTAAAATCAAAGTATAATCAAGTACATAAATTGAATGTAAATGACGTAAATAAATTTAACTGATTTGTACCTGCATTGCGGCAATCAGCTATCTGGAAAAAAAAGTACAGTAATTATTTTTATAGAAATATTATTTATTAATCGTACATCGATTGATTTTATACACTAAATGTGCAAACTAGCGTATTTGGCGTTTGGTGTTCAGTTAAAAGAGCAGGTAAGTTTGGAATACGAATACATCAGATCAAAACAATTCAGAAAATTTAGAATATAGGTACTTAAAAATGCGTGTAATTACACGTAAAAGTTTTAATGAAACTTTTTGAATGTTTAAAACAATGTGAGCTTCACTTTTTCCATTTACGTATAATTGACATGAAAATTGCTTTTAATTACCACGTTCCTGTATGAAAAATTTCGGTGTTTGAGTCTTTTTTTGGAAATAATATCTATTCTAGAAATGAATTCTAAATAGTTTTTATAAGCGTCAACTACT
>CM029360.1:24174866-24223605 GCA_017140985.1 Hormaphis cornu
CTGTATTCGTAAGACGGATTGCAAACAAATGGTACGCTGGCAAAACACGTTTCTCCTACGTTTTGTTCACTGTCGGGAATCGTTTTTTTCAATTCGGGATCTAAACAATAAATATAGTATGTAAGAACGTTATTACATGCAGATATTATAGCACACTGCTGCAAGTGTAACTTACTCTGCAGCTGCAGTCACACGCTTATTTTAAAATCACGCAATAATAATATTTTTACGGTAATAATTCGTTGAAAAAATATTTCTAAACATTTTACTCTGTATATTGTAATACACTATAGTGTTTGCGCATAACAATTTTATTTGAGTTTAATAATTTATACTACTAGAAATACGTATATTCGCATTAGACATCCGCAGAAATATTTTTAGGTAGGCACCCAGAAACAGTAATTATACATAAGTAAATAGTTAGTTATAAGCTGGACAAAATTAATACCTGCGTTGCGGCAATCAGCAGTCTGAAAAAAAAAAAACATGTAACCATTTCAACGAGTTGGTTAAAACATAACATTCAACAAATAGTTATACTTTTATGCGGTGAATTTGCACATAAATTAAGTTAACCACTAACCGCGGTAAAAGTTTTGATTTATTTTATGTTTTCAGAATGTTAGCGCGGAATGACAATCTATACGTCTTTCCTTTAGATTTTAGAACTGTTTGGTTGTTTCATGGTCGTTTCAGCGCAAGTATTTAAGTGTTTTATAGATTCAGAGCAGGGCAAAAGATGTGTTGTTTTTACAATGATGTTCATTTTTTTTCTGCTGGAATCACCTTTTTGTTTAGAAAGCGTGGTCCATTGTGTTTAAATGTCGTGATGCACAAAAAACGGGGAAACGGACCTTGATGGAACCTTGGTAAAAGATTTTTTTTTTTTTAATTTTGTTTATTTTTTTACAGTTATCATTCCAAAAACTAAAAATGTTCTCCAAACGTCTTGAAATTTTCTGTTATCACTTTTTCGGGTCGAAGGAAAGCTCTCACTATTCTCATGAGATTGTTTAAAATTTTGTTAATTTTTTTTGTTATGATCCCACAAAAATTTAAAAAATGCTCCGAACGATTTGACATTATTTTCACATTTCGTTGGGACGGATAAAAATCTAACATACAAATGTTATTGCAGCAATTGATTCCTTGACATTTTCACAGGTTGTTGGAACGGATAAATTTATAAAACGTTGTGTTAAAGTGTAAAAAACAAAATGCAAACCGAAATTCAAACTTGAAAGTATACAACAATTTGAAGAGCTCGACTCACTGTGCTCCCTCAGACTCTTAGTTCTCGTACGCAATCCGTTATTCTTGCAGGTTCAACGCGAACGTCAAACGTCAACTTTAAAACCAGCTGTGATGTCTACCAATAAAGCGAAGTCGCTACGCTGACAAGTTTCCCGCCTGACCTAGTATTATTCCTTTTTTTTTTTTATTTAATCGAAATGAGAAAACGTTTTTTTGAAAGTAATTTACGCGCGTCGTCGAAACTGACTCGATAAAACTGCAATATTCACCATACCGGATGATACTACGTGTTTGATGTGTACTTTTTTATACTTACGTTGGTGACGTAAAACAAGAGTCCGAAAATACCGATATAACACGTGTTTGTGACCGTCATTGCAGCCAAATATTTATCCGTACCACAGTCGTCAAGAAACGCGAAAGCGCACGATCGTTTATCGTTTTAACAAAAAGTAAATTACGTCGTCCGCAGACGCGATAATGTTTGGTCCATGTTGTACGCACAACCCGTTCAAACAAACGAAATTTGTTTAGAAAGGTGTGATTTTTTCCATACGGAAAACACATTTATACGTGATTTATAGCCTGTACTGTTATAGTTACGTTGCATATTATAGTTGGACGGCGATAATTTAACGCGAACGCGTAATTATTATTGACAACCAATTGTTACAATACGACTAACGCGCGCGTGAATATTTGGATGTAACGTTTTTTTTATATTCATGAACTTTTTTTTTTCATGGTTTAAATCTAACACAACTGTATGTATACACTTGGGCTTTTAGCCCATTAAAGAATCCATTTTTCGTCTCTGTTTCGGACGATAAATCGTTGCAAGTCTGAGAATGTATCCAAAAACAGAGCAAACCGAAAACTTTGTGTATTATACTTAATGTTATAAGTATCTATGCTCGGGAGAACAAAAAGCGGTCGCTGGCAAATATATATGAGAGTAACCTTATTTTTATTTTTTTTTTGATAAACGAGCGCAGTTCTCGCACTGTACCTGCACGCGAAGCACAATTAATTGGAATTCAATTAAATGGCCATGACTATGACGACCATCATCTGTGATGTTGTAACAAAGGAAACAAATTTCAGTTCAACGTTTTAAATTAAAAACAAAAGTGTATAATACTATACACAGTACATTTTATTCCTTAAGCAGAAACATTTTTAGAAAAATATCACACACTCTAGTTTTCAAGTTTTTTTTTAACGTGTGCTTGCTTATTCTCTCCACGGTTCCAACGTGAAATCTCTCATTATATCTGTGCACGGAATCGGTTGATTGCTAAATTAAATAATTTTAAGCACAGAGATTACAATATATATATATATTACTGTAGAGCTCGAATACGCGTTAGAATATTAATGATTTACTTGTCCGAATACAGCCTGAACGCATCTGGTTGCATGTTTTTCAATCTTGGACTCGTAAAACAATACAGTAAGGCTAACGTGACTTTCCGAATTTGCTCCAATTGCGCTGCGAAAAAAAAACAATAAAGTGTTGATTGTATAAATTTAAATAAAGAAAAACATTTTACATACACGTTAAATATATGGGGTTGTATTCGTCCTAATCAATATAAATTTCATCTCTTTTTTTTTTATATATAAAAATCTGTTTTTGTAACTATACGCGTAACCCGTTGTATGATTTCGCTACACTTAAAATATTGATCGACTGCAATGCGACAATTTAGTATTTGAAAATGTACAATCCATAATAACGCAAATATTGTATTTTTTCTTCACCGCGTATGACACCGACAACCGAAGACTAGGACTTATATTAATTTATCATTTGATTATGTCATAACTATTACACAGACAATAATGAAATAGTCTGTGATTATTACATGGATGGACGTAATAATAATGACGTTATGTTTGCGTTATAAGAAAAGCGTTTTTCGTTCGGAACAATGAAAACAAAAATCATTAGCTACGGCGTTTGTGTTATACACAAAGGACTATAATATAACTACGATTAACGACTACATGTTATGAAACGTATAATACAGTAGCGAGCGACTTTTGTTTTTGTGGTGACATGGATGCGCGGTCCATAGTAAAATATTGCATTGGTGTTTTGGTTTTTTTTTTTTTGGTTTTTACGTATACTTTAGTAACTGAAACTAACTAAAAAAATTTAATTTTGTTATTTAAAACTCTAATCGAATGAAATGATTTTCAAATCGGTAGCGTATTACCTGCAGCACACGCCCGAGTCCGCCTATCATAACATGTTTGTTAGATAATTTATTATTATAATTAACCATGAGATCATGACAAACGTACATTCTTTAAAAGGATACGGTTGATTTTTCGCCTCATAGTAAAACTTGTCTCCTTTCTGGAAACGGCAAAACTGTTCAGCGATAATCGCCTGAAGCGTCGGTCCTATCTGCGATTCTTCGGCGTCATATTCCAACATTCCTCCAATAAACAGCTCTACATCGTCGTGCGTGTGGTATCTTTTTTTCAAACGTTCTACCATCTAAAAATGATGAGAATTTGGAAAAATATAAACTCGTGATAAAATAATTGCATTATAGAACTTAAATGCTGACACTGCTGGAGACTTATAATCAGTGACGTCGATTTTATAAGTGTATGTACATTTAACAGTTCTCATGCAATGCGTTTTGATCCGCGTTTAAACTTTTTCGACAGTTTTTTACGTTTGGTCCGGTTCAAGAAAATTTACATTTCATACGGAATCGACAGTAATACTAGCACGATGTACTCGTACATATTTAAGTAAAAGACAGTTCGAAATTAATTTTTTTCTTTTAGGTGCTTAAAATTACAGGGTCCACGAATCTATCTACCCGATGTTTAGTTTTTTTTTTTTACAGTATTAATTAACTATGTATCGTGACTATAAAAGGTTTTCTACATTATCTGGCATGTATTCTTTGTAATCTTCCCAACTCTGCGGGTACGGTTTTCCAGTCATCTCCAAATATTTCGCGTAAAAACTGATCCCGTGTTCTCGTCCTTTTTCAATGTCGATCGATTCCAAGTCCGCACCCACGCCTTTTACTTGAAAAAGCAAGTCGGTGATCTGTGCAGATAAATCGATCGGCTCCTGTCAGTATAATGAAATTATTCGGTTTGGCGTATACGAAAAACAGCATACCGTTGTCGAGAAATGACGGTCCAAATTGCCTTGGGCGCCTTTCGTTATGCCGATTATCAGATGTTCGTAATTGTTGTTTTCCGCTATGAAACCCACAGAATTGTAAAAATCGCTGAAATTCCATTGTTGAACAGGCATACGGTCTTCGTTGTACAATCTTTGAAAACGAAAACAGATTTTAGGTGACTTGTACAAGCGCGTCCGACACGATTTTAGATAAAGCCGGATAAATGAACACTAAACGGATCATAGTAAAACCGAAATAAATAGGTAGGTCAAAAAAAAAAAAAAAGCCTTCAGTGCAAACAGATCTTTTAACAATTTTAAAAAAATTTTACTTCTGGTTTAAGTTAATGCGACTCTTGTATAAGACAATAATTTGAACACCAATTGAAATTGAAAATACATACGTAGAGGTAGCTAGGGCATCAAACGATGAACGAGTACACTAAATTTTGATAGACACTATTCTCTCGATCGTAGACAGGAGGTAAATCCACTAGCAAAAACATTTTTAACGTAAAGATTTTACGTTTTTAAATGGGTTTGGTAATTGGATTTTTTGAAGAATCCATTATAGAGTTGAAAATTTTTTTTTTATGATTTATTTCCATTGAAGGAACTATGACAAATTTTTTACGTAAAATTCTACTATTTAAGGTTGTTTCAAGTTTGTTTTAAATTAATGCTCGGAAGAAAGCTACATAAACTCTATAGTAGATAATAACTTAAAAGGAGTTTCCATTTCCACTCATTCGACGGTCAAATGATTTTTGCCAAAAACAACGAATGGACAGGACACAACAATTATTATCGTGTTGATATAGATTCACATAGTTGAATTTCAAAAAATTATGTAAAAAAATTTACAAACCAATAAAATACGCGCATTTTGCGCAGTTTGTTTTGAGGTCAAAAATCATAAAATCAAATTTAAAAATATTAACTTCCGTAAAGAGTATTTTTCATGTCGACCGCAATTTTGAACGTTGTTTTCATCACCGTTAAATATTTATTAATTATGATGATATTTTTCAAACGAAACGTACACAATCTTCGACACGATTGAACTGTGTAATACCCTGAAAGCGCAACCGGTAAATTCCGCCAAGACTTGAGGGTTTACCGAGGAATCGTAGACATCGTTGTAACCCGTATCTTTGACCAAGCCACAGTTAATTTTTTCCAAGTGCGATTTACCTAAACATACAGAAAAAGAAGGAATCAATATTAATACAGTGGTCGAAGTTAAAACTGTTGTATTATGAGCTCATATTTTTTGCATTTATTTTTCGTTTATTTTTTCGATACTTTAAATGTTCATTGTACACAACACCGTCCAAAAAAAGTATGTTTTTTGTTGCACCTATCAAATTTGGCAAGTAATGTTTGAACGAGATGTGTTGTAAACAAGCGATAAGTATTCGGCGAGTTTCTTCAAACACGAAATCGTCGTCCACCCATTTCGGGTTTAATTTGACCAGTTCTGTGGCGATTTTGTTGTGCAATCTCAACAGCATCGTCTGCATTAGCCCGAGCATGGGATGAGCGTTTGATCTGTTATCGCCTAAAACACAGCGCAAACGAATTATATTTTTATCAAATTATACAGAACGATAGTTAAATTTGGTTGTGTTCGTCATGATACCCTCTGAGGTCGGTATCGAAATTTGAAAAATTATTTCGATACAAATCACTTAAAATTTATTGTACTTATACAACGTAATACGGAAAATCTTCCGCATCATCAATGTTTTTCTCTATTTTTGTCTTACAATGCACCTTATACTATGTGTTATGAAAAATTGATGAACAATTAAGACATTTCACTAAAAAACTTGGCGAGTACCGGTTAATTTCCTTGTAAAAAATGACCAAAAAAAAAAATAGTTTAAATGAAATTCCGAAATCACCTCACAATCGAATGATACATTTAGGTATTGTAGATAGCGCGTAGAAATTTCAATTAGTGCTTGAATAAATTTAGATAAAATATTAAAAATATTATAAATCTTAAAATAATTTCATCGATCAAAATAGCTTAAAATCAAATTAAGGATGCACGTAAAAACATTATTTTTGAACACGAAAAATACAAAAACCATAACATATTTGAATTGGTACCTATACTGTGCACCTATAGTACCTACCACAATTACTTTTCTATTCTAGCTTACTATGGGAAATATTTAACATTAAGAGTTTATTAGTAGATAAAACTTAAAAATCAAAATTTATAGGAAGCCATTATCTCGCTGGTGGAATGTATTGTATCTGTTTTGGGTGCGGGACACAATGATTTGGAAAGAGTAGCTGATCGTTTTGTTAAGCACGCCATAGATAATTGCCATTAAAAATTCATAGACTCCGGTGGTACTTTGGCTGAAGTTTTTTTTTGAAATTTATCTTTTGAGTTATACCCAAAAACCAAAAAAAAAAAAAAAATTGGGAATTCTGGAGAATTTTACGGCGAAAAGTTTGAATTTTTTAAGATTTGCGATGAAGTTTTCGTTTGAAAGGAATTCTCTATTTCTTGAAATCAGTAAGTTTTCTGATAGGTTTATTGTCTGCGGTGATTGTATGGTGCTAAAATTTTTTTAAATTTTGCTCGCTTTTCGCGTAATACCACAAAAACCAAAAACAAATTGAGAATTTTACTGTGGAAATTCGATATGCTATAAGGATGACGTTTTCGTGTGTAGAAAGAGTGCTTCGATCTTATAACTTTGAATACCACCAAAAAAAAAATCGGGATTTTTGCTTTGAATCATATCTGTTATTCCAAACAGGTTTTTACAAATTTTGCGAGTCCGAAAACGCACAAACTCATACTAAAAAGCCCGACCGACCTGTTTTGATGCAAAGTTCATTATCCGATCCCACGTTGCACACCTCACGAGGTTTGTTTACGCTCGGCGGGAACACTTCGCCGTTTATCTCTTGATAGTTCATAAGACCCATCCGACCCAGACGGAGCGGCTTGTGCGCGTCCTCCGTGGATCCGTACAGCAGAGACGCGTCGATGAAACTGGTGACGAAATTCAACTGCGAAATCGTTCGAAACAATAAGATGTTTTATTACCAAACGAGCAGTTCTAGAACGAACGCGGGGGAAAAAGTAATTGTTGGATAAAAAATTTATTATTTTACGATGTCATCGTATTTCGACCGAGCTACGCGTTGTTAGGACTTTTAACCGATTCGAGGCGTACAATAACTTTACTGTGGTTCCGTTTTCGTTTCTGTTTTGAACCTTTTTTTAAACCTGAACGTTTTCTACTGATCGCGTGACGAATATGATTTTACAAAAATCACGAGTGCAAATAAAAGGTACCTGATACAAATTCAATTTGGTTCGTTTAATGTGACCTACGTTTTTCGTTTTTGAGTTCGTTAGTGAGTTCATATCGAACAATATAGGTACCACCTACCTCATATTATTACATATAGTTAATTAAAACTTTTGTTTTCACAAAAATAACTTTAAACTTTAGGAATCCTATAGGTTTGCCCTCACATATAGTATCAGTTTCAATAATTGTTCGGTCAAACTAGTGTTTGTAAATTATCGTAACCTCGTATCATCAAAATATCAATAATGAGTAAACTATCAATGTATTGAAAAACACGTCTTATCGACCATTACAGTTTTGTTTACGGAATCGAAAAATAAGATTTTGCTGTAAGTTTACCGGTGAAATTGGAGTGACGGGACATTGAGCATCTTCAGTACTCCGAGTTCGTTTCACGCTGATACACGTCTTATTGAACTTTGAATAGAATCTGTCACCGGTCGGCACCTTAACTGCCAAACAACTGTTCGGCATCTCGGTTTTTCTTTGACCGTTAGCAGTGCAACAAGATTCCCCTGGGAATAAATTGTTATTTTGAAATTTTAAATTAATATTCTTGTATAACGTGCTGCGTATGTACCTATGTAGGTATGTTAAAATCGTTGAATATCTACCTAGGGGTGTGTTCAGTGATTTTATGTTTTTCAGAGTTTCATTTTGTACTTTTAAGTTTTATGAAATTCATTGAATCTGATATGCGTGAGTGTGTGTTTCCTGCACAATAAGTATAAATGTATACATGTCAAAAAGTATAAGATGAAAACTTGAAATGTCTCCACATTGTACGTGTATAAACAAATCAATAAACATACAGGTCTACAATGTTTTCGACATCGAGGAGTCTTTCATCTTTGTCTTTTTAAATTTTTCATTTTTGAATTCGAAAATGTAGTGAAAGACGGGTGTATGCATAAAGAGTAAAATATTATGTTATTTGTGTTACACTGTGCATACTTTCGGTCGTAACATAAAAAAAAAATAAAATGTATAATACTGCAAAATGGCCAAACTATTTCAGAAATCGTGGCTACGTTTTTGCGGTTTACCAGCTTTTCCCGCAGTGCTGGACACGTCGTGTGTCAATACTTGTGCCCACAGCATCATCGACAATGTGAACTCCTTGCTCAAGTTCTCGGCGTCTCCATCTTTCAGGTCCGTGCAAAATACGTTCGACAAGACCCGAGCACTCGTCAACTCGTTTCCGTCCGATTGAAGTTTGATAGACTTTACGTTGTCTGGAAAAATTTTACAAACAGCTTATACATAGAGATGCGGTGGATTTTACCATGACGGCTCAAGTAACTTGGGTGTATATTTGTGTGGATAAAAACCTAAACTCGGCGTTTCAAGTCTACTACTCAGTGTACAGAAACAGAAAAGTTTATAGAACCCTTATCAAACTAAATAGTTTTCATTGTAGTATGTTATAGAAGAATATTTTGTGAAGCTTGTGTTGAAATTTCGACTTTTCAAGTATAAAAACTACGTGTTTTATTAAAAAAAAAACCGGTAAAACATTAAAAAAAAAAATAAAGTTTAATATCGCCTCAATGTGTTCCAGGAAGAAAATAATGTTCGAATAAACTTTGTTGATCATTAAGTTAAATTTTCAAAGACGCAGAAATAAAAATCAAGTTATTTTAAAACTTGAATTATATAATTATAGTCGATTAAGCTGTAAATGTCACGATTAGCTTGTAAAATTACTTTTTTTATTCTTCAACTCTTCATACTTAGCGCCCCAGCGTCAATTGTTTCTAAAAATATATTTCAGTGATTTCAGCCTGAAACCTTCTCCAATGTGTGATCTGCCCACAATGAGTAGGTATCTATTTTATTTATATATTTTATTCGTCGTTACCCTGATAGTTAGCCGGCAACAGACGCGTGAAAGCCGTTCCGGCCATCCCTCTACTGGGTACCTCCAAGCACGTGCACGCGCCATTTATCGTCCTGTACTTGTACCCCGGGACGCAAGTAATCGGTAAATTGGCAAAGCACGTTTCTCCGATGTTCTGTTCGACTTCGGATAACGTATTTATTAAATTTGGATCTAAACGAACGCATTATGCGAATGATTAAATCATATTCGTCTAATATACAAAATATAATATAGGTAGGTACTAAAATTACAATAAAAAAAAAAAAAAAATAGGGTAAAAAATAAAGAAACAAAAGTATAAAAATATTTAATGTAAATGTTCTTGTCCCAAATGATTGCGATAGTGTTGATTGGAAAGATTAAACTTTTCTGAAATTTCGGGGTGCCGCATCCCCTCAGTCCCTCCTATAAATAAGCCCCTGAGTAGGTGCATGTATGTTTGTGACAGTGAGCATTTAGAGGTGCCTCATAACGGCGTGGTAATTATATGATATAATTGCGTAGGTACTTTTTTTGTTGGATTATGTTTGATAGTTTCAAAATCATTTATTGTTGTACATATTATAACAAAGACAAATTATTGAGATTAAATTTGAAATTTATAATTTTATTACTCTTTATCATCATACGTAGGTCGGTTCGTTGAAGTGTGGGGGATATATAGGTTAAACAAACGGATTAAAATTAAAATGGATAATAATTATTTTGACGTTTTCAGGGTGAAAATTATGAGAGGTTTGGTAAACATAAAAAAACGTAGTAAACGCACAGTATTTCTTTTTAATTTCGCCACAATTCTTCTATTTCAGCAATCCTGTTATAATCATCTGGTACGGGTAAATTGATACGCTTTTAATTTTATACAGCGTTTCTCGTTAGTTATTTCCCGTTTCAGTATATTTCATACTACTTTCAGTAATAACCTCCGTGTGAATATTCTTGAAAATATTCTCTGCTTATATAATTTATAGTAATATTATTGTACCTACTTACGCATAACTTATGAAGAAACTTATTTTTATTGTTTCGTAGTACTAAAAATAATAATATGACGTATTTAAATTCAAAACCTTTCAAATACATTTATCCCTCTAAACGTATTTTAATTTATAGGCTGTAAGTAAGGTAAGTTGTAACAACTAAATAGTACGTATCTACCTGCATTTCGGCATTCACCTCCCTGAAAAATATAATAGTATTAACAAAATAATAATTTTATTAAGTTTTTAGCCAGCATTATTTGTTTACACGCGTGCGCGATTCGAGCAGACAAGTCATTGACACAAAATAAATGTAGAAGTTCGATCAGAGAAACTTTAATTAATATATTGTGTTATAAAACCATCAGATTATAATCCGAACAACATACATCAGCGTACTTGCAATATTTTTTTTTACTTAAAAATTACCATTTTTATCGACGGCCCAAAATCGCCAAAAATTACGTATGAATGTGTGCTTGTTTTATGAATAATTCTTTAAGTTTTCTGCCGGGTATTTTATTTGACGACAGCAAAATTTTATACTTTAATTATCTATACTCGCAACTAAACAATGAGCATGATAAATGACACGAAAATAACCTGAGTAAATGGTCGTTTCACTGTCTTATTACACTAAGATCAACACATACTAGGATAATATAACAGTATAGGTACATTAGTAACATTACATATAGTTTTGAGGATATAATTTAGGCGTGCAATGAAATTAATTTGATTCTTACTTTAGTGACGTAAACCAAGAGTCCAAAAATGTATACTAAAAATATTTTCATGACTAAATATCACGCTTAAACATTTACACACCAATTTCAGCGCAGTGATAACGACTAAACTTGATTCGTTGTACGGGCGATGAATATTGACAACATTTTTGTATTAACTAGCAAATAATTATAAAAATTTACTTAATTACCCCAAATGGTTCAACAACATTAAAGTAGGTAATTAATTTTGTTTAAAAAGGTGTGAATTCGTAACGGAAAACAACATTAATATGATTAAGTATATGAATACCGTTTTTTATAGAAACCACGATTTGCACAAATAGGGCCGCCGCGATGAATGGAAACGGTTATTATATTATAATACGTACCTTCGCGTAGTTGGGAGTCGGCTAAATCGCACACAAAAATGTAATTAAATTAACGATTTTTTTTTTTTATGACATTCATTTTCCACGTGCAGACAATTAAAAATTGTATAACGAATAGTGATTGGATTACTATGAGAAAATAATGTTTTTTTTTTTTTTTTCCTATAGGAGGTGTTTTTCTGCAGATATTTTATTCGCTCGGTGCTTTAAATAGTGAATGTTTTTTGTAAGCTGTTTATTTTGAGCTTAAAAACAACAATAAGTAACTGGGTTTGAAAATTGTTAAATTTAATTAAGCTAATATTGTATTTTGTTTGCGTTTTTTCTTCTCGGTTCTTAGAACAACGCTATTTAAATAATACCAGTGTGCAATTGGTGCACTAAGATAAATATTTGAAAAATTGACCGCGGGCACAATAAAGTAGTATTTAGAATACCCAAAAACGTGTGTCGACTCTAGAAAATGAGTTAAATGTTATCAAAATTCTAACAAAATATGACTGTCATATTATAAAATTATTTTGGTCTTATTTTGCTCTTTAACCTGTTAACTAACAGAGTTTAGTTTCGCCAACGACAATATACCTTGTTTGTCTTCTTGTTCTGTTACTTATAAAATATATCATCCAATAAAATATTATAGTATCATATTGAATACTTTATTTGTCTAAACAATACATTCAAACTTGTAATTTATTTTTTAATCGTGTAATTAAAAAGTACAATCTTCAATAAAGATGTGTACTATAATCGTTAAACAAAACCAAATTTTATCAAACAATATTATCAAATTTAATTATTTTATGTATCCAATTGTATTTTTGTTACTGTATGACTATAAAAAATATAATACGATAAGAAGTAAAATTACAAACCTGTTTCGCTCTGATATCGACTGATTAATTCTTCTAACTAATCCTGTACAGAATATTACAGAAATACACAATAGTTGTACTTAGTTACGGAAGCAAAATTTTTTTTAAACGATAAGTCAAAATCAATTAATCGAACAAATATCACAAAAGCAATAGAATCTTAATGTTGTACATACTCATTTTTTTTTTTTTTTTTAGAAAACTTTAGACAACAGGTATTCAAAAATAATATGTTGGTTAACTTGTAAGTACATTTTCTAGTTTTGTGTATTTGAGTGTTCACCTTGCAAATATTCTCATGTGAATATCATACGTCACTGTAGAGTGTAGACTGTAGTTAAGGTGAGCCCAAATGATGAAAAAAATAAAAACGTTTAACTAAACTGTTAGGTACACATTCATTTGAATACTTTGATTAATATACTAAATGGTCTGAAATATGTTTTAACTACAGGTATCTCTCATTGATACCAACAAAGTTTTGTAATAATTCAAAAATAATTTTAATATTAAACTTTGAAATATAATTTTATAGTTATTTCGTTGATAATTTATTTATTTTTTTAAATGTTCTGTTAAAATCATAGGTTAAATATATGAAATCACATCTAGCTCAATATTTTCTACGTTTGACGCGATTTCGTCCAATTACCACCTATTTAAAATGCAATCCTCGGTTAACATGATAAACACGATAAACATTTTATTTACATCCGTCCGTCTAACAATATTTTAAAATAAATCAATCGAAGAAGTATAATTTTTGTTTATTATATTTTCAATAATGTTAAAAAAACATTTACAGTGATGATATGTAATGACTTATAAACAAATGAATGTTATATTAACAATATTATTAAAAACGCTTAAATCCTACACGGTACCTAGATGATAATTTTCAAAACAATTTTTTCTATAAATTATCATTACAAATTCATATTGATGATTAAGCGTCGTACAACTTAAAAGTAAAAAAGTATTAACATGAAGAATTAATACATTTGTGTAACAAAAATAAATATATGTATTCCTTGCACGTTCTTAAAAAAAGAATACGTAAAGAGCACGTTATATTAATTATATAATGAAATAAAACACGAATTACAAATTTAAACCGTATACATTGTACACAATACGTCGTATTGTTTTGTTTTTATTTTCTTTAAATTAAACGTTGTACTGATATAAAAATAAGGGCGAAAAAAACTAGAATGTTTGTGGTGTTCAGTTGAACAACGATTTATGGCAATATCAAGTGGAAATCGAAATTGTTAAAAGCGTCGTTCCAGATTTTCGTAAAAGCTGAAGCCACGAGGTCGTTGATAATCGGTCGAACCACCGGCAAACCGACTCTCCACGATGCGTTTATTATTCTGTCCAAGACGTTTTCTGGGGAAAAAAATAATTACAAGTACGCGTTACATAGATTCTTTTCAAATACTTGTTACTGCAGGTTTATTATTTTTTTTTGCACTTAAAGTTACGCGAATATGCGTACAATACAAATAATATACAATAATATTACAGCATTTATATATCGTTTAACAACACGCGATAAAACGTTTATAGATTTTGTTGAAAAAAAATTGAATTGAAAAGCATAATGCTTTTTAATTATCGGTTGGTGATAATAATCTTATTGAACTGTTTCTATAGACATTTCATCAAATATGACCAATTTCGATTAAGAAAACCTGGTGCAAATACAAAAATATTTTTGAAACGTCCAAAAATTGTAGGTACCTACTAAGTTATTAATCTGCTGTTTTTTAAGCATCTGGTAATACCATGCTAATGTCATATGCAGTGCTTGAATTGAAAGGGTTGTGAGCGGAGAAGTATCATTTCATTTTTACAAAATATTTTACCTTATTCCTTTGAATTTACTTCCTCTTGTAGTCTGGTATAGGAAAATCGGAACGTTTGTTTTTATTTACTCAAAAGGGTCACTCTTCTCGTATTTTTTAAAATAGAACACTTCTAATATTTGCTGTAAGTACCTACAAAATTTCAACCTAGCTGGCTCATTTGAATTAAAAACAAAAACGCCATTATATTTTAACTATAGAAAAGCTCTAACCATACATTAATGTATATTTTTGAAATAACAACAGTGCATATTAATCTATTTTCATCAAAATTATAGATTAATATTCGTATTTGCGTTTCGTACATACGAACAAGAACTTACCGACGATAACTCTTCCTCGCAAAAGATTGCTCATGTGCAGAGACATGTTCCCAATTTCTAATAGCTGCACCGACACTTTGATTTGATTCGCGTTTTTCGGTTTGCTTATGGTCATCGTTTGAATATAGTCATCTAAACAATTCGACAAAACAAGAACAGCAATAATAATCGTTAAAAAACAATGTTCGACAAAATAGTACGTCGTCGTAGGCACGTATTTGTATTTTTGTAATCGGAATTTTTTTTTTAACATTTATCAAGGATTTCTATGGCAAACCCCCATAAAAATGACGCTATTAAAATCGGTCTTATAAAAGTTTAAAATATTTACACAAAGTTAAATTGAATTGGCCTGCCGTCGTGACACCTCGTCGCAGTATGGTGTTTTCTGCCTCGTAGTAACCTTCCAAGTACTTCTCGGGGAAATAATGCGTGAGCTTGATCGTGTTGGTGTTGAAGTCGGTCCTGAAAAAATCGACGTTTTACTGTAATACGTTTTTACGTGGCACGTTTAAACTATATTGTTAAGTTGTTCGATACAAGTTTTGGCTTTTAAACCGAAAAATTCTCGTCGATCTTAAATGATGGTCGAATTTAAAAGCTGTCGTTTTTCTCCCCAGTATAAATTAAAAACAAAAACGTAAAAATTCTGTGCGGTTTACTTGAATTTTCTGATCTCCGACTTTCTCCATCCACTTTCCGTGACATTGTATATGGTCAACTTATATCCCAACAAACTCCTCCTGGTCTGTCTGACTTCGGTCGCGAAAAACGGATCGAACGGCGGGATTCCTAATTCCGGAACACCTATGAATGAGCACAGACAGAACAATACATGAAGAATAGTAGGTTTGTGTTCGTGTGATGACAGATAATGACTATATAGAAGAACTAACGCAAATATTTTTTTATACAGAGAATAAGGTAATCAGCCGTACCTACTAATATTTAATGGAAATTACTGTTATTCGAACGTGTTCGCGTGTCGTCAGTAGCTGCACAAAACTTAAATTGGTACCCAACTAACTCGTATAACTCAGGAAACCGGTAATGGGTTTTCAAAATTAATACTTACTACCGAGAATGGTTTGAATAGTTAGAAAATCGAATTTAAGATTACGGTTTCAATTGAATTTTTTTAAAACAAAATTGTGCTTCGAATATTCCATAACGTAAGATAATATTATACATAATTCATATTTCGATTTTTTTTATTTTTAAATGAAAATCCTACGTACAATACAGTATTTAAACAAATAAATGATAATAAGTTGTGTCACTGTTTAGATAATGATTCAATGTCTTACTGAATGTCTTACAATCATTTATTTTATGTACTCATATTTAAGCTATAAGTCGAAACTGTTTTGTCCATAAGTCATTAATTGTTATTTTAATTTTCAAATTAAATGTGAATACGGTGGTTTACTATCACTTCGATTATCTGTAAACAGGGACAAGGCCTATCCATCCGAAATGAGATTCACATACACGATAACATAAATTTAAACGTATTGTTACGCTGTACAACCAGCTCAATGTCATTAATTTTTAACAGTCTTTTGTTTGCAATTTTGTTAGACACGATTTATATAATACCTGTACATTGGCTGTTTCCAAACTTTGCGTTTTTTCTAATTTTAATTAATTTTACATCACCCAAAATGTTTACATTGTCACTGTGACTATTATTCTGTCAAACGTTGTTGGTTGTTTATTATGACTGATCGAATTGGAAAACTGCACTTAGGTAAATGTAGCGAGTTGCGGACGGTTGCCAGTTAAGCATGTATATTATTATATTATATAGGATTTTTTCTGACACATTGATTTTTAGATTTTAGACACATCTTAACAATATTATGAAAATAAACATTCAAATCCATTAGAATTTACTAAATCAAAATATAAAATATATTTTTAGGTAAAAAAAAAAAATAACTTATATGACGTGATTAGTTAACACAATTTTAGAATACAAATATCAAATACCTGTTGTGAAGTATGATCTGACGCTGTTGATTCCGTTTCTGATGCACTCGTCGAACTCATTGGAACGGGTTTTGCACTGAGCAAAGTGTTTACCTGAATGTTTGAACACAAAAATCAAATCAATCGAATTTATAGACATTGAATAGCGAATACATTTAAAAGAATGCTCTTTATAACGTGAATTATTTATGAAACATTAGTACCTGTTTCACGTCTGTTTAACAACTCCAAATTCTATTTAAGGTGGCAATTCACCTTGACACAATGTAAGTACACACGAATAAAATGTTGCGTACGAATAGTATATATAATAGTAACAGGAAAAATAACGAGGCTGAGAGAGTTAAAAATTACCGAACTAAATAATGGTATTTACTTTTTAACAGTTTACTCCAGGTCTTAACACTTTACTTTTATAGGTGTAATTTTCAGTTTGAGCTATATTATTTTCCTTGCGACTATTTATTTTTGTAAAACGATTTTGATTTGTTTTTTTTTTACAATATGATGCATAGGTCACTCATTCTTATGACTCCACTTCAATTTGCGCGATTTCCTGACATAACCACGATCCACACCTGCTTGTAACATTTGTTATTTTTAACAGCATTTTCGTTCTTAGGCGAACCTCAAAAACATTGAGAGCTCGAATTCAAGGACTTTAGTTTGTCGTTTTCGTCACCTGGTCACCAAACCTTTGTAACATACTCAAAATGTAACGGCCGCTGTTTGTAAATTAGCTTTAAACAGTAATTTTAAGTTCTCACCCTAAAAATAACATATCCTGTTTGCGCTCTTACGCGTCATGCGCGACTTCAATAATTAATTAATTAATCAACAATTAATATGGAATTATAATTATCACTTAGGTATAGTAAATGTTAATGCGAATTCAGCTAATGTTTCAATCTAACATCAGGCGCGGATACAAGACAGCGGCCAAGGCGGCAAGCCAAATCTAAAAAAAAAAATAAGGAAAAAAATGGAATAAATTCGAGGTCGGGTGAGAAGTTTTTTGCCGTAACGATTACGCTTTGAAGTGGGTCACTTCTTTGGGTAGGCCAATGTTTTGTAAGTTGGTGTTCAAACTTTTTATTCAATATCCGAAAACAATGATGAATCCGCTGCATTCCAAAAAACGATTCTGATCAAGCTCAGTTATTCAGCTAAATGTAAAACTACCTATGCTATCCAAAATACGACTTTTTGTAGGTAATCGCTTACTTCCTTACTTTCTTTCCTTCGTTCCTTTCATTTTTTTTTTTTTTTTATGCAAACCACGTTTACTACGTTATGTGGGATTTATTAAAAATATTAATTATTATACAACTGTTTTACTGTATAGTAGTGGCTTCATTAGTATGTAATGTTATTTTTTTTTTATTATTATTATATTTAATTACATTATATTATTTGCTTAAAATTCGTCATAAATAACGAAACGGTGGATTTTCGTACGAGAGAACCTGCGGTTCGTTACACACGAAAACAGCTGTAATTATGGCATTAAAATAAATAACGATATGATATTATGTAGTTATGTGTTATCGTGCATTCATTTTCAACAACAATTATTATAAATGACATAACACCTCGAAAACGTAGGTAGAGAACGTCGTACCGGTCCGTCGGGTTTACTGCAGATCGACGACGGCTTCGAGAACGATCGCAGTGAAAGTTTACCTGTTTTTTTCTCTTACAAAATTTTTAATAGGTTCGTAACAGTACAATAATATTATTATCATGTCGGTCAGTGTGTTCCGTACATGAAACGGTGAACTGTTTCGGGTCAAATGAAATAATTACATTTAGTCGTGTGCGTGTTATTGAAAATGTGTATTTATTAATTTTTTTTTTTTTTAAGAATTCTTTTTTCTTTTTTACCGATCTTGACAAATATCTGATAACTCCGAAAAAAAAAAAAAGGGTGATCGGACCTATATTTTTATCTAAAGCGTATTTTTTTTTTTTTTCGATTTATGATCGTAAACACCACAAGTCAAAAAATTTTAAACATTTTACACGACACATTTACACGCGTCATTAGAAAATATCATTCTCTCAATTCGTACGAAAAAAATGTAAACACATTCTGAACAAAACGTAGAACTTTGATACTTTTTCACAGTTATCATTATGTTTTATAAGACTTTTTATTTTAATACAATCGATAAATAATATCGATGATATCGTCTTATACAACTATACGTATTGTTGTCAGACGTTTTTACATTAATTTGCAATGTTTCGACTGCGTGTAAAAACATATAGGTATATTTTGCGACTTGTTGCATTATTCATATACTTTTTCCAAAACTTATTCGAATCAATCGACATCTTTACACATTATTAGAACGGGGCAGAACTGTACCGACGTGATCAGAATTGAAAATACGTTTCAATAATTTCTATGCTATTAATATAGAACTTGTGAATTTTAAATTTGTTGTCTACTTATTCGACTCGCTGTATAATATACGCGAGCTGGCTCAGAATCGCATTATTTTCGTAAACAATTTTAGCTGGGTAATCGGTGCTTTCAGATTTAACTCGAAACGTTAAATCTGTTAAAATTTTACGCGTGCTCAGAGTATTAACGTCTATAGATCGTTGTGAGAATACAATATTTCAAAATAGAATAAGCGAACCTGCAGCAGACGAGTTCCGAAAATCCGATTCGAACGAGCTAATAAAATAATATTACGCTGCCCTATTATACGAGCAATTTTAACTGAAATTAACTGCAGTCGAATGTGTAAAATATCGTACGTGTCTATAAACAAGCGAGCCGTGATTTTTTTGTTCTGGTCGGGTTGTGTTTTTGAGGAGCAGTTTTTTTTTACTGAAATATCTTTTTGGTACCAGGATACCCTGAAGCCGACGTTCGCGTTTCAAGCGCACCACACGGGAAAAACGTCGCCGTAAACACGTGTCGGCGAACGTCGCGTCGGTTTCGTGCCGCATCATGCGGGTTCCCCTGGTACCACGGTGGGCTAAAATACACGTGGCCAGTTTTTGCCTGAACGATTGCGTGGTAACTATAGAACAGTTTCTACATTGCGTTTTACAACCATTGAAGGAACAGCTGTTTTGATTTTATTTATTTATTTTTTTTTATTTGTTGCAGCGGTAAAGATGATGAAAAAAAAAAAAAATCACAACAGTTTTATACACTCACGGAATTCTGCGGCGGAGCCCCCGTTGGCCAACAGTGGGCCGCTAATCGAATTGGTGTCCGGCGACTGGGCCACGGCTGCGGCGGCCAACACGAAACATATGGTGAACTTGATGGTGAGACATCTTCGCACTTCCGACAGCGGCATCTTGTACTCGATCGATAACCGCACGCAGATGTTCATTTATTCATATCGCGCATAACTGCTGACGAATAGTTTTGGGAACAAAAAATAAAAACACCGAATCAGCATATCATACGAGTAGTTGATTTTTGATATTCGCTATTGTTTTGTGTTCGCCCCATTTACCCCTCATAGCAAATATTAAACTTAACGAAATTCATTCGGGACTCAATTACTAACCAAACGGATTCTCCGTTTTTTTTTTTTGTCCCGAATAAAATTTCAAAATCCCTTCGTGTGCGTTATCGTTCTCAAAATGTATTCCCAAGTCCCACACAAAAAAAATGAGCCTATCAGACGTACACAAAGTCACTGGCCGATGAGGACTCTCTATTCCTTTGCTGCAGATGGTTCGTTTTAATGTATTTTATTAGTTTTAGTATTTTTTTGATTTGTCCTCATATTTTTCGTTTGATTGACTCATCCTTATTTTTGTTTACCTAATTGTTTTCCGATGACTCTGTCGATGACTTTCTGTTACTCTCGTGTAAAAAAAAAAAAAAGAGAAAATCCATAAATTTGTAGTAAATAAATAGTTGTATGATAATTATTATTTCGTTTTTTACTGTTTTATTCGGAATGAAAACGTTAATATTAAGGGGTCGTTATGAACACTCGCATAAATTTACCGAGAGAGACGTGTTATTTCTAACCGAAAGTGTACATTTCATATTGGCAATAGGATTTTTTTTTTATACATATTACGATATTCTATTTAAATAAGACATTCTTTTTCCGTCAATGACGTACCTACCTATATGGATGTTGCTGAGAAATTAACAGTATGAACAATCGGTTCATTGTTGTATTTTACAGTAATGTCACGACCATTATAGATACATTTACTATTACCGTTTGTCTGCGCTCCGGGAGATTTTATTAATTTCGTTCGTCAAGGTTCGTGTTTTTACTACAGCTATAATATTAATTTATTAATGAATTGGGCTTGAATCTATTAGCAGTGATCGGGAAAATCTTTTCCAGCCGTGTTTTTCTTAAATTGTTTCTTCGAAGCAAGGTACACAAACTACTAATGGTACACAATGGTCGTTGGCTGGATGTTTTGTGTAAGTATTGTATTTAATTTTAATTTAACAACTAAAACAATGCGTAAAATCATTATTATTTTTCGTATTATTTATATGCAATTGAAAAAGTCAATCTAAATTTGCATTAAAAAGTACCTGTGTCGAACACAGTATTTTTAAATGTATTTTGTATAATCATATTTAAATATTTACAATAATCGCTTTTTTTTTTTTTTTTTTGGAGTCGGTGCTAGCCGAACTTAAAAAAACAACGACTTACAGAGTGATTATACAAAACAAGTGTAAATACAATTAATGCGCAATGATAAAACAGTTACAATTAAATTTAGCGGATTTTTTCACTCACGATGCGCCTGTAAAAAGTATGTAAAAACAATATTATTGAAAATATTTAAATGATAATAAAAAAATTATTTAAAAAAAAATGTATTTATTCCTCTTTTATTTTCAGTGCTCAACAGCTTTAGTTTGATCTTTTTCTCAGACGATTTTCATTTTGCCTAAGGTTAGAAAAATGTGTAGGTATATAACGTTTTAAAACTGCACACGACTTATGAGGTTGGTATTCAAGGGCGTGCATCAAAAATCAAGAAAAAAAAAACACCAGGACAACATATTGATTGACGTTGAACACTAGCTGAAGAAATTATTTTTAAGGATCTTACAAAATCAGGAACAGTAACAATCAGGTATTTTTGAAACGGGAAAATGAAATTTTGGAACATTCAAAACAATGACTTATCAATATTAGGAAAAAAATTTAACATGAACATGATATCTCAGGAATAATCAAAAACAAAAAAACGTTGAAATCGGGAATTTTTTTTTTCCGCAGGAAAAAGCATTTTAGGAACCCGCGTAATCAGGAACTATTGAAATCAGAATTTGTATCACAGGGGAAATATTTTTTTTAGGATTTGTCAAAGTCAGGAATAATCAAAATCATGAATATACGTTTTAAAAGAACATCCCCATTTTCGATCAATTTATTAGTACCGTTCAATTTACACTTCAAAGCCATGATGTTTTCGCGTGAGCCAAGACTCAATAATAATATGCGATTTTATTTTTAGGTTTATGTTATCTCGCTTTTCGTGCTTTCTGACTACGAAAAAAAAAAAATGCTGATTTTAATGGTTCCTAAACATTTTGTTTTTCCTCAAAAAGAAGTTTCCTGTTATAAACAATTCCCAAAAGTTTCCCATGAAAAAGTGTTTCAGTTTAGATTATCCCTGGAAAAGAAATATCCGATTTTAACGTTTTCCGTTTTTGATTATTACTTAGAAAACGTACTACTTAAAATGTTTTTGCTGATTTTGTCAACCGTCCGGTATTCAACAACAATCATTATACATAACGGATGTTACGACTACATTTGACGAAAATTAAATTTTTACATTTCGTAAAGAAGAAACTGCTGAGCGGTTTATCAGACCACTCAAGGACGAATCAAACGACTTTTAAGCGGTTTGTACCTGTATATGCTATATACACAGTCGTTAAACTGTTATACAACAGCGTTCGTATATAGGACGTAATGCACCGATAAACCAACGGACATAATAATACTTACAAAAATAAAATATTACGGTGACGGTGATTTAAATATATTTAAAATTCAGTCTTATTATATAAACTATGTTGATCAGCTGGAATACACACATTATACAACAAATATATTTTACACAAATTTTTTTGAACGTCGTCGACAGTATATTTTAAATAAAGAGTCTATCACTTTTACGCCATTTATGTGTGTACACGATTTGTGCAATAGCGAAATGCACGCGTGCAGTAGCGAATTCACTCGTTGCGTTGTGTTTGTTGTTACCTATATAGGATTTAACAGCGTAGATATATTTTTTCGCGATGATGTTTTTTGTACAGTTTAATTAGAATTTCTCAATCCACCGTGTTATTTTTGTACTTGTATTCGTTATGAACCGGAAAAATCGAAACTACTAAAAACACTAGTCTAGTTGTATCTTAGAAGGCAAAGCCAACAAACACGTTATGGTTGCATTTTGTGTGAGCGTCAGATAAATTTGAAAAAAAAAAAAACTAAATAAATGTAAGCAGCTACCACATGCCAATCTAAAAAAAATTTGTTTGCATATAAGTGAGTGATATATACGTCCCATAGTATCCTAACCGTGTCACACGGCTCAATCGTCTAACAAAGTTCCCATTGATGCCTAAAGCTTGTCGCTACGAAAATGTTAAAAAATAGTTTTTGTTTTACCCACGTGACCGCGAGTGATAAAGATTATCTGTGACAATATTTTATAATGATAGGAATTATGAGCATAAATATACAGCAGATAACTCATGTGTTTGGATCGAATACTGACGTATTACTTATTAGGTACTTATTTCGACAAAAGACACAAAAAATTCTTTTTTCAATTTCCTACAAAAATATCATTGATGAATGCGCGATGTTACAGTTTACAGAGTGTTTGAAATTTTGTAATTGAGTCGCTTCATCTCCTAGAAAATTCAAAATCGGAAAAACGAACGTCCTACAATTTTTTTTTTTTTTTTCTACTAATAAAACAAAATATTTATTGAAACGCGTGTTTAATATAATTTTACTCGGTAAATTAATTCTACAAAATTATTTAGCAGTTATAGCGGCTGTAAACCGTTTTAAACTGATGCTGGTTTTTGATAAAACTGTCCGCATAACTGTCTCTTATACGGCGTTTTAATTTTGAATTATTTGTTCATTTATTGTTCCAAGTTGAAAAACTTATACTATAGTTATACTCGCAACCATCGTTCGAAAATAATTTCTACGTACAACTAGGGAAATTGAATATTATTGACAAATGAATGGTCCGGCGTGCAACGTAACCAATGCAGTATATTTCATAAATTGACTTGTTTTTATATCACTTTCGTGTAATCGTGTACAAATATAACATCCAAAAATAAAAAATATTGGCATAGGCAACGTTATCAGCTGGTGTTATAGTTCACAATGCGACTGAAACTTAGGATTTGTTTGTTTTTAACTACATAAACAAACGTAATACTGCAGTATCAGTATTTAAGTTTAAGGATTAGTTGGTGGACATTTTCGAAAACTAAGAAAATATATCTTAGACGGGTATAAATCCTACACAGATGCAAGTAAAAGAGAAAAAAAAACCCATGCACTGACTGGTAACATAAATAAACCGGCATAACCTTAACTGAGGTGACCGACAATCATTACCTTTATACACACAAGTTTAAATCGATATTGGCGGGAATTTCGTATAAACTAAAAGTAGTCCATCAACCTTGTCAAGAGACGGTCGACGTCTAACGCTGAATTCTTTGTCCGAATGCAGCGCACTTATTTGTTACGACACTAACTAGTATAGTTATATACTATTAACAATTATAAATATTTTTACGTATATTATAGGTGTTTATACTACTACGTAAATGTTCACTAGGAGTAGTCAAAATTTTAAAATTGTTCCGAACTCTTTTCATGTCGTTTCAACAATACCTAGATCCTGGAGTTTCAGTTTTTAATTAAAAAATCGATATCTTACGATAAATATCCATACGGAAACGCAAAACGTTCAAATTTACATAAAACACAACATTTTTACGTGACTGTCGTGACGTAACCAACAGAAATCTGACCACTTTCTAATTAGTGATTCCAGTCGATCAATGACTGCAGACGAACATTAAAAAAAAACAAGCAATTTTGGTTCTGTCTGCTTAAATAATGAGTAAAAAGTTGAAGCGAATGGCAAGTTGTGACCGTTTGTAAAATTGTTTTATTTTATAAATTAAAAAAAAAAAAAAGGTTAGGTAACTAAAAGATTTTTAAATTTAAATTAATCAAATGACCAATTTAAGAGTTGAAAGTTTATGAACGCTCTTATAGTTGATCAGTGAAGTTAAAATCTGAGTAAATATCAATGTAGTAAAATAATTTAATTTTGTTATAGTAATATTGTTCGTATTTTTTTAGTGCCATGTGGAACGGAAAACAAATCCGAATCGACTTAAGACGAAATGATTTAGAAACAAATTACGTTAATTATTTACAGTCAATAAAATTAGATAATTTAAAAATAGAAGTAGTCTGTTACGTTAAAAAGTCAAAAATTTAACTTTTTTATCCGCACCGGTTAACGCCCTGCAGCCTTGAAAAAAAAAAGACCATTTGGATAACTACATTTTTAATCGAAAATCTGCAACGCTCGAGCAAAGAATATAATATTATGTATCTATACAGGTACTATTTTTTATACGTGTTTGTTTCGCAAATGTTTAACACTCTCGTTTTTTAATATTATGAACGATAATAATTAGTATTATACAAAATATGTGTAAGCTGTTTTCTTTATTGCAGTGAGTCGTTGGTTGGTTGGGATAATATTTGTTGGACGCTTCGCATAGGTACCAAGAATAAAATAATCGAAGGACATATCATATCGTCCTTATATAGTCGAAAAGTGTTGCAGATTTTCAATGTGAGATATTCACGCTTTTGGTAGGTTTCAAAAAAACCGTAAATTCGATCAATTAAAAGTGACCTGCAGAGAACGCTGCTCTGTCAACTAAAAAACTGCAGAACATATTAGGTCATCCTGAATGTTTTTTTTTTTTTTTGCTACACTTTAAACATAAGTATTTCGGTAGAAACAATACTACGTTGTACAAATTATCGTAGGTTCGATACACGTTTACTGCAAATTTCTCAAGCGCTCCATTGCTATATTAATTGTTTTTAACCCGTAATGCGCGTACCTCCTCTACTCATTCATGCTCGACTGAATTCCACCGTGTAAACGTAACGATATTTCTGTTATTCGAACGATTTATCAAGCCTGAGGTTTTTCTTCGGCGTTCCTTTCGGAAAAACACTTTTTAGTGCAGAGTCTTCAAGTGTTCATTTTTAGTGCGCGCCTTAAAACTTAAATCTCGCGGTAATAGTGTTATAAATGAACGCGTCGAAACAATCGTTCTTCGCGACAAAGACGGACCGGGTTTATGTATAAGATAAATGAAAAACGCATTTTTGTGTATTCGGGCGGAAAACGCCGAGTCCGCGGCGGGAAAAAAAAGAAAAAAAGCGATCGCGTCCCATCAGACCGATCTTAATGTTATCATTACGTGTACAATATCAACTCACCCCGCAATGTGTATCGTGTCCTGATCCTATGGGTGTATTTAAGACGGTGCGATTTTTTTTTCGCGATGATTTCTCCCCGCGGGAACGGCGTGTTCAAAAAAAAAATTAAAATGTCTATTTTAACGACGATATTTTTTAAAAAAAAACACCTTCGGGAACGCGTACGACGCGCCGGGACGGTGTTATCGGCACTGGCGCGAAACAAACGAACAAACGCACCTGCTAATATTTTTAAAATTGTTAATTATTATTATTGTGGATTTCCAGCGACGTCGCGATCCGGTGAAAGGGAACTTCGAGCGGTTTGGCGAACGCTGCAGCAGCAGCACGCGTCTCGTAAGAAATGGAGAGGTAATATTTTTTAATTTTAACTCGTGTTATAACACAATAATAATATTATTATTGAAATATGAACAACGGGTAATATTATTATACCGCGCGTTCTTTTTCGTACGGTACGCAATACGTGTAAGAGTCTGCGGGCGACTGATTTTTGGACGCTCTTCTTTCTGTATCGCTATGGCGTGGACAGCGATGTTGGGCGGCAAGTACCTGAGCGAAAAAAAATTAACCGCGATAGTTAAATTCGGTGTATTAACAAACCGTTTGAGACGGAAAATCGAATAAACAGAGTTTATTGTTTTCGCTAAAATTTGTTTACGAGTCGTAAAACCTGTATTATTTTCAATTGTTCGGGTAGGGAAATAAATGATAAAAATAAAAAAAATTCAACGAATCAGTTTTTGCCTCTGGTCGAGAAAAAACAAACACGATATAGGCACAGTAAAACCGGAAGCTCGCTTAATGAGAACTTGAAAATCGGTGAAAAATGTTTTGGGAGCCGAGATTCGAAAACAATTAAAAATTATCTTTTGCTGCTGAAACTGATTCTACGCATTTTTTGGTGTTATATATTTTTCCGTGATGCGATCATTATTGTACAATAAAATTGCGAACAGTGTTTATTGTGTCGATAAGTTGTAGTAACACGGTACCACAGGATATTGTGCAGTTAATTATTATCTCTACACTGATATCCCGAGCAAAATATTTATCCCCCACGTGAACCCGTGTAATTCAAGAAAAGTGAGCCTTCTAATTGTATAAGTGGCAAATTTTTGTTTAGAAAAATAACTCACACGTATGAATCGATTACGTGACACGAATTATTATCGTATTCGCGCATTATGGTGTCTGTTAATATTTTACATTTTACGCGATACGTCAGTAAACCGTATGGTGGTTCTCATAGTAAAAAAATTGCCGAATTTCGTGATCATCGTTTTGCCCGAAACTGGACGCTATTTATTTAACGATTTCGCTGCTGAACAGTTTTGGGAAGAATAAATTTTGTTTAACAGCTGATTTTCAAACGAACGCGCTAACCAAGAGCTGGACAAGACGTTTTTTAAAAAAACGTTAGCTCTGTACTCTTAAATGTTCGGAGAGAAATTTTACACGATTAGGGGTGAAAAAATGATACACTCGACCACACGAAAATTTTAATTTTTTCCCTAATCGTACACGCAATTTTCCAAAACAAAGTCTTCAACCGTAAACACGTCTGTAACACTGTATAATGTGCAAATCGACTGAAAACGGTCACCCTGTGTACAAGACACTCAATTATCATGATATAAATATAGTGCGATTTTGTAACACATCGTTTTGACCACCTCGATCTTTATCGAGCTGCGATGAAGTAAGTAGGTGGGCACGCGCGGTCGTTGTGAAGAAATTATAAGTCGTATTGTAAAACTAGAAAGACGTAAAAACATCTAAAAGGGCATTATTAGAATTTAAACGGTTTTTTAGAGAATTTATTGCGATCATATATGTTTAATAGTTTGTTGCGTGTTCATATATAGAAAGTGCAGTTTTTTTTTTATGATAAGTGGTTACGGGTTCTTATTTTTAAACGTACTGATTTTACTGTTTTTTTTTCTTTTCTAATACGAGCGTTAATACTGCACCAAAATACAACATCTCTAAATTTGTAGGTGCCCACAATCGGCCTGAAAATCGAAATGGTGTATAATTTATATAGTAGGTACGTAGTGAGAGATGTCGAGTTCTCGACATTATTTCGTACAGTGAAATTAGTCCACACAGTCTTAAAGCGTTTTCCTCGAAAAGGTTCTATTGCTGCAACCATCGGTCGGTAAGAACTGACGAAATTTTCGGGTTCGGTTTAGGGCTAATCGACGACTTTTTTTTTAATTCGTTACGTTAATTTTTAATTGGAAAAACAAAAAGTTGAGTGAAGTTAAAAGTTTATTTTTTCAATCGAAAGTTAATTAACGAAAAAGAATTAACTTAACTTAAAATAAAGATAGTAAATTATATTTACGATTCTCGTGGTTTTGTACTCGGTACGACATTAACTCCTTCTTTTCGAAAAAATTTTTCATATTTTTTTTCAAAATTTTTTTCTCACTTTTAAAAAAAGAGTACAAAAAAATGTTTTTTAACTATTAAAAATGAACTATTAATTGAAAAAAAATTAATTTCTTATGTTATTTAACGAAAAAAAAAAGAAATCATATAAATAATTCAAATAATCATTCAAATAATTTGAATAATTTAACTTAGTTTTAACTTTTGAAGAGGAGTTAATGCCCAGCCTTGCCAATAAATATAATGTGCGTTTGGAAACTGGGACCCTGGTACTGTACACACTCAAATACCGTCCGTGTGACGTTCGGATGTGACTATCGGCAAAAAAAAATCGTATCGATTAAAATTGGCAACGAGAATAATTGATACGACGTTTTTATTGTTCGTAATTTTTTTTTTCCTATTACTCTGAATGCGATTTTTGAGAACGATAGTGAGATCTCCAATAAAGAAAAATATGTGAAAAAAACGGCACGAAAAGATCGATTTTTGCTATTTCGTATCTAAATATCGTGTACACAACGATTTACGAGCATTTAAAAATTAACTTTTCAATTTTGAAAACGTTAGTGTAAACTACGAACAACGCTGCCATTATTCTCATTAATTTTGTCAACAGCAAAAAAAAATTCGTTATGGTTTGTTTTCTGTTTACTCCAAATTCCAATCGCATGCGTCGTGTTTGTTCATTTATACTTTCGCAGTATTCGGTAGAATCATCATCACACATTTTTTAGATACTTTTTATTATTTTTAAACTTTACGTGGTATGTTTTTTTTTTTTTCCGGCTAATTTTAGACCGTGCGTAGCTGACTACTACCTGGACTTCACCGTGAATACGGAAAAGAAGTATCTGAAGATTTTCCGAGTTTGAATGACGCTTTTTTTTTTTTACATTTTGAAAATGTGTACTACGATCCGAAAACGAAAAAGTCGACAATTCCATAGTGCGTCAAAATTTTCCAAAATTAAAGCAATCGTAAACACATCATGAGAATTAGACAGCAAACAAGTCGACGCGGTGTGGCACGGGCAGAAAAAACTAGGAACATGGGACCCTAGTACTGTACACACTCTAAGACAGTTCTTATGACATCCACCGTGAAACTAGACCAACTTAGACTCTAACCGAACACAGTGGCACAAAATCTTTCTGTTTTTCTTCCAGGTTTTTCTATGTTGACCATTGCGGTTACTTTCTCGTTGTGTTCACGTTTTTTGGATAGAAAGAATGTCGTGTAGATCAATAAATAAACATCTACGCTCATTAAGTACAAAGCAAAAAAATATCCATAGTTTTCAACTATTCTAATTCTTGCATAAAACTCGTCTCGAAACTTTATAAAACATCATAACTATAGTATTATTTTATACTTTGAATATCGGTTTAAACAATCATTTACATCCTTAGTCCTTACATCTACTTTTGTCCGTATTTTATTTTTTCATTTACCCGTTTTTCACAACCGAAAACTGTATCGTAGTTATTGAAACCTTTGCACGTTATTGGAACGAATCGGGTAAATTATTTTCAGTGATATCCAAAAGTGATCCGGACGATTTTTACATTTTAAGGGGCCTCCAAAACATTCCTTGCTGGAGAAACTCTCACGCCTCGTAAAAAAGTTTGATTTTTGCGATTTTTTTTTTTTTTTTGAAAAGACTTCTTACATTGGAATTCGATTATTTGAAATTCTAATTTCTTTTTTATTTTTCATTAATAGTTTGAATTCGGCATATTTTTATAGGTTTTTAATTAATTTTTAGGACAGTTCTTAGCAATCGTGCAAAATCAAAATCCAATGCCGTATGTAGAAAGTTTTCTGTACAAAAAAAATTATTCAACATGTTTGATTTCACACGACAGGAAAATGTATCCATTTGAATGCATTGAGAGTGGTAGGAATCGCCTACATTTTTGCCCATTTCAAAAATAGACGCAAGCAGATTTACCCTTAACACGTCATTAGAATGGGTACAAGCGGTACAACCAAATTAACTTTTCAAAAAAAATGTGTTTATGCAACAAATTTAAGTATACAAGTTCTTTTTAAACGGGTCAGCATCTTTATTTACATACGCTATCTTAAATATCTAATGATGATATAATAAATATGAAAGTTACCTACATGAAATGAAATCGTTTGTAAAATATTAATTAATTTGTACATTAATTTGTACATTAATTACATTACATTAATTTGTACATTCATAGACTAGAGAACGTAAGGGCCCTAGGTACCAGTATGATGGTATTGATCGGATAAAATTAGTATAATTGTAAATGTTGTACGGTGAGTATCATTATGTTTTAAAAATTTTGTCAAAAATAATATACACATCATACACTGAAATAAAAACTTTTGTTTAACTTCACTAATTTGTTATGATGTACGGTATTCAGTGGTGTAGCCAGGATTATGCATTGGGGGGACGGTTAAGTTTAAATCAAACCCAAAAAGTTAATTCAAATATTCAATAATAAAATATATTTTTATATTATTTAAACTTATAGGAGGGGATCAAACCACTAAAGAAAAACCCGTCGCTACGCCACTGACGCTATTTAGAACAAGTCAAGTGTAATTAGGAATACCACAAAAACACCACTGGGTATCCAGATATGAGATATATAATAAGTATATCTGTTTCATTTTTAAAAATTTCGGCTAAATTGATTATCAATTTAAAATAAGTTTCACATCAACGTATGTTTAGCATAAATAATGCAATCAACTAATTGCTTTTATCAAAATTTATTTTTTCAATTAATATATGATAACATAAGACAGTATAATTTGTTGAAGTAGAAAAAAATTTCACAAAAACAGTCGCACGGCTTCAAATTAAATCTAACAATACACTTCACTACAAGTTAATAATTATGATGAGTTGTAAAAGATAAATTTATATATAATACGCATACAATTTTGGAATTTATAGTGAATTAGTTTAATATTCCAAACACAGCAAAGAATATATTTTGTATGTTTTACAAAAATACGCTTATTTAATCTATATTGAAAACAATTAGAAATGTGATTCGTAGACATGGTTTTATGTAAGTCTTTTACATTAATTTTATAATTTTTATTCAGTAACAGTTCATTTTAAAAGATTTTTTTTTAACCGCATTTTATAAGCAATGATATGATTCGCTCATTAAAAATGGTATAAAAGATCTTTCAAGCCGTAAAAAATGTATAAAGCATAAAAGCCAAAAGTTAGGTGTACTAACACAACACAGTGATTATCTTAAAACGGCAATAGTTGTACATACATGGTAAATTTGTAAACACAACAACTAAAATTATACAATTAAAAAATGACTTAAATAACAAAGTAAAATTACATAGAGCTGTCAAGTGTAGGTACTTATCAATAAATCGAACGAGTTATTTTATTTGCTTTTTTTGCTGGAACTTTTAGTAGATTTTTTTTTAGGTTTTTCACTTGACTTGGACGTTTTTCTCAAGGCGGCAAGACACAGTATTATTACACTCAACACAGTCAAGCTCAACTTCCATACCAATGGATTTTCCCTGAGCACATCAAAGCACATGTGTAGAAAATCATCGCTGAAAATACATATTATTTGTGATCTATTTTCATACAAAACATACACAAATAACTACATGTTTTAACTTACAGCATTGACTTTGGTCCAGGTACTTGTATTTTAACGGACAGTTTATAATCTTCTTCAACAAATTTCAGGAATGATTCGACAGTAAAATCCGATGAAGTGTACTTGTACATTACTCCACGGCGTAATCTAAAAATGAAAAGTAAAGTCAACATTAAAATACTCTTTGATGGTCAAAATATTTTGAAAAAAAATTTTATAAAATACTAGGACGTACAAAATAAATGTAGGCGATTGGTTGACAGAGAATCTACGAGCAGTCATCGATCCTCCAACATATCTGTTGATACGAGCCACATTAACGCGATTTTTTAATTTAGCACCGACTGTTTCCCATCGAGCTTGTAATCTTTGACATTCAATACTGTCTGATGAATAACTGAAGGAACAAAAATAGTTAACACTCGTTTAATAAACAAACATAATATAAGTAAAATAATATATATTAAAAAGATAATAATAATATATAAAACAACATAAATAGATATTATAAAAAATAATATACAAAAAAAATATCGGGAAATATATATACATAATTTTCTATCAGATGTTTTAATATAATCTATGTTACAATGATCATCGATTTATAATTGTTTCTCATAATTTATAATATACTCTATGTATTTTGTTTATTCCACAGACATATACAAGTATTATTATACATCTGTGTTAATTTTGTTTTATTTTTTGTTATTTATTGTAACCTGATGATGACTTATGATCAAAACTAGTTGTTACTAACATAAACATACTAATACAAATCTAATATATCTAACATATCTAATACTCTAGGCATATTTTCTTTATACATAATTATATATTTATATATATAATTCTTTTATAATTTGTACTTATATTGTTATATATATTATTATTTTTACAATACATATATAAATTTATTTTTATGGGAGTATTATAATTTTCGTATCGATTAATTTTTTTTTAAATTTTAAATTTTTGTTTTTTATAATATATGTATATTTTTTGCCACACTTACAATTTAATAAACCAATCGCCGGTCGTGGCTCCAGTTGATGCTTGTGTAAGATGTTCAAAACTATTATCGTTCAGTTCTTTTACAATAGGATCTCTGTTGTTCAATAACATATCTATTAACAATTCATCATCGAGAGCCTCTGGAATGAATAAAATGAATATTGTCATACTGATAATTTTTTTTTAATTGTAAGGAAACAAACAAACACAATTCACTGTAAGGCAAAATCGTTAATAAATATTTGAAATATTGGGAACAAAAAAAAATGGTGATTGACTGGTTTTGAAATTTGTAAACTTTTCAAACTGTTTTGTTATATATATTTATATTACTGACCAGTAAATTATATTTAACTTTCTTATAATAAAATTATTTTATTTATATAGATTTCTTATAATCTTACCTACATGTAACACAACATAGATAGGAATAATGGCTTAAATTTTCATCATATTTGTATGGTCACGATAATCATTAACAGCAATTTAAGTTTGAATAATCAACAAGATGTTGAAAATTTAAATGCTTTATTGTGTATTTAATTCTCCCCCCCCAAAAAAAAACAAAAGTGTAACTACCAATATTAAATACACAAAAAAAAATTTATACAATGGCTATAAAAATAAATTATAAAAAGTAAAACACTTGGACTACGCTGTTCACAATGATTTAGTAATTACAATTTTTGGTAATTTTCACTCGTTAGCGTTTTAAATCTGTTTTTCAAAATTAATTTAAACACGGGATGATTAGAAGATATGTGAAAATTTGAAACAACTCTCAAAAAAGTTTAAAAAATGTAAGTAATTTAAGTACTGAAAACATAAGTTACGGGCTATGTGACATTAAGAGTCCTAAAGTGGAAAACTCAGCATCTGAAAATGGTGATCCTGAGAACGGCATCAACTACATACTTGAATTTTGATCTTCAACTCAGTGACAACTGATCAAGGTTTTCAAAGTGGCTCCGCAAGAAAAAAAAAGCCACTCACTCACAAAGGTTGATTTCAGAAATGCGCACGTGTGCACACTATTTTTTAGAAATATTTTTCGTCTTGCAACCGTACACAATGTACAAGTGCATTATGTTTTCGATAATAAAAAATATGAAATTATACTTTTGTGAGTTATTCGTAATAAATTTTCTCGCTTCAATGGAACACCACGGCGTACTACGTTGTAAATAGGTAATTACCAGCTTCCGGCACCAACAACGGTATTCCGTGTCGAAACATGACCAACGCCGGTTCTCGGTTCGGATTGTAAATGTGTACCAGATTACTACCCTCCACTTTGACGACCCAAGCGCTCAAAGAGTCGACCAGTTCCTCTCTGACTTGAAGCAGAGTGTCTTCGTACGATTTACACTTGCCGCAGTCTTTTTGCGCTGAAACACAAAATAAAATCCAAAAACAAAATACAATAATAGTGTAACAATCATTTCATCATCGATGTACGTACTGAACAACGCCACGACTTGGTTCTCGGAACGACACAAGTCCAACAGCTCGTCGTCGTTGACCGTCTCCAACGTCTGACTCGCGACCGTCAACAGACAACGTCCGACGGCAAACAGCAATAAAATCGTTTTTTCTAAATACATTTTTTGCCGTACAAACGAAAATGCAACGTACAATAAAAATTACACTAAACGGAACACGAAAAAAATTAAAAATAAACGAGATCACACTATGTCGGACGAGTTTGTACGCGCATTTTGAACGTTGAGGTAAAAAAAAAATAGAAAACGTTAAAAACTGTTACGGAAAATTCACGTTCATGGTGTTGGAAGTCGTTACGTTACGTGGACGGAAAAAATGTTGTTTGTTTGGTTTTGTCGTGGTGTTCCTTGCAGTTGATAACCACATTGTATCACTGATACAATTCATGGCAAAAACCAGCTAAAAAAAAAAATCTATAGAGAAAATAAGTTAATAAATCTTTCGCAGAAACGAAACGGAATACAATTAAGATTTCGATAAAAATTGAATATTAAAAAAAACATCGTTCGCGAGTCCGTTCGTCAGTGCACAAAACAGCTCTGCGAGTGAGCTTTACACGCCATCTACATGGCGGATTTTTTTGAAATATTTTTATTCGGACAGCGAATTTTTTTGTTATACCTACGTAACATATTTAATTTTCGAATTTTAAACAACCAAGAGTTACGAATTTTCGAAATTTTCCAGTAACATTCGCATGTTTGGAAGCTTGTATAAAATTTTCAAAACTTATTGTGGAAAATTAAATTTTTATTGAACAAAATTACAAAAAAAATGTAAATTTTCCAAAATATACTTAGCTTAGAAATTTATATCAGACATGTATCATCTTACCGTTTTTAATATTGTGTAAAAGTTTCGGCTTGTTCCGCTCATTATTGTCGAAGTTATGACTAAAAATCTAAATCGATCGTGTCAATAACACGTTTACCTTAATTTTTATCGTTTTTTCCTTAATTTTTTTTTATTGTAACTTTTTAACTTTTGGGACGCTTAAGTCTATGACCCCTCAAAGTACCATCAGTGTTCATATACCTATCTTTAGAGGTACTGACGTTAAACATTGCAGGATTATTGAAGAAGTTATTGAAATTATTATAATTTCAATAACGATTTTTATTAGTTATATAATTATTTATATTATTTGTTATTCTCGTATATCTTTATGTATCTGAATAAATTATTATTATTATTATTAATTACATCGAGGTAAAAAAATAAAAAACACACATCATGTTTCTGTCGATTAAGCAACTAATAACGGTATAACACGTATAATGCAATTATGATCTTTACAAAAATAGAATAATTGTGTTAGCACTTTATGAGTACAAATAAAAAATGTTTCAAAACTTTCAGAAGCCATTCGGAAAAATTGCTACCAGGCGCATTTTAATCAGTCATTATTTAGCGAACAATAATAGACTCGATACTGTTAGCTCTGACCACAAAAACTCCTACCTCAAATGGGCCCTCCTTTCTGGTCAACTCTACTTATTCCCCGGTGTAAACCAAAATATAATACAATGAGCAGATGGACATAACTAAGAATAAAATAATATTAATAAAATAAAAACATCTAAGGGATAAAAATACTCTTAATCATCACTAACAAATTTGTACTCAATGTAAATGTAGTGTATGAAAAACGTATAAAATTACAAGACTTTTCGTACAGTCTGCTATAATACGCAACATAATATTATGTTCTGCTTTACACCACAAACATTTTGACCGTCGACCAAGCCACCAAAGTGTATTCAATGATTTTAGGGCAACAGTGTTTACGACAATATATTTACCAGTTACTATTATGTATAGACGGATATAAATATTACATTAGTTTATACGTGTTTACGACAAACTTACTGGAACGTATGCAATATTCACGCACATATAAATACAAAATGGTTTTACTGTGTTATAAATAATATTTAATATATTTAAAATGTATCTTATGTAAAAAAAAAGTACCAAAAATCATAGGATTTACAAGTAGAAACGTTACACATTGTTATGGAAAAAAAAAAAACCATACAGATACAATAATTATTAGCATGATTCCCCCCAAAATTCAAAATAAATAAACAGATGTATATGATATGTGTACATACACATAAAAATACATATAAACACGCCTATATAGTTTCAATATAACGGAATGTAAATAACTGTTTGTACCTTTTTGAATAAAAATAATAAGTAACTAAAACATAAAAAAAAAAAAAAATTGCTAAAAGGCAGTTTCTTCTTCATTTAAGTACATAAATCAACGGCATACCAGATGTTGATTTATTAAAAAAAAAAAAAAAAAAAAAAAACCGGTGCAGATTCAATACATTAATTCTACATATGTATACATATGAATATATATATATATTGTTTGTACCTCTTAATACAAGTTTCATCAGGCTCTCCTTTTGTAATCAATCAAATTATTCAATAAACTATGACAACTCACAGAAAAATAATTACTTCCTAAAGTGCTCTTTTTTTTTTTTTTATTACATCATACTACTCAGACGTCCCTCTATTCCCGTAAACCTTAAACATATATTATGCATACAATATAATCATTAAATAATAATTGTATTTACAGTAAAATATTATAGTAATAAATAAAATTACCAAGTTGAAAAAAACAAATTAGAATTTTATTACATGCTTAATTTATTATTATTTATTTATTTATTTTTTTTTTTTATAAAATCTAAGTATAAAAAAAATATATTTACGAGTTTTTCAATGCACGAGTTAAAATAAATTAAAATTACCATTTAAAATGGCGAAATATTTTAAAAGTTTTTACATAGTCTGATAAAAATGGAGTATTTTCTTCATCATACTATTCAGTTTTCAACGGGTTTTATTCCAATATTACAACTCGTCACTTAAATTGTAAAACTATGGTTGGTGGTCCATTACGTTTGATTAAAACTGGTTAATCAATTTAGTTGCCATTGGCTTCTGCAGCAGCTACAGTCTGAACTTCATTCTTGAACTTTTTTACAGGTGGTTCATCTGGTGCAGGCAGACTAGATGAGTCTTCCGTTAAAGCTTCAGCGAGTGGTGTTTGAGCCGATTCTGATGTTGTTATAGAGTCGTTGGTGACATCATCTTCAGACTTATCACGAGAGTCTTCTTCAATTGTTAATTGATGACCATTAGAAGGTGGCAATGGCTCAAGATTACTTTCGTCGGATGCGGGTTCATCCAACTAAAACAAATGATGAAAACCGAGTAAGTAAGAATGAACAACAAACATCAATCGTATGACAATATAATAAGACATAATAAGAACCTTATTTTGATTAGCATTGCCATTAACATGAGCTTCGGTCTTTGTTTGTTCACTAATTGGCTTCTTAATAGCGTCTGGAACACTACTCAAAAGTTCAGGTTTGAGTTCACTAGCTACGTAATGTGTCCACAAAGCTAATTCTACATTATGAGGATTCCATATTGGATTTTCTTCACTACCTGTAAAGCAAATAACAAATAATAAAATTAATCCCAACAAATAAATAAGCATGAGCTAGTGATATAACATAAAAATAATTAAAACGAGACAAAATAAAACCTTACTCCAACGTCAAAAGAGGAAAAAAGAAAACTGGCAGTTTTAGAAAGGAAATTCCTACAACGCATTTTTGGTCCAAAAAAAAAAAAATGATCAAACAGGTGAACATGAAATAAGATCCAATAAAGAAATTAAAGACCTGTTGGAAGAAGAGGACATTATACAAATACTCAAGGGCAGGAAAATGAGCTGGCTTGGACATGTATGGAGATCGAATGGCATAATGAAGGGGACACGTTCAACTGGAAACCAAAAGGCAAGAGACCATTGGGCAGACCGAAGAAAAGGCGGATAGACGAGCCCAACCAGAATTTAAAGATACTTGGGATTGAGAACCCTGAAGAATTGGCAAATGATAGAGAGGAATGGAGAAGGCTGCGTGGGGAGCAGTGATGGGCCTTAATGGCCTATAAAAGCTGAAGAAGAAGAAGACACTTAAGTCCAAACAAATGACATGAAATGTCATTATATTTGAAATTAAAATTACTATTTTATTGAAAACATTATTCCGTCTGTTATTATCTAATGCAAGAACATGCTTAAAATTACATTATCTGTGCTAATCTAAATTGTTTTCGTGTTTAATAAACAGCTACAATAAGTTGATACCAATATGAATAGTTATGATAAGAATATTTAAATTATTTAACAAATATATAGATTAAATATAGTTTTATATTGATACTTGAAAATAGATAAAAAATGAATCACAACCAATGAGACATCTGATTTATCTCTGTTCATAAGTAAAATACTTTAAGACGCCAACACATGGATTGTCTTTATGGTTAGAAACTATCCGATTTGAACTATATTTTGAGCAGTGAGAGACCGCGGTTTCAAACAGCCTATTTGGTCATAGCCGATTTGCGTTCTCTCACCGCCCGGAGTAAGGTTAAGAACAATTAGGTTCAACGAGATAAACCTACATTCACTATTAAGTCTATCCACTGTGTTCTGAATATGATCAACAAAGTTCATATATTCTTTAGCAGTATAATCGATTCCTTCGATGGCTGGGATAGCTTTCAGACATTCTTCAGCCATGAAAGGAGCTTTGTCCGGTGCAGCAGCTGCCAATAAAGCTAGAAAAAAAATAAAATATTAAATACAAAAGTATTATTTGAAAAGCACGAGGATATACCCGAAGCCATTGTTGTTCCGACGCCTTTTAAATTGCTTAGGGCCGTGATGGCAAGTGCTAAATTTGGTAATTTTTTAAAAGCCTTCTTTGTCTCAGCCATAACTGCACGCGGCGTGTTTACTTTTATTAAATAGTTCAATTGGGGGAACGTTTTTCCTCGCTAGAACAGAAAATCACGTTAGTTAAATATTTGTCAATTGTACTATGACGTGGCATAAAATATTTTTACTGTTTGTTTCCATTTCATCAACTGACAAAGTTCTTCGTGAATTAAATGCGCGTCTTTGCCTCGAGACTTAATTTTTCCGGGCAGTTCATTTTGATACCTACGAACAAAATTTAACAGAATTTTAGTTTCGCCATGTATACAAAGCATCAAATGCATAAACAACGGGTACAGAAAACGTATTATAAAATAACTGCCCAAACAATGGCTATGGTAAAATGTATAACCACAGTGCCACGCAAATTCAGGGTATGGAAAACTCTATAGATTGTCGGCAGGCACGCGACATAGTAAAAACGATTAATAGGCCTGTCAGTGGACAAAAACCAATTTTTGAACGTTGCAGTACATATGAAGGCTGCCATTGACCACGTGGTGATATCGGGTACTTGATACTTGGGATAGTTGATGGAACAAATATGTGTAAGGGCAGCAGCATTGGTGTTGCATCAATAGCGGACATTATGAAAAAGAACCGACTAGACGGTTAGGGCGCGTGACGAAGAGAGGAAACGGAAGCATTAAGAGCGGTTATGAGAATGGACGTTTTGAGCAAAGAGACCAAAAAGAGACGGATGAAAACGATTAAGAATGATATGGGGGAGGCTTTTAGCGTAAGGGATGTAAACAATAGAGATAAGCGGAGATGTAGATAATGAGTAACTCGGACACCAAATAGTCGGGAGAAAGGCAAATAAGAAGAAATAACTTAGACTTAGGTGGTAGTTGGTATTTATAATAATTGATAAAAAATCGTAACGTAAAATGAAATACCAACTGTTGATAAGGGTTGCAGCATAATTTTTTTACCTTCTTTTATCCTGTCAAATATAACAACAGGGTATATGGAGAATACACACTCTATTTTAACAAAGTTTGTGTATAGTAATAAAAGAAATAATTGTTATTCGTCTGAGTAGGTAGGTCATGTATTTTAAACTCAAGCGGTAGTATTTGTCGAATCCCCTGGAAAACACTGTCGGTCAAGACGAAGATTATGGCAGTGAAAACGACGTCAGACTAATTAATTGGACTAAATACCGGCGGGGGCAAAAAGGTGTAGTTGTAAAAGTTCCGGCGCATTAGTGGTAGTACCTAAGGGTAATGAACGGGGCAGCTGCTCTCGGAGCTGAATACCCCTCTTACGTGTTAACACTCCCCTGCGCAAGATAAGGCCACTTTTAGCGCGATAACGACGGAACGTGCGAACCATTCGTTGGGCGATCGGTTACATAAGCCGTTTTATTCGATTTTTTTCGTCACCACGTCGTACACTGTGGGCGTAACATTTTAAGTAGCGTCGACTGAAACACGCAGATGGCGATTGTCTCCACGCGGTGCAAAAAAAGTCGCGCTGAACCGAAGAATGACCGGCGCGCAACAAACGACAGCCAGGTACTAACGGATTCGTACTTGGATTCTAAATGAGTGCACAGCGTAGTCCGAACACGTCGTATAATTTTTATGTTATTGTTAATCGTGTAGGTACTGAATCACGGGGGGAAGGGCGCCGCAACGGGTGTGGTTGAAATGTTCAAAAACGGTATTCGTTATTTTACAACGAAAATATTACGTGGGCGCCTACATTGTGCGGTTTTCCGAAAAACCGCAAGATAAGAAGAGCAGCACGCGGTATCACACGACCGTCTGTATCAATTATCCAACGCGCGCGCGATAATGAGGATTTTTTTTTTTTTGATAAAATAATCGTATCGAAATGCCCGAAAACGCGGCGAACGCTCTGTACGCGCGGCTCGGCGGCCGGCGCGCAAGATGATAAAATAACACCACCGCGAGACCGTACAAAACCGGCGGTTTTGGGGCCGTTTTTCCCGGCGTCAAACCCACGCGGTTCGTCTTTGGCGACGACGGTGGTGAAATGAAAATCAAAGATAAAAAAAACGTAATGTATATTCTTGAAACGTCGCACAGACGAACGACCGCGAGCGTTTTCTCCACAAAGAAATCGTTAACGTCATCACGGCGGCGGCGGCCTCGATCGGGAATACTCGGCGGCGGCGGCGGCGGCGGGGCGACCGCATTAATGCCAACCTTATGTACAAAAAACCGGCGGCGGCGCGTCATACAGAGCGTGCCGAATGCGTCGGGGAAAAAAAACTCACCAGTTGTCCAGCTTGATCAGCTCGTCCGGCTTTTTCGTCTTGCTCTCGGCTTTGATGCGCAGCGCTTGCGGGTACAGCGACAGCACGTGCTCGAACTGGTTCGACGAGCCCTGGACGAAGAACGTGGCCGAGTCCATTTTTGTCGGTATTATTTTAAAAAAAAAAACCGTGCGTTTGCGAGGAGAACGCGGCGGCGACGGAGAACTCGTCGTCTGTCGTCTGTCTACCTCTGTGTGTAGGCGGCGGGTGTCTTCGACGTCCGGTGTTTGTGTGTTGAGTGTTGTCGTCGGTGTGTACGGCACGTCGAGTTTTTTTTACATAATAGGTCGAGCTGTTTTTGTGGCAGACACGGGAAAAAAAGAACGTCGTCGAGGATAAAAAAAATTTTTTTTTTGCGTCGTTTCTTCGGACGAGCACCGGCAACACGCGAAAAAGGACTACGCGTTTTTTAATTAATTTTTGAAAAATAAACGTGTATTATTATTATTACGTGCGCTGGCGTGCGCGGTTCGATACGACGGGAACACTGTGACGGCGGCGGCGGCAGGCGAAAACGGTCGGGTTCGGCGGCAACACGCACACACACACACGCGAATGCGCCGTGTCGGGGCCCCAAAATCCGACTCGTCGGGTGGGGGGTATTACGAACGCCGCCGCGCGCGCACACACACACACACACACCGCACCGCACCGTATCAAATGACCTCCGTCGTTTTTGGTGGGAGCGCCGTCGCGCCGAGTCGACTCGGTTGTTATAGAGGACCGACTGTTGTTGTTGTTTAGAGAGGCGCGGGGCGGCGGCGGCGTCGGTCGAGCGATCGGCGGCGGTGGTGGACGGCGGGGTTCTTTGTGCGCCGTGAGGGGAAAAAGACGGCGGCGGCGGCGGCGTCCGCTCCGCTCCGCAACGCCGCCTCCGATTGGTCGGTTAATACTCCGGCGTGCGTGTGTGTGTGTGTGGTTCTCTTCGCGGGACGTGAACACCGCGCGCGTACAGGGTGCGCCTTCTCTGCGTTTCGGCAGTGAACGTAATAATAATAATTATTACGGGTTTCCAAACAACCGGACTCTTTCGGAAATTTTCGTTCGTCGCACAAAAGTCGCACAACGCAGTGTTACGACAATATAATTAAATTTGTACGCGTTCGTGAACAAAACGAAATTTTTAAAAAATTCCAAAACGCGTCCGGCCGTTGCGCCATCGATCGCTATATTGTTTTCGTTGTTTTAGCGAAAAATAGCGGGTGAATGCGAAATAAATTGATACAGTATTACGATACGTGGCATACCTCGGCCGGGGATTTCGAACAAAAGTGCGCGTTTTTTTTTTTTTAATTTAGACGAATGGTAAAGCACTCGGCAGTTACGAGAGAAAACAAAATTTTATTCAAGATTCTATTTTAAAATTTCGACGTTTTACTTACACGAATAGAAAAGGAAATGCGTGATTTTTATTTTTTTTTTTACGCATACTCTGCGGTTCATCATACTTTTAAGCGCTAGTCCGTGTATTATACGTTACCGTGTTTATTTTTATTACTGTCCTGGTGTTTCAATATTATACATTACTTACGGAGCACCTATGTGCGCAGAATTGTAAAAAAAAAAGAAAAAACCGACCAAAAAAAGAAGATTTTTCTGTTTTTTCGTCCCACTTCCCCCATTCAATTTCCCTCGGGGGACCGAATTTCGGAAAATTTAATTTTCCTGGCGTTGCCCTTCTTTTTTGACAAATCCCACCCTACAAAAACCGGTTTTCGTTTTTACACTTTTTTCCTCTCTGAGAGCCGAATTTTGCATTGCTGTACGTGTGGAACTGTCAAAAAATTTGACGGAAAAAAAAAGATATTTTTTCGTTTTAATCAACTTTGCGGGGTAATTTACGGTAAATTTTTCATAACGAATTGTAAAAAAAATCCGACCGAAAACGAGATTTGTCCACCCATCACCGCCCCTTCCGTATTTACCCTCCGTTTTAATCCCTTCGGGGGAACCAAAATCTCGCAGAACAAAAAGTGTGCGCCGAATCGTTATTAAAATCTGACCTAAAATAAAAGTTTTTCATTTTGACTCTAATTTCGGCCCTTTTTAACTCCCTCACGGTTCGAATCTCGGGTAACCCCTTTTTTAAATCGTAAAATTTCATACTCGTGACTTCAGCGGTTCCGGCTGCGCAAGAAGCACTTTATTTTATGTACATATTACGATATTATATATTATTGTCGTCGTCGTCGTTTTTATGCAGCGACCAAAATAATTCACATGCCTACACGATATTTTACACAATCGTCGTCCGTGCCGCACTTATGGGATTATAACTTTTTCTTCTAGCGTTTTTTTTTTTAGATTTTCGTACATCATTATTTTGTCTTTGTCAGTGCTGCAGGTGAGAAGGAATGGTGGCCAAATGAATTTTCGCTTAGAAAAATCGGAGACTAAAATAGGTACACACACACTTTATACATTTTTACCTTACCACGCAGGGAGCTTCATCCCGCTCCCAACCGCGGAACCGATTAGTTCGATGTATCTTCAATCTTCCAATCGGTCTTTCTTTCCGAGACGGCGTGGCAAAAAATGAGTTTTTACAACATTTTTATCCGCGATCGAAACAAAAGAAGTTTGAAAGTGTACCGGAAACGGTGCGTTACGGTAACAATAGCTGCGTGTGTGTGTAGGTTTTCATCGAGATTTGAAATACTAATGGGAACGAACATTAATTGTTACGGCCAAAAAACTAAAAAAAAAAAATGTACGTACACCCACATCGGTAAAACTGGGTAATATTTTGTATTGGCACGATGATTCATCTGAAAACCGTTTGTGTATAATGCGTCATGATTGAAACGATCCGCGGTATGTACATCGTAGAACGAGTAAATATCACGATTAGTACGATAAAAATGCGAAAAACTACTTTCGATACTGCCCGTAAACTATTTTTGAGCTGGATAAGTTTGTACGAATTTTTCGAATGATTTTCAAACGTAGGTGAACATTTTTCTTACTTAGTTAAAATATTAGGATAAAAAAAAAAATACGTTATACGAAACAATTTCGCAGGCACTTGGCACTTTTTCATTTCGTGCATTTCGAACTCACTCAGAGTGCTGCAGCGTGCCGTTCTATCCGCAGTTTATATAGTGCCCAAAAGTAATGTCTTACATTTAATTAATATTAATCTGTCATGGAGAAATTTTTAAAAAAATTCCAATAACCTAACGTTGCAGTACCACCTATACTCGTATAATATATTGAGTGCAAAAAAAAAAAAAAAATGCTCAGCGATCCTGGCATGCCAGTATAGTTTTAATGAATGCCCGGGAAAAAAGCCAACTGCAGTATAGCGTAGAAAATAACAAACATTATCCCGAACGGAAAATTCTCGGTAAACAGTTCGAATCTGTACAATGAAACCGTGTTAGCTGCAATTAAATAAAATTAATAATGTATCTATACTGCAATAACGAACTTTCACTTCAATCGAAAACATTAATTAATTCTTGCAGAATCGTACGTATACGAAATTGATAAAGCCCTACAGGGTTCACAACCGATTCAACGAATAGAAGGGCACAGACCGAGAACGATAATTGTTTTGATACTTGGTTTGCCTAAATTATATTACGTGTTTACAGTTTTTTTTCTATGATAACCGGTAACATAATGAGACTATATTATTTTTCTTTGCGGGTAGTAAATATTTTAATCTAAAAAAAACTAAAATACTTAATTAAAAAGAGGGAATCGTGTGTTGTGAAATGATTTTAAAAGTTTTTTTTTACAAGTTAACTTCGACTCTAGAATTCCAGCTGGGCTTTTAGCGTAGGTATATCGTATTGTGATAAAAAAAAAAACAATAATTATACACATTAGCTTCTTTTTTCCGTGGTCTTTTTTGCCCGTTGGTCTTTATGAGGTCTTTTTTTCTGTTTTTTTTCTGTTCACCAGTTTTAACACGACCGATACGTTTACAACAATACATACATTTAGTGTTCGGTGCATGTTTTAGAATTTTTTTTTTTTTTCATTATTTGTGTAGAACGTTTACTATTTACCGTATATTTTATCGTTAGCCGTGGTTTGATTCAAAAATTTTAGCGAATTTTATACTTGACGATTTCTGTACAATATGCGCAGGTTGAAATAATTTTTGGATTTCAAAATGTAAATCAATGTACGAATCGATAAAACATCGATCAACGGCATTATTTTTTCGTGCTCTCGAGTATACCAATAGTTTTTAATTTTTTTAACCAACAGACACGCAAATATGGCGAATATAATAACGTAGCGATTATAGTATAGACCAATACCGAAAAATACAGTTGTACACTGTAATAAACAACAATCATACAGGCGTTAAACTCCAATTTAAAAACTATCGAGGAAATAATTAGGTACGGGTATTATATTTAAAACTGCAGTATAAACTTTCATTGAAATTAAATGGTATGTACGTATGAAAATTGTTAGAATCAATTTTTGAATCCAAAAACATTCGTCTCATTTAAAAATCTTATCAACGCGCGCACTCGATTACGATTAAATTTATACTATTGACGTGCGTATAAGAGACTTTTTGGCCCTTTTGTGCGAATATTTTCACTCCTTCAATAATTTCAATGAAAAAAACTTGTCTGGTGAAACTGCTACAGTATATTATACACATAATTATTAGCTTTGCGCGCACGCGTAATGTAACTTTATGGTTTTATTTTTTTTCGAAAAGTTTTCATATTAAAATTACAATTCGGATTTGTGTTCCAATTTCTAATTTGCCTGTTATACTGCGTTATTAAATGGGTACTATCGATTTTTTTCTCGAGAAGTGAAAATTTAAAATTTTTGTTTTATCTATATATATAGTAATCTATTAAAAACGTGCATTATTATTAAGTGCGTAACTATCTATTCTAAATAATTATTCCGAGAAAATGTACGCTGTTAAACTAAAGTTGTTGCCGTTATATATAGTTAGATCAATCCGTTATATTTATACACATGAATAATTCGTACGTAACCATATGTACCTAAGGTAACAGCTAATTATATACGTTCGAAAAATTAAAACAAAATAAATGTTCAACGAAAATGTCCTAAAAATACAATAAGAATTATTATTGATATAAGCCGCACGAAGAAATTAGCAAATTTTAAATTAAAATACCTATATTATTATTTACACTGTATAGACCTGTATTTGAATTTCATAATATATATAATATGTATATTGTGTTGTTAAAAATAACATAATATTATTAAATATCACGTGATTTTGGAGTTAATAAACTTATTACTGATTTTATTTTACTATTATGATTCGTCTGGGACTGAAATGTGAGTCACTATTTATAGTGACTAATAAGTATACATTATAACGAGGTTATATAATGACGATTATGTTGTAGTGAGCTGAAGTATATACGATACCCACCTACAGATTTACATGTGGCACAGGTACATAAATAGTTTTTGGATTTGTCAAGTACATATATTTTGACGAGACGCGGCTTAGTTATGATATAATCGGCTTTGCAAAAAAAAAAATTAATGATTTGTACACCAAAAAAAAAAACACTTATAAAACTCATTTTAAATCTTAAAAAAATACAAAAAACCTCCGAGCGTCTTATATAAAAGATACAACAAACCGTTAAAATGAAAAAAGTTTAACGATGGAAAAAAAAAAACTTCAATATAAACTGTTTTTATAATCATACACGATCGTATATTGAAGATAGAAAAACTGCACATTGCGTAAAAGGTTCTCGTTTTTACAAGCGTTAATAAGCCGCAGTGACATTTTGTTTGTTTAGGTATTTCGTTATTATCAGGTATATCCTATGAGTTTAGAAAAGTCGCGAATCGCTAAAAATTCGACCCAAATTTATTGCTACGGTATACAACGACTCGGATGTTTCGATAATATTGCACAACATTTGATCCGTTAAATATAATTCCACGGACCTGTATGATGAAAACGAGTACTATATTATACACTTTATTGTTCTTTAAATATTGTGGTGATCAAATCATCCCGTTGCAGGTTTACTGTAATTTATAACTGCATGTTTACAGTATTATTGTTGGTCTATACGTATAATAAATATATGTTACGTTATTTGAGTAAATTGATGTGTATAAATATAATTTTCACTATATATATATGTATTATGTTGAACGATACGAGTATAGTTATATTTATTTAAACAAAAATTAAATGATTTATACTGGTCTTATACTTATTATACTGCACAGATATAGGTTTATGCGATTTTATTTTAAATACCTTACCTATACTGTTTTGAGCTGAACATTGCAGTCGATTAAGTTTTAATTACATAACGTACCTATAGGTACTTATAGTTTCTACACTGGTAATTTCGTTCCAAATTAACGAGAGACCGTTTATTATATTAATGAGATACACACAGTACCTATGATATAATAACGATTGTCGTCGAATGCCCCCATTAGTATCGCAAATATTTAATTAATACCATTCCACCAAGATATTGAACGGTCGAGTAGATGGGCGAAAAAATTGCTTTTGGTATAACGCTGCGCGTGAATGGAAATCGTTTTTGACAATTTTCAGCGAAATACATCGAAACAAAACAGTACAGCAATAGTTTATTCGATTTGGAAAAGGATCATTTTCTAGTTGACTACGTCACCAAAGTGTAACCCTATATTTTGTCGATTTTTCTTCTTTTATATCTGATCGTATTCTTTGTTCCACAACCGTCGCGCGCGAGATACACCCTG
>CM029360.1:24269215-24341837 GCA_017140985.1 Hormaphis cornu
AAAAAAAAAAAAACGTTTAGTCTCATATTCGTTTGACCGATCTCGTATTAAAACTTGAAAGTTTTTACTTGAAAACTAAAATTTTTATCGAACAAAATCCACAAAAAAAAATTGAGATTTCCGAAAATATCAATGTTCAATACACTTTAAGTTAAATAGTCTAATAGCTCAAAAAAATTATCGAAATATTTGGAAATCGGTATCAAACCCGTATGTATTGTTCACATAAAAGTTTCAGGTCTGAATAATCGTCATTACGAAAGTATTTGACCATAAATCGAAATCGATTATAAAATCGCGTTCGCCAAATACTTTTTACCGGTTTTTTCGAAGGTTTTTTCGGTCTTAGGGGCATGACTTTTTTTCAATTTAAAATTTCCGTAAAAACGTCAAACACTATGCACCGAGAATATAAAATATAATTGCGCTTTGATAAAAAAACGTTAAGATCGGAGAAATTTCCCAGGAGGATTCCAAATCACAAACACTGCATGACAGAGCTTGTGCTAAGGAATTTTAAGAACAATCCAAAATATTTTTGTACAAGCGGATAAAAAAATTGCCTAGCAACCGGTATTTAAGAAACCAAAAATTAATGATACAAATACAACACAATCAACATTTAGTAATTAATTACACGTATTATTTATTTTTTACTCTTATAAAGTACAAACTATCACAGATTAAAATGCTTTTTTTTTCTTCTGTTCTAAGGTCTCTTCACCGCTATGTCCACTTTCAATTATTTCATTTTTATCGGATGAGTACTTTAACAACACAGTATACACATAGTACATATCTTTTTTAGATCCACTATTTTGAAACCTGACTGCCACACGTTACTAATTGTAAATTGTTATTATAGTAAATAGCCACAGCAAAAAAAGAATAATGCCAATAATAATAACTAATAAACATTGTTTTAAATGAAAATTGTAAAAACAAAACACAAAAGTCTAATCGACATAAAGCATTAAAAATTTAAGTTTTAAATATTTCATAGAACATACTGTGAATCAACCGTGGCATATGGTAGGTTGTAGATAACCGTGGTGGTAGTTATAAACATTATTGAATCGTCACGATCAAAGATATGCGCGACCTATCTATTTTTATTTTTCGATTGGGCCATATTTCAATGCGTGACAACTTTTAAGTAAAATAATGACGGATAATTTTTTTGCTGATACAATAAAATTCAATAAAACATACCTAATCAATACATATTTTTAATGTTTTAGGTACTGTGCCCCCATGTTGGTTAGAACTACCCTCCCGTCAGCTCTGCTGCATGACGTACCGTACACAACGCATAAAAATTGTCGTTTATTTTTCTACACTACGTTTTGTACGATATAATACACACACATTGTGCTTTACAAATATCGTTGAAACTGAGCGATACCCACGTATTTGTTTTATTAACACAAAACTTAGGTAGGTAGGTATCATTTCGAGTGCGGTCGTTTTTTCCGTTTTTCCTTGTCCCCCGTGCTCTGTGCGCCGCCTCTTGTTGTCCGGCACCGTGTTTCCTTCCCCTCACGTCGCGGTTTTGAACCGTTGTAGTATTTTAAGTGCACGGGAAGGCCGTGGGGGTTATGCAAACAGGTGGTCACGCGGTCGTCGTCGGATCGGGTGAGTTTTGCAGCCCCGCAGCGCCGGTTTCTGTCGACTTGTGCTGTTTTATAATACATAATGTACACACGGTTTTTCACCGAAACGATTGAAAATTGTAGAACTTTAAATGTAACGCTTCGGTTTGAACGATATCCCGAGTGTAAAACGATTGTTATGATTAGTTTTAAATAACACGAATTTATCTAAACAAAAAAAATATTGTTCAATTACTCGGGTACTACGAGACGGGAGAACTGTTCCCGTGAAGTCATTGTTGCCTATACTTTACTCCTCGATAAATGGCCGATTCCCTTATCCAGCGTTCTCTCCAGTTTTCCACTCGTGCTGTATTGTCGTTTAGAAGAATGTTCTGTAACGCACCGACACGCGTCATTCTAAGAACTTTTTCTGGCTTGGATGCGCATCAGAGTTTTTGAATTTCTCCCTTCCTATCAAAAGTTTTCATTTTTTCAATCAAAAAGTTTCCACGATCCTCCCCCTTAAGTTCCAACGTTTACAATATACCATCCGTAACGCGTCGAACGAAATATTCATTAAAATGAAAACATATATTCCGTATTATCTTCGATTGCAGTTCCTAAATGCCGCGGCTCTTTTGCTTCCGAAACTCCATCTACCAATATCGAATATCGTTTTTGATCTCCGCGTTTTTCTTCTCTACGTTTTACGAATTGGATCGATCGGCTGAACTATTGTACGGAGGGTGAGATTTTACGTTCAGTTCGTTCAAAACACGCAATTCTTGCCGTGCATCTTAATAGTTCTCTAAAAGAACTCGTATTTTTTGTCTCTACACAGTACCTACACTATATTGTGTTATACGGGCAACCTCACGTTCACCTTCACGTTCGCTTTAAATAAAGTTGTTTCCATCTATATCGATTACTTAGACGTTGACTACACGATTAATCGATGACGTATATCGAGAGAATAATCTAAAAACTGATAATAACCGACTAAAATTACACACCACATACGCTTCCGTTGTCGTAGTACAGTGATAACATCCCGAATTTTTAACGAACCTATAAGTATATGCTACAAAAGATTTCAGTTTAACAAATATAACAGCACTTGTTGAACTTGACTCTTAAAAGCAAATGATTTACAAACATAAATTGTTTTTTACATCCGTGTGTGTTACGCAATACTAGGGTGTATTGTACAAAAAGTAACTCAATTTTAAAGTAGAGCCATTTTGAATTACTCGAAATGACGTGTTTCTTTTATTTTTCATCAAAAACATATCGTCTGTACCTATATAACCCTTGTACATACCTGTATACTTATACTACGAGGTAGTATAGTATAAAACAAGTGGTAACTATACCGTATATGAATAGTATTAAACATTTTGCTTTACTTTAGCTGTTTATAGAAAATGGAATTAAAAAAAACGAATAAAATAGAAATAATCGTGTTTAGAATGAATATCGAGGAGACACCCCAAACATGGAGCTCTGACGCCAATGCGCGATTGAGCGACCTGCAGTACACTTCGCATATTGATTTTACGTTACGAACGGTATGCCCGCACTTTTTTTTACGATTACATACGCCGCCACTGTTTAAACGTTTATAAATCAATCTATTATTTTTCTGATAAACAGTTTGTTGTTCACACAGATATTCGTTAAAACGTACTCACCGAACTTGCTTGTGATTTATCATAATACCTATTTATAGAGTTTTGAAATTCGCGTGCTGTTAAAAATAAAATTTGTTTTTAAATATAAACGTGTGAGACTTGTTCGCACACCCAAGACTGAACTCATACGTCTTGTCACCATAAGTTAGTTAAGTTAACCACCGAAAAGACCCGACTCGTTTATTACCATAGTTTTTGTACTAATATATTCTTTACTTCTTTACTGTATCCCTGATTATACTTTTTTTTTTCTACTCGTAATTATTTCGTATTTTGTCGAGTCCCTCAACGAGGGGAGTGTGTTCTTATGATCTTAATCCCGTGTTTCAAGAAATTATGTTTGTACACAATACGACAATACTCATAATGTTTTGGTTAAGTAGTACAAAAAAGTAGGTGATACTTACCTAATAACTAATGTACACGTCGTTTTTCAATTTACACATTTTTTTGTCGTTTTTTTCTTTTTAATATAAGTTACATTCTTTAATTATTTTTACATTACAACATTTCACAACTTATTTACACGCGAACCGGAATCGAACAAACGACAATTACGTTTTTTGGTTTTATTAGATCTGCCTACATGAAATAGGTACTTAAAACGCATAAAATGTTTTTAATATGTATACATCAGTACCTATTAGTTCCTAAAAAAAAGTATTATGCATTTTTAAATCGCCAATTGTTCACAGGGACGTAGTCTCTACACCTCTGTAGGCCTGGGGAGGAAATAATCTCCGAGAGGCGATAATTCATGGGAAACCGTGATGAGAACAATATTAGGGAAGAAATTAAAAATAATAATTTATGAGCCATGAACGACTGTTTTGTGTATCGAAAATAAGCCTAATTTTCATATTTTTCTTGGCGTCAAAAAACCAACTGGTTTATCTATAATATTATACGTTGTGTGAAGAAAATCTCGAGTCGAAGGTAGTTACGAGAGAGTATACTGTTGTACATATAGTGTTGATTACAAACGACACGAAAGATTAATTTGTTTCATGTTTTACAATTCAGTCGTGCGTAAGATAATTTTAATAAGTCGGTAAAAATTGCTTGACTTTTATTATTTATTAAAACTATTATTTCGACTGCAGTTGAAATATTTTGGTCACGCTATCGACGTATTTTTTTTTAGTTCTACACTAGTTATATTCGTTTACGCGATGGTTGAAATTTCGATTGAATAAAAAATCGACAAACAGTGTTGATTTGTTTTATCGGTTGGGCGTCCGTCCCTCGGGCGAAAAATTCTTGACCAAAATATCCCGTATTAAATCTCTGCGAACTTATAAATATCATACCTGGGTGGCCAAGTAATTACAAAACTCGAGTTTCGAATTCTTTATTTTAATCGAGTAGTTTATTAAAATGACCGTGGCGTTTTAATTTTTGATTTGAAAAACAGGTAGGTTCTTATCTAATGTAATTAAGAAAATACAAGAAAAAACTAAAAGTTATGCATAGGTTAGGTCGGGTGCATACGTATAGTTTTTGGAGAGCCTTTTTTGTCTATCCGGTTAGGTGCTGAAACTGTTATGGTACTAACATATTGTTGTGTTACAATACTTGAATATGCATCATTAATCCGGGATGCTCATCGACAAACTAATATTGATTGTATCAATTTTTGATATTATTCTGTATTTTTCAATTTTCTTTGTGTTTATGACAAGGTTTATTATTAATACGTCATCATTAAGGCATTAGCCTATAGCAGAGGTATTCAAACTTTTTTATCCCACGGCTCCTTTGAGTCTTCACGAATTGTTGACGGCTCCCAAATAATAAAAAAATCAATGTTCATATGAATATAATTTATATTTCTATAACATTATAGAAACGATAACACTCACGCGACAAATTAAAACTATATTTAGCAAATGACTATTGTAGACTATTCAACGTATCCCAACCGGTGGGCCTCAATAAACGTTTTTCGTAAAAATATATACATATTGGTTTTCAGTTATAGGATGCGGCTCCCTTCGACAACACCCGCGACGCCCCTGGGAGCCGCGACGCACAGTTTGAATACCTCCGGCCTATAGTATTAATATGTGTATATTTTATTATAATTTTTTTTTTTTGTATAATTCTCTCATTACTATTTTGTATACATGCTCATGCTTATATATATACTTTATTGCTGCGGCGTTAATAAATAAATATTGTTGAATATTTTAAATATACTGTCATGGTAACCAATTATTATTTGATTAAACGTGTCTAAAGTACTACTCTAAAGTATGAACAATTATAATTTATTAATCGCAAACATCCTTATAACATCCAAATTGGTACTGTAAAATAAGGATACTTTGCACCGTCATCATGATTGCAATGTATAGAAATTAGAAAGTAAACAACATATATTGTAATACATTTACTCGTATCCGTTATCCACTAGGACTAAACATATTAAGTTATCGCATTAAAAGTTTCAACAGTTACAGTTCGTATTATATTGAAAACAAATACGACACAAACAAAACATGGTACTCAAGTACAATACAACTATAATAAAAAATATTTTATGTATTTAACAAACAATTCTTGATTTTATACTCTGAAAAATTTTTCAAACACAACATCCAACATTATTCTAAAAAAAAAAACAAAGTGATGTAGATTAGTGCTAGTTCTAATTAATGTCCTTAGTTGATTGGCATTAAAAATTGTACAACATATACATTTTTTATTTAAAGAATAAGTTCTTCTTAATTAATTAATTTGTACATACAAATAATCAATTTAAATTGACAGGTAACATTGATTGGGAAATTTACATAGAAAAAAAAAAATTACTGGCATAACACCAAACAATATATATATAGATCACAATATTTTGACTATTACACATTTTGTTTTAACATACAAAGCAGTGATTACAAATAAAAATGCAAGTTAGAGCCAAAAGTGAATTACTTATTACAAATACAAAGTTACAATTTTTTTGCAAATAACTATTAAGTCATCGCTCTATTTATTATTATTTTTATGTTTGCTCAAACAGTTTAGATGGCCGTTAAGAGTGAAATAGACTTACAGAGGTTGAAGTATAATTTGTCAGCGATCCCATTTTCTTCAACATTATAGTAATTATTTTGCGAATAATTATAGAAATATTATATAATTTTATTAACATACTCTATTTTGCTGTCATGGAGAGTAATTTGTATACTTTCTAATGCTTAAAGCTCCATCTTACATTAAGTTTGCTGAACGGAACAATAGAAGTTATAGATATTCAAAACATTTAAGACAATTTTGAACTAGACAGTGTAAAACAAGAAAACAATAATGCAAATGAGATCTAACAAATGTATCCGGTAATTTTTAAAACGCAGTACTGCCAAGCATATGTCGTATTTGTTCAAAGCTCATCCAAAAAGTCAATGACCATGGAGCCATTCTGATCCAAACTGGTAAAAATCCTTTGTAAAGGGCCAAAAACCCTTCATTTCCCACGGTTTTGAACAAACAGTCCAGCGATCCTTTATATATCAACCCCCTAAAAACAAAAAATTCAAATTCAAACTGAAAACTAAGCCAGTAGCCAGGACGAATAAAACTAAAACAATTTCAACTTACACTCCATTTTTGTCGGTGGGTTGATTCATGACACGTGTCTTCACAACATCTGCCGGAGTGCCTAATGTGGCGGCAACTAGACCGGCGCATATACTGAAATAAATTTAAAATAATACGGATAAAACTAAGAACCAGAAAAATATCATACAAAATATACCTAGAAAGGCAATGTAGAAGATGCGAATCCGGTAATCCAGTCTTTTTCATTAACACTTGTTTTGCTGTATCATAAGTAGTTAGATCCCCAAGATTTACAAGAGCAGCACGTTGAACATTAGGTATTGAGCCTTTCCACAAACCACGTACACCACTTTCAGAGACTATTTTTTGAAACGCGTGTGCAGCACTTAATACCCTAGCATATAAAAAAGTAACAAATTAACATTCAAATAGTTGAGAGAACAATCAATAACACAGTTAATCAATTAAAAAACATGAAAACAAAAAATCATTCATGTATCATAGGTACCTAGGAGGCTCTCCCATCAACCGTCGTTTGCCTTCCATCTGCAATTGAACTTTGATTAAATCGGCTGGACTAGCAACATACTGTGCAACAGCACCAGACAGCACTCCACTTATGGCTGACTTCCTAAAGCCAAAAATTTTAAATAAAGATCTTGTTTCATACTTTATTTCATTACCAAATGGGAAAAGATCCGTCTTCGTTTTTTAATAATAATTGATCGCGGAGAGTCTCATACGTCACAATTCTGATGCCAGAATAAACAACATGTCTGTACAGGGCAGACGACACACCTTGCCACAATTTTAACGCGCCCTCTTCGTTCACAATGCCAATAGCTGTTTTTAACATCCCTCTGTACTCTGTAGGTTTATTATTTATTGCTTTTTCACCTTGTATTTGCAAACGAGTTTTGGTCAAATCTAATGGGTATGTCACTGCAACAAAAACAAACCTATATTATAATATACAAACACAAGACACAACTTAAAAGAATTGTTTAGATTATCCTTAAATTTTAATTACGAGTAATGTATTTTTCGTGTAAATTGTATATTATAAAAAGTATACACTTAGTTTCTGTTTAAGGGGTTTTGTTCCGTTGGATTTTATTATGCAAATATGGTCTCAGCCGTTCCATTAATTTATAGGATTATACTTATCTAATTTTCATTTTGAAAACGGTACTCATTATAATGTCTAATATGTTTTTACAAGATAATTTTTGAAAATATCAAAAGATCAATTTCAAACGGCCATAAAATTGTAAAAACTTAATTATTTGCAAAATCATCTCGTAAAAACAGTGTTCTAGGTCTTGTCTTTAATTCAACTTATTAGTGTTGACCCACCAATAAAAAATTCCAATCGTGAAAATAAAAAATTATGTTTAAAAAAAATAAAATGTAGGTACCTATTGGCATGACTCAAAATACATTTTTACTATTAAAATGATTAAGTGCTCCCAAATGTCTAGAACGTGACGATTCTTGATACAATCACCAGTTAAGAACCATTTTCAGAACAAAAATTGGAAAAATACCATATCTTAGTATATTATAAAATCCATAAAGACCTCTAATTGGGCACGCATTGGCTGTCTTTCAGAGTACAAACTACAAGCAAATGGAACAATTTATTTTTTCACGTGTTTGAAAATGATAGTTTTCTACTCTAAGAGGGATGGAAAAGCTATTATTATTTTTGTTTACGTTAATTCATAAACGAAATATTGTTTAAAACTACATTTTTTTCTCTATAAATGAAAACCAAAATTGACTGCTTTTAAATAATATAGCGATAAAACCAATTAATAGTCGTTAACAAACAATAATATTTAATTGGAAGTAATAGTAATATTAACAATGACTGATGGCATTAGTTATAAACTAAGTTATAAATTATATTTTACTGGACAGCAAAAAATATCCTATAATCCAATTAAGAATACTTTTAATAGATTCTAAATGACTTAAAATATGAAAATAAAGTAAAAACTTAAAAAGACTTAATTTTCAAGGTTTGATTTGTCAACTTTCTCTAATAATAATATATTCTAAAATAATTCATCATTATAACTACAAAAACTGGTTATTACAATTTCAAGGTAAGTAATCAATATTTTTTCTCAATTATTCAATTTAAATTGAATTTCATTATTATTATTTTTGTTTAGTACCTATTAAATGACAAGTAATTAAAGTAAATCTTAAAAAGAGATGTGGTTTTCAAGGTTTGATTTGTCAGTTAATAAGTAAAATATTACCTAAAATGAGCTGAAGTCGATTAAAAAATCTTATTACCTATTACAGTTTCAATGTAAATTTTTTTTTCAATTTTCAATATAGAATTTAATTTTAGATTTATTCTGGTGTAGAAACGTTTTTTTCATCATTTCTAGACGTAACAGTCAACAGCGACACTATAGTTTAAATTATGTTAGTGCCAAAAGTTTGTGTAACTACAAACAGACGCAATCTAAACAGTAAATGACAGTTTTTATTCTACTCAAGTAAACGGAAGTGATTTGTTTTGAGGACAGTAATTCATGGTTTACAAAACAAACCGTACGAACAATTTATGAGAATACAGGTTGTATACAATCTTTTCACGCCAGTCTTACAAAATATTGATAACTATTATTTTGACAAACTTTAATTTAAAAAACTCATAGACATCTATAACGGGTTGCCCCCCAGGAAACAACGATTGTCACTGGTTTAAAGAATGTTAAAAAAAAAATTTAAAACAAACAGTTGAAATTATAAACAGTTTATTATCGATAATGTTATTGATACCGGGCGAGCAGCAAGTGCCAAAATATTGTGAACATGTTTTGATTTCTCGGTGTTTAGATTGTGAAACACATCAATGTTTTGATTTCAAATCCCCGAGGTTACCCCGCTCGTTACAAAACGTCACGCGACTTCTGCGGCTAATTTTTTCGAGAACGGGTTACTAGTGGAAACAAGTTAAAACGTTTTCCTTTCGGTTTGGACGGACAGACAATATCAAGGCGCCACTGTATATTATAATAATGGAAAATGGTTAAAAAAAAATCCGAAGAAGTGAATTTCATCGCGGTCAAACACCACCACACCACTCACGCATCTCCGCCACGCTGGCCGCCATCACGGACACGATGTACGTGCAACCAACGGAATCAGCGTAGTTGTACGCTTTGCTCCCGGCGGCCGCTTTTTCTTTGATGGCGGCCACCTGCACTTGCGTGTACACCATCGTCGTCGTCGGTCCGCCGCGACGCTCCTGCTACCATCAGACGCGTTCCCGTCGAGCGTCCAGCAGACTGCTGCGGACACCGCGGCTAAAAAAAAAAAACGACGGTTGTTTTTGAAGACAATTTTTTACAAGGCGATTTTCTTCACGGTACGCGCGTGCTTTGGTGGATGGTAGTAGTGATTAGTAGTAGTATCGATTAGCGATATAAACGGGTGGTTAAGCAGCTAAAAGAAGTAAAAAACCCCGACGGACACACGGCGGAGAGAGGCGCGACTGAGAACCGCGGACGACGTCCGTTCGGGGACTGAACGCGCGAGCTTACCATTTAGAGATGGTTTGACCCCGCGCGGTTTTTCCGGGTCGCGTTTGTTCGCGCGAACTTCAACCGCGCGTTGTTTGACATTGAACGTCCAACATCTGCCGCCGCCGCCGCCGTCCAACAACGACGAATAACAACAATCGATAATAACAATCGCGTAAAAACATTAAGGTGGGTGCGAAATTTTACATTCGGAGCGTACAATTTTTATGTGTTTTTTTTATCGCGGAAATCTCGAGATTTGCCGCCGAGGTCCGACGGTCTCGCGTTATCGGTTCATGATATTTTAGGACATGCGCTGATAACGCGGCTGCAGGTGCCGCAACAGCTGTTTTCGCGATAAAAAGAAAACGCGCAGCCGGTAGATGTCAGTATGATAGATAACGAATAAAGGCCTATTCACACTAGCGGTCTCGGTTCGGTCCGGTCACGGTCCGATCACGGTCAAGTCAACATCGGTAGTACGTAATCCAACGGCATCGTACACACTATCGATCACGATCAAGTCACGGTCAGGTCCAGTCAAGTCTCGACCGGTCTATGCACGATCTAGACCGCGGCAGTCACGAGCTTTTTGATCGAGACCGCCTAGTGTGAATAGTCAACCGCCGCTCTAATCTCGGTCATATCCATTGTTTTGATTGTTTTGCAATTTTTTGGCCGGAAAAATTGATGTAAAATTATAAATTTAAAAAAAACTGTGAAATGGACGACGAAATTCTTATTGAATTCGTACGTGAAAATAAAATTTTAAAGTTTGGACCAACGGGTGAACCCAAAATCGCCTAGTTCGTGTACTCAGTCTTATTTCTTCTTCTTCTTCATCAAGAAGTAATGCGATTTTCATTAAATTACGTTTTGAAAATGCCTTCACGACAGGACTTAGGGGTTGTCCACAAAGGACGTCACGCCTTAGGGGGGGGGGGGTTCGCAAAACGTGACCATTTGGTAAAATTTGGACCATTCTTACCTAACCATTTGTGACAAGGGGGGGGGGTCAAAAATTGCCGGAAAAAGCGTGACATCCTTTATGGACAACCCCTTAATAAAAACAATAACAAACAATAACAAACAAAAACCTAGTGAACACTTTAGTGAACACTTTAATACACTTTAATACACTTTAATACACTTAGTCACAACGTGCAGATAGAACTTGACTGATTGTGACCGGTAGTGAGAACTGTACATCATAATCCTTGACCGTGACTTGACCGTGACCGGACCGAACCGAGACCGCTAGTGTGAATAGGCCTTAAACAATCTTAAATAATTTTAAAGGCGAGCTTTTACACGGCGTCCAATAATAAAATGGTCGAAAATATTACGGTCGAGTATAGTTTTTTAGAAAGTGTTTTGTGACATTTCATCAGAAAAACAATCTAGTAGAAAAATATTTTTCTAGAAAAGTATTGGGGGGTTACGCGAATAAAATGGACGAAAATATTTTCCTGGAAATTATTGCTCTGTCCGAGAATAATTTACTCGAAAATATTAGCGTCGAAAATAAATTTTACCGAACAGTGTTTGAGCAGAGAAACACTACCTTACCCGACAATAATACGTTTCGGACGAAATATTTTTCTGCTAAAACACGTTTCGGACAAAATATTTTCTGCAGGTAGTTTTATTTTCCATTTGTTTATTTTCTATGATTTTATACTCGGCTTAAAAACTGATCGACCATTATTATTTTTTTATAAAAAATGTTCCGATAGTTATCATAATTAGGTAAAATTTAATTTTCTGATTCAACATTTTTTCTTGAAAAACGCGTTTCTACTAAAATACTTTCTGCATTTCCCCTAAAAATCGCTGCCTTCAAAAAAACGATTCTGAGCGAGCCGGTAAATTTTTTGAGAATTTCAAAGTTCTATAATCATAAAATATTTATTGGCCATCTGGATGTACATTTAGTTAAAATTACAATAAAAGAATAATGAGTATAATGGTCCAGTTGTCGCCTTGTTCTTCTGACGGTTATATCCCTCGTTTTTTGAACCATTAAAATTTACTACAGTCGTATAACCATAGTTGATTGTTGTCCAACCGAATTGAGTCCGGACTACACAAAAGTAGAGGTAAATAAAATAGAGGTTAGGTCTCGAATGCCACCCCCACGTCAGTTTCTGCGAATATTATACACGATGTACGTTTCGCGACCGAGATCCAATTCTTCAATAGTTATCATGCGTACTTATTTTTTTTGTCATAAAATGTAACGATTTATTAGTTATATTAATAGTAATTAAAATATTAGCTGTATATTAGATGATACAAACGGTAATGATACCGGGCGCGGTGGCCGACGAACGATATTAGTTTTTATAGTATTTTCAAGACGTTATAGGCCCGAACACCAAATCGCTTATCGCTGTTATATAATACACGATGTAGGCACACGATCGGATGTACAATGTTCTGTAGCCACTTGGTTCATCGCTTAAGACGTTGTTTACGGACGGTTTCTCGTGCGCGGGTCACTTAGGTCGTCTGAACTCGTCGGCAGTAAAACTACATTACAACAGCTATTTAAAAATTGACTGTGTTTTAGGACGTGTTCGAGTCCTGTTTTTATAACACACGTCGATAGGTCTAAAAAAGCGTTGGCAATGTAAATAAATAAATTAAAATCCGGGATCGGGGTTCAAACGTGTTATGTTTAACATCCGAAAGCAATGGTCGTTGCCTCGAGAAAAAAAAAAAACGATTCGAGCTCAGTCGTCCCGGTACATTTTTCGAGACAATTTCAAATTTCTACACGCTTATAAGCGCTACGATTTTCGAAAATCGACTTTTGCCAAACCCGTGTTAGTATCTATTTTATCGTTAATTCTTCCAGCCTGTTCTCGTAACATCGTTTTGGATGTTACGGACCAAATCGGTACGTCGAAAACACGCGGCTTGCCGTAATTGACGTTTCTCCCCTTAGTTTTTCAACTTTAAAATTTGAGACCTCAAAAAGTACCAGCTCTCAACCTCCGAAGACCTTTCAGTAGAGAGGTAGGTACGGAGTTTAAAAATCGGAGCATTTCTCATACGCTGATATGACGTGTTTACATAACAGAAAAAAAAAAGTCATTGAAAAAACGATATAGTTAGCCATAAAAAGTTGAATTTACGCAATAATACAATTTTTAACTGAACGAGTTTAAAAACAAAAATAATTAACTAGTTAAAAGTCATATCATCAAAAGCGCTATCGTCTCTAATTTATTATTAAAAAACCAAGAATACCTCTCACTCACTCGAATTTTAACTAAAAATTTTACACTTTTATACTATGTGTAATTTACGAAAGATTTTAACCAAAGCACTGCTGCAGGGAGACTAACGTAATAATTATCTTTTCGTACGTATTATAGCCGCGTATGTATAATAATATAGTGTATAAAACTCACCGACTGAAAAGTTAAAAAGTCGATTGATTTTTAACTAGTTAATTTTGTTTTGTTTTTAAACTTGTTCGGTTAAAAATTGTATTATCGCGTGAATTCAACTTGTTATGGCTAACTATCATAATTGTTGAACTGCAGTTTTTCCTGTACGTTTTTTCGTTATCAAGCGGAACCGACAAAGTCCGAAACTAACACGTAGACATTTTATTTTAATCATTTATTTTCCTGTTTCGGTAAATTGAATACAATACAGATACGCTATACATCACTATGTAGGTTTTATGACTCGTTATGGCAAACAAATAAACCATTTTTTTAACTAACTCCGTTAGGTTTATTTCATTTTCTATCTTGACTCGTCTGGTCGATCATTTTCGTCGTCAACTTTAAACTTTTAACCGTAGGCAGTTCGGTCGAGCCAATTTTACTCACCCCGCAGCTGTTGATTCTTTTCACCAAATTGCCCAAACATTGCGTTTTGCGCGGAAGTGGGCGATCGCACCAAGAAATTCGACCGGTAAAGCGTTTTTAAAAGTTCATCCCTCGAGGTGGTGCTGCAACAGGGCTTTCGAAACTGTGCGCGACTCGGTCGGTGTGTGTGTGTGTGGTGTTCTGCAGGACAGCTATTTAATATACCTACGCTAAATAATATTACGTCTCGTAAAGTTCGAGGGAAAAAAAACGTGTTCCGCACCACGTTTAAAAAAATTAACGTTATGTTGAAATATGCCATAGAAGACGACGACAACAGTGAAGTCGCGGTGATCGTTTTCCACGTGGCTAACACCTTTACTACGGCCTTTCCATCGAAAGTTAACGTTTGATCTCCACTCCGTCGTCTTCCAGATTTCCATCAACTACGCGCAAAATACAAGACGTATACTATTCGCGCATTGTTATAAACACATCCGGCGGTCTATAATCAAACACAGCAGCACGTACAGTGTTTATCGGCGTCATTATTTATACTTTATTAACACACTATTTTTATACACAAATTATCGTAATTAACGTGCGCACACATTTGTTTTGCGTTCGTTTATACATTTTTGTTTTGTACACAATTTTTTTTTTTTTCGCACAATTATTTCCTCCAAAAACTATTTAAACCTATACACGTGTCTAAATTTCGTATTTACGGAGAAAACGTGTTACTGTATAACATATTAACATATAAGTTCTACACTTTTTTTTATTGGCGACGTTCTGTCGTAAACGTCGAACAGCACACATTTCTCAGACGACCCACGCCACTCTGGCGGCCCGGTCCGCGGACAGGTGGCTGGGCCCGATCACGCTGACCGAGGCCAGCGGCGTGGTGTGGGCGGCGGCCTCGGGTCAATAATCCGGGTCGTATTTGCAGTCGACGCGCACCAGGACGGCGGTGGCCAGCAGCGTGGCCAGCGTGAGCGAGATGAGTATGGCGGCCAGCACGGCGATCTGCCCGCTCCGGAACAGCGAACGGGCCGACACGTACAGCAGACAGGCGTGCAGCAGACACGCGGCCAGCCACAGCGACGTGAGGGCGGCCGCGGACCGGACGGTGGGCCCGAGGAACCGGAACGGCTGCAGCCGCGGTTCGCACTGGAGCGGCCGGTACCCGTTGAACCCGTGGCTGGTGTATATGCTTCCGGCTGCAACGAAAAACGATACGAACGTCATCGTACGTGTAAAGGGTTACGGGCAGACTCGGGAATCTACGGGGGTTGTTCTTCACCTTGTTGCGACCGTCGCGCATCAATTAGCACACGTTAGCACCAATATATTGTAAAGTCAACGTTAATCGTACATTTTAAATATTATTTTTTCGTACATGTATTTAAATATTTTTAATGTTTAACGTTGGGGGGGAAACACTTTGGGAAACACTGATACAGATGGATGGATAAGTACACGCGAGGGACAAGGGAAGGAGCGAACAGCGAAACGCAATAACATAATGATATTCAGTGATCACAAAGTAACGCGACCCGAGGGATATAAAATATCGATCTTCGACTTTGTCGGATGTACCTAATATATACATATACGATACTTATACAGTAGACCTAATATATACATATACTCGTATAAAGACGGAATATTAATAAAAACACGCAGTGGCAAACTATAGAGACAATATCGCGATTCTGCGAGTCATTTGGGACGGGGTTCTTACCAGTCATATGGGAAAAAAGAGATGATGACAAATAAACGATTTTAATTCCTCACTATTTACACTTATATGTAATGTAGAATTAAAAATAGGCAAAAGGATTAACGAAGAAAATACAAAATGTATGATGCTTTCCGAGAGAAAAAAAAAAATCAGCCTTAACTACACTGCAATAGTAACATCATGTTATAGATAATCTTGCATTTGAAAAAGTTTTAAGTGCCTGGGTGCAGTGAACACAAACAGCAAAAATTGAATATTGATCAGTTGAACGATAAGAGGAAATCGACGAGCATCCAAAAGTTATTAAAATCTAAATTGTTGTCGAGAAGATCGAAAACACTGCTTCGCATCGGCTATCCGAGACACACGCGCGTGCGAGACTCGGTCTACGACGATAGGTAAACGCAAAAATTTGGCGATATTTGGAAGAAAGGTTCAGAGGATACGTTTTTTTGGCCCAGCGTACAATGTATCAATCTAGGACGTACGTACGAAAAACGGAAGAGTGAAAATTCGTACCATGGAAAACCAACAACCACTAACGTGTATAAGAACTGAGAGAACGGAGTGGCTCGGACACGTTTGGAGAGCCGAAGACGAAGCGCTAAAAAAAGAGTCACAACCGCAATAACGACACAGGCTCACTTGTGGCAGTTCCGGTCCTCCGAGGGCCGTGTTAAGCCGAAGAAGCTGAAGAATTTTTAAACGGTTAAAATAAATTCGTTATAGGCATTAGAGATACTATAATTTTGGGTTAAAATTTTCGAGGGATCGGCCCTTTTCGAGTTCGTGCCACACCAAAGAAAGATCAGAGTGGATGTGCCGGTAAACAGGGTACATATATATAGGGGTTTATAAATCTGATAGGTTCCGAGGAATTTTCAGTTCTGTCATTTTCGCAGAATAACGCGTTCGCGATTCGAATACTGCGGAAAAGCTTTGTGTTATGTGTTCGTAGTAAATACTTTGACTACGGTCAACTACACGCGTTTCGCACTGCGGGCGTTCGCCTAAATATATAGGAATGGCAGTGGCGTAATATCCTAATACGTACGCCCCGTCATAACATAATATACTATTATAAACCGATTTTCGACGTTTCGAGTGTACGAGAAGACTTCGGGACTATATTATATATTATTCGGACTAAGCATATGGACTCTACATTGACATCGCGCCGAAACAAAATCCATTGCTGAGTATGCAGTAAAAATAATTCGTAGAAAATATTATACCTCTGCGCGTGAAATGCACGGATCATTCGCGCTCAGCTCTCGTGCGTTTAGCGGCGGTCGTCTCTTTTTGGTTTTTTTTTGAAATTTTTCAGACTTTTTTCCGAATCCGGCGTGGCCGCGATCAGCCTCGACCCGCTGAAGACCGCGGCGCACGGACGTCTCGTGTTTTCGACGTTATTGATAACGTACGATATCGAGAGAAAAAACAAAAAAGAAGAGAAAAAAATCGGCGGTTTTTACGACTCGCGGGGGTTTTCGGATCCCGCCGAATGCCTGCGTGTAAGATTTTAAAAATCCTATCGAGCAACGTCGTTTCTGTCGTTACACGATATAAATTGATCGTGTTTCTACCGCTCGACAACGCGAGTACAACCGAATTCGGCAATGTTCCAATTTTCGTCGGGTAACTCGGAAAATTATCGAAATACCGATAATCGGTTCAAATAAACGATATTTTAATACCGGAGTGTCATTCGACGTAAGGATCGACAGCTCCATCCAGCAGTAAAAGTGACTGGCGTGTGTCCAGCGTGTGGATGCGATCGGTGGCGAATTTGACTCGCAATGAATCGCGTATTAAAACCGAATTTCGTCATTGCGAAGAAAAGAAAACGTCCGATCGACGACACAAAAGTTTAGGATCACAATTAAAATAGAAGCGACGAACAAAAAATAATTCGATTAAAACAAAATAGATTTCTAGCAACCAATTTATAGAATATTTAAGAACCATAGTGCGTTTAGAGACTGGACTGCAGATGCTATTACGGACACTTATCAGTTGATGTAAATGTTTTTTAATTTTACGAACCAACGGATTTTTCGAGAGAGAATATTTTGGCAAGTCTTACCGATTTTCGTCCACCAGTCGCGAGAGCTGCAGCCGAGTCTCTAATTTCATGACGGAGAGCACTACAGAGATATTGCATTTCTTCAGAAGCTTTTATTACACGACCAACTAAATAATAAAAAGTCACCGTGTTCATATTATGATGATATTCAAAATTTGACTAGGCTGTTGTTGATTCATAGAACAGTATGCAACGAATAAACCAAAATATAATCAATTAGTTTGTCTTTTAGTTAAAAATTGATCATCGTTACCAACTGTTTGTTGGAAAAAAAAAAATTTAAAAAGTCAGAACCACTCGCGTGGGTAGTCTGATGCTGTGGGTCACTATTTTGGAAGGTTTTATTAGACATTGTATACGACGATTGTAAGTAAAGTGTATACGAAAATGACGATCCCGAGTGAGCTCAGTTTACCTATAAAAAATTGTGCCGTAACAATAGCATTTATTATTAGAGTCGATTATTAGGCACAAACGTTAAAAAACATTAAAATAGTTAAAAATTGTCATAATTGTTTTAGTCTCATAATTTTGTCACCATGACAAAATTATTTTGAAACTACTAATACCGAGAAAACCAATCAAAAAATATCAAACGCTGCAATAATTGAATGTTTCCGAAAACAAATCCGCTTATGATAAATTTAAATGGTCAACTTGGAAAACTTTCAAAACATTTGGACAATTATTTGAGGAGTTATTACGAGTATCGAGTATCAATTGCACAACAGTGCGTAAATTTATTATTATTGTGGGTTTTAGGCAATAAAAAATCACTCACAATTTAATTTAAAAATAAACACTATGAATATGAATGTGAAAAAACAAATATCAATATACGTTACGGAGGAATCGCGGAATATATCGCGGAGAATGTCGCGGAGTGAAATTAACGGTGTGTCGCGGAGTGCACTCACGGACTGACTGACCGACTGAGCGTCTGACCAGCCGGTATATATAAGCGTCGACTGTTCTATAGAACTTTCTCGAAATTACCCTAACGAGATAATTATAGTATATTCATGGGGTTTCCCTTTATTAACTGACAATATTGTAATCAACTTGGACGACTCGTGGTGCGTTAATTACGTCGCCGCACCTACATAATTAAAATTTCTTAAAATAGTATTCCATTATTCCTAGTAGCCAGTAGGCACCTATACTGTATAACGGAATGTTTTTTTTTATTAAAAAAAAATAACAAAATTAAATACAGTTATCACTTATCAATTATGTCCTGAATATTTTTTATAGAACTTTCTCGAATTACCCTAACGAGATAATTATAGTATATTCTAGAACATGGGATGGTTTCCCTTTACTTACTGACAATATTGTAAACAACTCGGACTCCTCGTGGTGCGTTGTTTACGTCGCCACATTATAATCTAATTAACGCCGTTTTAACAATTCTTGTTTTGTACGTTATATCAGAATCTACAAAACGCATTTTTTTTGAAATTTTTTAATGCAGATAGTAAATTTTGTCACTCCTTAGCATATTTAATTTTCAAATCGAGTATCAATTGCACAACAGTGCGTAAATTTATTATTATTGTGGGTTTTAGGCAATAAAAAAAAATCCTTCGCAATTTAATTTAAAAATAAACACTACATTACATAAATACGTATGAATGTGAAAAAACAAACATCAATATACGTTACACAATGACGGAGGAGGAATATATCGGCGGATAATACACGCGTCCCTGCTTATTTTTGATATATTTCGAGCACGGAGGTCGTGCAGCAAATTTTGAAAATGCGAATTTCACGCTAATTGTTGGCGTAGTGAATTTTGGGAGAAGAGGGTGGCCGCCACACGTACGTCTGCGGGGGCGTCCTATTAAATGTTTCTAAAAACGCGATTGTGTCGTTGAACGTAATATAATAATCGTGAAGTTTTTTTAACCACCGTGTATAAATACGAATGTTCGATACGTTTAAAAATTCAATTATTTTGTTAGCCACGATGGATATATAATAGTTGTGTAACGTTTTTCTTAAAAAAGGAGCGTTTCACCGAACGGTTGAACAACACAATAAAATCGGTTTCGCCAACCGATAACGGCGTGGCGGCTGTCTATACTAATCAGTTGACTTTGTTTACGCGTAACTTGTAATAATATTTTAAAGACGTCGTTATCGTCGTCGAATAGGAGGTACCTTATCTGTGTTAATTATGATCGTGTCTAAGCCCTTTTCAAATTACGCAACCGTCGGCAATACAGAAATACAAACATTTTATATGTGACGCGCGATGGGTGAAAAACAAACAACAGTGGGCGCGGATCGTTCGCGGCTCTCGCGCGTTTAGAGCTTTCGGTTTTCTCGTTTCGAATTTTTCCCGCGTTTCGCGTACACCGCGCGGCGACATGCGGACCGGAGCGACAACGGCCGCGATCGTCGTTCTCGTAGCAGCGAACGCCGTCGTCGGCCTCGACCCGCTGGAGTCCGCGCACGGACGTCTCGTGTTTTCGACGTTGGTAAGTACTGATAGTTGAAAAAAAAAGAAGAAAAATCTGCTGTTTTGTGTACCCTGGATACTCGCGTGTATCGAACCCGCTAAACGTCCGTGTAAAATTGTTTGAAAACCGTTTCGAGTAACGTCCCCGACGATCGAGTTCCCTTTTTACTTTTTTGTTACAAACACCACGATACGGTACCTATAAACCGATCGGTTCGCTTCTACCCCGCTCGGGAACACGAACGCGATCGAATTCGGTTCCGATTTTTATCGATTCCGCCGGCGTAATCACTCGGAAAACATTATCGGTTCGAAAAAAAAAAAAATTATATTTAAAAAAAAGTTATTTGTGGTACTCAAAGTCGATCGAAGCGAATCGATATTAATTTGCACGGCGATGGACGACGTTTTAATCAGAGAAAACAATTTGATCGGTACAACAAGTATCTTTTTTGTTTAACCGCTTTGAGTAAAGTTCGAATTTTGTATTCCGATGTACGTGCGAATCGTCGGTCTTGGAAGGCTCGATCGGTCTACCTGCTAAAAATCAATTGAACTAGTAAATTGTCGTGTTACGATTATCATCGTCGCGTTGCGAAATGATTTTGTGTTTGGCGGTTTTTTTACACGGAATTCGCGTGTTTTCGGATCTAAACTCGCTAAACGTCCGTGTAAAATTTTAAAAACCGTTTCGAGTAACAATCCAATGATTCAAATCGAATTCCCTCATTTTTACGCTACTCAGAAAAAATCATCGAAAATTGGTTCCGTTAAGTTGTATTTTAAAACCAAAGTGTTTTTCAACGCAAATATTCGAACCGCCAGCTAAAAGTGACTCGTGACTCCAAAGTAGAATTTGACTCTCGACAAATCACGTACTAACCGGATTTCGTCACGACGAAATTTGAAGAAAAGAAAACGATAGACGCCCGATCAACGAGACAAAGTTTAGAACTGCAAGTAGAAGCGACAAACAGAAAAAAATAAAAATAATCTGACAAAATCAAATTAAAGAATAAAAGAACTAATTAATGCAATTTAATTTGGAAGCTTTTTTTAATTCGACGTACAAAATAATATTAATTCACTGTGTTCATTATGATCATATTTCATATTAGTTTATCAATTTATACAACACATAACAGTATACGCAACGATTAAATCAAATTAATTAATTTGTTTGTTTTTTAGTTGAATAATTATTTAAAAAAACAATTATTGTCACGCATTAATACTGACTGTTTGTTGTGTAAAAACATTTAAAAAGCCAGAATCACTCGCGTGGATAGTTCGATGCTGCAGGTCACTATTTTTAAAAGTTCAATTAGACGTTGTATAAAATAATAATTGTGAGCAAAGTGTGAATCGCTTACGAAAATAACGATTATGAGTGAGCTCAGTTTATCCATACAAATGGTGCCGTAACAATAGAATTTATTATTATATAGAGTCTATAATTAGACTTCGGTTTTAATTTGCATAACAATGGATAACGTTTTGATTATTGAATGAAGAAAACAGTTTGATCAGTGTACCTACGAACCTCGAACGGTGTAGTTACTGATAATTCATTGAACTGATAATTGATTTTTTTACCATCGTCGAAATGAAGAATTCGAAAAAAAAAAAAAAAAATGAAACCGAACGCCATGAAAACAATAATAATTCTCAAAAAAGGCGGTAACGATGAAAACTTACTTTTACATATTTTTTAAAAATTTTTTGATTTTCTAGTTGTACAGACACGGTGAAAGGTCGGTCGAAGACACTTATCCAAACGATCCGTACGCCAACGAATCTTACTGGCCTATGGGATTCGGCCAACTAACACCTGTAAGTAATATTACTTTGATTCCGCGCATATACAATAAGTTACAAGTGGCAGAGATATTATAATTTCGTCATTTTTTTTTTCAATTTATAATCAAACGCTCGAAATAGGAGTGGTGATTTTTTTTTTTAACAACCTCATCGCGTAAAAGGAAGGAAGGACAAAATAAGATTAAATTCGAGGTCGGGCGAGAATTCGATTTGCGTAGCGATTACTACGCTTTGAAGTGGGTCAATTCTTTGGGTAGACGAATGTTTTGGATTAGGTTGTGGTTTAAACTTATTGTTTAATACCTGGAAGCGATGATAAAACATTGCGTTCAATAAAAAGGATTCCGAGCTGATAACCTGATAACCTGAGCTATACACGTCCTGGTAAAAACTAATACCAGATGATAATTATAATAATGATTATGTTATTATACGCATAACTGCTCACACTTTCGCGTACAATATTCACGAACAGTGAAGGGTCTTCAGCACTTATGTATTTTCTGATGAAACTTTAAGGTTTTATTTTTCCGATTTTCCATCCGTATCAACCACACACACATATATCAAGACACTGCACATCAAATATTAAACCTATGGGACCACTTAATCATTATTTGTATACGAGTGCGTTTTGAGTCGTGATAATTGGATTTAATTGTAAAAATGTCACTCACTGCACTTTCATGATGGTGATTTTTCTAGTGGTTTTAGAGCCAACAACCGAGAGTTGAATTTTAAAAGCAACGACCTAAACGATGATTTTACCAGGTGATTTTTCAATAATAATTAAGTTTTCATAATTGTACGGCCGTTTGTATAATATTGAGTTCAAACATGCTCGTCATTTTAAAGATCATGAGCTTAGAACGAGAAACATTTGTTCACGATACTGTTGAGGCCGTATATTTACGTCGTGTACTGCAATCAGAGTGGCGATAAGACCGTAGGCGGAGATAAGATCAGATTGCTGGGTTGAGGGCTGTTTGTCATTTTTTCAATAGAAGGGCTATTGAAAATCGATTAAATATTCTCTCGGGGAGGACGAGCCACCCCGAGCACCTCCGAATATCCGACTGTGCATCATAAGACACTTAAACCCGGCCGAATTATTCACGTGTGTTCAGATGGGAATCGTCGGACAATTCGAACTTGGAAAATGGCTGAGAAAACGGTACGACGGATGGCTACCGAGGACGTATCGCACAGAAGACGTGTACGTGCAGAGCTCGGACGTGGACCGGACGTTAATGAGCGCCGAAGCCAACCTGGCGGGCATGTACCCTCCGGTCGGGCCCAAAAACTGGAACGGGGCGCCGGGAGAACGCGTCCAGCTGGTTCCCATACACACGGTGCCGAAGTCCCAAGATCGCGTAAGTGATGCAGGAAGAGTTAAAATTCATATACCTAACCGATGAAAGATTATGGTCTAGATTCAGACAAAGTTTGCGGGGGATGAAATGCGATTTGACAGTATAGGAGCTGCAGTCTGTGTAGGTATAATCACGTCGCTATAGTTTTTATTTTGTTAACCGAGACACAATTTCAAATAAATAATAACAAGTGGTGGTTTTCTTTGTTCTAAAAATCGACGTCCAACGACGAAACATCGTTAGTGTGACACTAATAATACGAGCGTTCGATAAATCAATTTAAATAAGTTTTTTAGTGTTTACAAATATTTTGCGTTTAACGTGTTACTTTCATTCGTTTGAATTACCTAAAAAACCTACTCACATACGTATAAATTAGTTATTAAATATCATTTAAAATTCCGAAACCCCGTAATGCCTACATCTTGAATAATTTAACGAATCATATTTAATATAACTTTTTTCTTTTGCTGCTTGTTGGTTAGAAGAAACACTTGATGAATACAAACATAATATACGAGCATAAATGACGTGTACGCTATTATCATGTAAAGTTCTTAGCATACACACTCTAAGGCTCGAGTTTACCATATTTTCTATTATTCTTTTGTTATCTAAGTACATTGTTGATAATTTAGAGTGCATTCGACTATGTCTTCGGCTTTAGTCTGAAAAAATTGTCCTTCAAACACAGGCACATACTGTCGTTAGAGCAACTTCCCGTCTGTTTTTATTATGTATTTCATAGTATTTCACTAAAATTCTATCAAAAACCATATTTTGATTTCGAAAAGGACTTTATGACTAATGAAAAATCAAAATCGTCTTTTATTACATGCGGCACGCGCCGCTCGCGTTTCTCTACCAGCAACCATTGTTTATTTTATTGAATTGTTTGTTATTAACTTTTGTTAATTCACTAATGGTGGTCAGGAACTGCACCTACAATGCCCTTGTTTTAGTTGCAGAAATGAAGTTATTAGTGATCATTGAAAATCGGGTGAAAACAAACGCCCGGTTTCTGTATTAAAGAAAACTTGAAGTACTGTAAATAATTTTTAAATTACAACCGTGGTACTATGAAAATAAAAACGTAATAATGAACGAAAAAATAAGTGCGATGCATACGAATATGTGTAAATTGTATTAATATTGACGATGGAAATAAAATTAAGTTTTAGAAATATATTAATAATTTGAATCGCAAGTACGTTATTATTTTTTTTTTTTGTAACCGGAAATTTATTTCGTCGAAAAACGACGTGTTCAAAACAAAAATATGTATACATTTTTGGGTTCTTAATTTTTCCAAGTTTAAATTAACTGGAAAATATCGGGTCCGAATTAAATTGGTAGGACAAATATTGAGAACAAAAAAATACGATTCTGATCAAATGTTTTCGTAACATCAAGACTTAACGGTTCCAACCTTTTCCGAAATTTAGTTGTGTAAGTACGCGATTTCAAATAAAAACGTCACGACACTTTATCCGCTGCATTTCACAATGTACATAATTTTTCATGATCAATGGACAATTCCCCCGAACGAATGACGTTCGACCTAAATTAATTCGAAGTGTATGTGTTTGGAAGACATTTTTCAATGAAATTCGGGCGGCCATGTATTAATAATAAACGTTGTGTGAATATATTTTAAATATTGTTCTGTTGTTGTTGACTAGCTGTTGAAGATGACAATGACGGATTGTCCCGAGTATGGACGAGAGTTGCATGAGGTGGAAAACAGTTCGGAGTTGAGTCAATACTTCGCTCAGTACAGTTCGATTAATAAGATTGTTAAGAAGAATACGAATATGAAAATGGACGATACAAGAGATTTAATACTTTGTTATACGGGACTATACTACTCACTTATTATAGAGGTAAATACAGCAGAATAATTTATAGTTTGGTCTACTAAGTCAAACAGACGATTGATGAAAATTCAATTCTACAGTTCTTGGTGCTGTTTACGCTAAATTCTTGTTACGCGACACACAACTTTGTTTTTCAGTGGCAATTCAATTACACATTACCCGAGTGGACCAAGAGTTTATTTCCCGAACCGTTGATGACGATGACTAGAAAAATTTCGTCAGTGCAAACGTACAATGATATTTTGAAACGACTAAGAGCTGGTAAGTGCGGTTATAATTAATCTCTAGATAAATTAGGTAAAAACTGTTTTTTTATGAGCAAACCTACTTAATATTATATGATACGCATCTTGTTTAACTTGATTATATTTTTTTTACAATCAACATTCTTAAGTTCTGTACAACACGGTTATATCGGGATCGTCTGATTGCTTACCTACGTAAGCGACAAAATAAAAGTTAAAATATATTTTTTTTAATTTTAAAAAAGTGAAAATTCTTTTAACTTGATATGACTTATCACTTCAAACTGTTCAAATTATTCCGACACGCATCAGACGTTTGTTTTTTAGAACTTGTATACTTTTACAGTTTTGGACGCACACAGGTTATTTATTTTAAACCTGAGGAAACTTTGATTATTAAAGATTTTGCTTTATACTTAATATCGATTGTTTTTTTTAAGAATAACAACTTTATTAGGGAAATTTCCACAAATACTTTGCTAAATCAAACAAAAAAAATTTAAAAGTAGCATATAATACAGTTTAAATTTGATATTTGTTTTTGTTTTTACCTTTTTTGCCTCTCGTTTACTGTGGACGTTCTCACGCAGTTAGGGCCCAAATAAATCCTTACGCTACTGATGCTTACGCTACTTCCCCCCCCCCACAACTGGACTGGAACCGTTACGGTATATATAACTAAAAAACGGCAACCGGAACCTTTCAAACAGTTGTAATGCTGGAGCCGAACGCAGAACCTCTCTGGAGCCTATTTAAAATCACTATATTTTTTACTTATTTTTGAAAGAGAAACAAAAAAAAACCGGAACTTTTAAAACATTTTATACCGGTACAAAAATAAAAATCTAAATATTTTGATAAAAAAAAAAAACAAGAACCGAAATCCCGACCAGAGCTGAAAAAACAGAGCCTTAGCTTTGCTGGAATCGCGCAAACGTTTTCATTATTTGTGTGCCGCGCAGGTCCGCTGCTCAGCGAGATCTTGAGCCACATGCACGAGAAGAGAAACGGCACGCTGAGCCCTGATCGAATGCTGTGGATTTATTCTGCCCACGACTCGACCATCTCCAGTTTAATGAACGCGATGGGACTGGACTACGGAATGATCGTGCCGTACAATGCCGTTCTGATGATCGAACTGCGGTTGAACGCCGCGGAAACCTACGTCGTCACGGTGAGTCTCTCTCGCGCGCGTTATTACCCTCCCCATTCCTTGGCTAGTGGTGGAATCAACTTTGAAAAGTAGTAAGATTTATTATTAGTTTTACCGTTATAACCGGAAAGTATTCCGTCGCACTGTTGAAATCATCAACTTTTTTTATTTATTGTCAACCGGAGTCGTAAACTTTTGGCTTAAGGGGAGATAATTACAGTAAACCTGTGTGGGTCTTAGGCAATAAAAAAAATCACTCGCAATTTAATTTAATTTAAAAATAAACACTATATTAAGTATGAATATAAATGTGAAAAAACAAATATCAATATACATTACGGAGGAATCGCGGAATATATCGCGGAGAATGTCGCGGAGTGCACTCACGGACTGACTGACCGACTGAGCGTCTGTCCAGCCGGTATATATATAAGCGTCGGTTGTTCTATAGAACTTTCTCGAAATTACCCTAACGAGATAATTATAGTATATTCATGGGTTTCCCTTTATTTACTGACAATATTGTAAAAACTTGGACGACTCGTGGTGCGTTAATTACGTCGCCACACTTACATAATTAAAATTTCTTAAAATAGTATTCCATTATTCCTAGTAGCCAGTAGGTACCTATTCTGTATAACGGAATGTTTTTTTTTATTAAATAAAAATAAATAAATTTAATTCAGTAATGGTTATCACTTATCAATTATGTTCTGAATATTTTTTATAGAACTTTCTCGAAATTACCCTAACGAGATAATTATAGTATATTCTAGAACATGGGGTGGTTTCCCTTTATTTACTGACAATATTGTAATCAACTCGGACGACTCGTGGTGCGTTGTTTACGTCGCCACATTGTAATCTAATTAACGCCGTTTTAACAATTCTTGTTTTGTACGTAATCAGAATCTACAAGACGCATTTTTTTGAAATTTTTTGATGCAGATTTTGACTTGTATATTATGTAAATTTTTCAAAAAGCAAAACTTTGTCAACCGAACGCAGACGTTAGATGCTATGGTGTATACCTACGTAGAATTATACATCTATAAATCCATAACTAACGTTCCTTTTAAAATTAGAAGTTTGAGTCAATGTCAAAGGCGCAACGAAAGAAAATAAAAAATAATTATTCGGTTCAATCGAGTTAAAAAAAAACGGTTCGTAAAACTAATCAAATCGATTTGAAAAACAAAAAATAAATTACGAAAAAATGTTAGACGTCTTAAAACGAATCACGTTCACTCACAATTATTATAGCGTGCAGTCTTGGTTTTAAACGAAGCGTTTTAATAATTTGTCGGTGTAATTCTTACGTTATTTTTATTCAGATATCGTATCGGAACACTACCGACCACGAACCGTATTTACTGCGCGTACCTGGCTGTGAATCCACTGGGTGCGAACTGGATCGACTGACAGACGTTCTTAGGCCGGTGACACCAGTGGACTGGAACGCCGAGTGTCAAATAAAAAGCGAGAGTCATTTTTGGATATCGTTGGGTGAGTGATGATTTCGTTTTAGGTTTCGTAGCGGATTTTTAACTACTTTTTTTCGTTTTTCGATTTTTTCTACATCATATTTTTCGCCTTTTTTCACATCCTTAGCGGGTCTTTTCATCATAGAACGGAACATTTGAACTATTAGCTAGATAAACAACTGAAATTTTATTCCGCGTATTATTTATAAAACCTATATACTAGTATATAGTAACCTTTATAAAACAAAAAAAACATCGTATTTTTGACGAAATTTGTGTTAGAAACAAACCTTAGGGGTGGAATTTTTGGTCAAAATGTTCACATATGAACTTTGCTCGAGTCAACTTTATCCATATTAAACATGAATACGAGTATGGTGGGATACCCTAGGACGTATATACCGTATTTTGCACGTTTCTGTAAAAATATTCAATTATTATCATTTTAAAATTTAATGAATTTTTATTTTTTCAGTCTATATTATAGGTTTTACTGTCGCCTCGGTCGTAGTAATGTTACTAGCATACGTGATGGCTGCCAAAATCATGTATTGTATTCGAAGACCGACAGATTATCAAGCTTGTTAACACTTATTTACAACTGCTCGGAATTCACGTGGATTATTTCACTTGCTTTTTCACTAAAATTCTCCCTGGATTGAAGTCATGCTAACAGCAAAAAAACAATCGAAATATAATAAATCGTAACGATTGAAAAACGCGTTTCAGCCAAATCAATAAACCAGAAGAATTCATAACCGTTTGAACATTGATAATGTCGATTACTAATGTGGGTTGTTTTTTAGTTTAGTTCCGTGTAAAGCGTGTTTAATTTTTTTTACAAATGCGTTTGTAATTTTTGTTTTTATAAATTTGTTTGTAAATTTTTTTTGACGTTTTCTCGTTTTAATATTTTTACCCATTTCCTAGTTGTACAAACATCCTGCTCCATCAAAAAACGCCGGTATTTTGTATATTTTTTTAGATGTAACATTAACTCGTTTCTGTTGTCAAAGTTAAACTCGGTGGATGTTATGTTTTAATTGAAAAAAATATGATTTAGTTTTATTTGTATAGAATGATAATATAATATTTTTAAGGTATAAGTACTTAATTGGACCATTAACCATGTTGAGTCAATGTTTTCGGTGTAAATTTAAGTATACATTTTCTAAATAAATCGCAAAAACAAAACAAAAAACTATTCTATCATTACCTCGCTGGTACGTGCAACATAAACCCGAAAAGTCTCAAAGATTGTGTGGCATCGAATAATTTTTTTTCATAAATTAAAATTGTAATTTTAATATTTTAGACACAATTCATACATTTTGTACTACGTCACTGAAATCTAAAATTTATAAACATTGTTTGAGAATCAAATTTTGAAAATTGAAATTAAATTGTTTAAAAGAATATGGGGATTACCTTTACATTTTTCTCAGTCCATCGCACAAAAATTGTTGGAGTTTTATGCATGTTCCTTACCAAATGTACTGATTATGGTATAATAGATGTTTTGCATTATTTTCCGTACTCTTCTGGTATATAAATTACGTAAAAAAAATGAGTTTCTATAGAATTTAATTTTTAAAACCATATATTTTTACGTTTTTTTATTTTTCATACCATTATAATAACGTTTTTATTAGAGTGTAGGTATGACCATTCCGAGTGAAAGCCAAAATATTTTTGTTTTGCTTTTAAAAAATTGAATGATCGCGCAACAACCGGTTTCTATCTAGGTTGTTTGATCAAATTTATTAAACTATACAGTTTTTTCTATGAAATCTTTCTCATAATGCGTAATTGCCCCGATGCTTCCATACAATTCTTCCCAAGATAGGTTTATACTTTAATTCGAAATTATTTTTTTAATGAATTTAATTAAGAATTTTGTGAACTGCGCGGTGTACCACCTCTATCCAATTACGTATGTATCATCGGAGGAATCTGCACAGCTGTAATTATCGGAGCCGAAAATATAAGCCGAAAAAAATAGTTGTTCCAGAGAACAAAACGAAAACGCATTGTAGTAGGTACCGTGCTCGTTAAACTCTGAATCTAGAAAAAGAGAGTTATAATAAAATGAGGTGGGAAAAAGTTCGGAGTTCGGAGTCAATTCTTTGCTCAGTTCAGTTCGATCACTGAGATCGTTAAGAAGCATACGAATATGAAAATGAACGATACAACTACAATATCAAACTCTTATAATCGATTATATGTCTTACTTTCTATAGAGGTAAATGTAGCAGAATAATTTATAAATTATTATAGTTGTTGGGTCAGCACAATCAAACGGACGATTGATGAAAATTCAATTCTAGTTCTTGGTGCTGTTAACTCAGAATTATTGTTACGCGATTTATAATGATATTAATACACAGACAACTTTGTTTTTTAGTCGCAATTCAACTACACATTACCCGAGTGGACCAACAGTTTATTTCCATTGTTAACGATTTATAAAAACAATTGTTTATTGCCGACATACAATAGAATTTTGAAACGATTAAAAGCCGGTAAGTGCGTTTCCTAACAATTATATCGCTTTTTTCAAGTTCCAATGTTATCCTGTTTTAGGTTCAACCATTTTCGTCTGACGCTTTTAACGAACGAATAAAAACTGTCTTAGCTTGTCGTCAAACAATTTAGGGGGCTAGTAAGGCTTCCTAGTTCCCATCAAATATTTCGTTGGTGCATATAATTTTTTCTAACGATACGATAACAATAAAATATATAACACGGGACACCACATTGTACGTCACATTATGTGGGTTTGTGTTTTGATGATGTTTTGTTTTGGTCGGATTTGTAATTTACTCACGAATCGTAAAAAAAACTATTGTTTCGATAACTTTTGAATTGTGTTCTCTCTTTCTTTTTTCGATTATACGTGAACGTGCACGTCGAGTCCGATGAACCACACGAATTTCGGAACGGATCTAAATTTTTTTTTTTTTTACACTCGTTTGTACACTAAAAGTTTTGAAAATTTCATAAACGTTCTGATGGCAACACGTATAAATAGTTGATTAAACTGCAAACAAACCATCAATTCCGACGACCGCGGGGACGTTCATCACCAAACGCGGGCGAAATGTCAAAGACTCGACCGGAAACGAAAGTAGGTGTGTGCGGCATACGAAAAGGCGGCGGTATAACAGGGTGGGTCAAATGCGCGCGCGACATAAAACGTTTTTTTTTTTTTATACAGAATTCTTAAAACATATGTAAAGAAAATATGCACATAATGATATTTGAGTGCTTTAAAAAGTAACACGCGTCAATTAATATGGTATACAATACGGAGAACTATAATATAATCGTTCCTTTTCAAATCAGGACTTTGAGAGCCTAGTTGAAAAGCGCTAGTTTCCTCGGAAGTAAGTAAACGAATAAAAATACAATTATCATTCAATCGAGTTAATAATAAATACGTTTCGTAAAATCGATCGAATCGAATTCGTAAAAAAGAGAAAAAAAATTCCAAAAAAATTGTCGAAACAAATCGCGTCCACGCGCAAAAACATCGTGTGCATTCTTGGTTTTAAACGAAGCGATATTTTGACATATTGTCGGTATCGTTTTTACGTTATTTTTATTTACAGATATATCGTACCGGAACACTAGCGACCACGGAACCGTATTTACTGCGCGTACCTGGCTGTTACTCCACTGGGTGCGAACTGGATCGACTGACTGACGTTCTTAGGCCGGTGACACCAGTGGACTGGAACGCCAAGTAAAAATCGAGAGTCATTTTTGGAAATCGTCGGGTGAGTGGTGATGATTTCGTTTTAGGTTTCGTAGCGGATTTTCAACTACTTTTTTTCGATTTTTTTCTATACTACACATCGTTCACTATTTTTGATACCCCTAGGGGTTGAATGTGAAGTATTCACATTCCTTAGCGGGTCTTTTCATCATAAAACATTTGAACATTTGAACTATCGGCCAAATAAAAAACCGAAATTTTATCCCACATTATGAAACAAAAAAAAAAAACACGGTCGTTTTGACGAAATTTGTGTTGGAGACAGTCATTAGGGGTGTTATTTTGGGTCGAATTGTTAATGTGAACCACTCTCGAGTAAACTCGATCCGTATATAACGATTATGAACTGCAAGAAAAATTCGAGAGTTTCAAAGTTGAATTTGAATTTGTTTTTACCACGACCATACAGCTGTAGAAGCTCGCTCAGAACCGTGTTTTCGAACGCATTCGTTTCAGAAATCATATAATAGCATTGCGTTTAAACCGCAACCTCTACTATAAACTAGCTCGCTACTCCGTCAAACCATACACACGCGTTACCGGCGCGCACTTTTTTTTTCTTTTCATCTCGTAACATCATCTATAACACGATTTTTTCTACACTGTACGTCTCATAATTGACGGTGGTATCAATTATATACCTCTGACTGTATAGCTACGACGGGCATAACAATTTACATCGCATCGGCTGTCGTACAGATGGCACCTCACGTAACTTGCCCGTCTGTAATTCTACTCTAAAGAACGACTGTTACGTGATTAGTTGTAATCGTGCACGCGCGCACAATGCACTGTGTGTGGACATTGCGCGTGGTCAGCGTGCAGCCTTACTGTATGCCCTTCCGGGTTGCGAAACCGCCATAACGAAATTAATTTTAACAAACGATATCTCGTCCACACTCGGCTCGCGCGCGTTTCGTCCCGCGGTCGTGTTTCGTTTCGGTCGTAGCAACGTTTGTTTTTGATTGTTTTTCCCCGCCCCGAATTTCGTCACCGCCGAGATGCGGGCCGCGCTCGTCGTTTTCCTCGCGAACGCCGTCGTCGGCGGCCACGATCCGCTGGAGCCCGGGCACGGACGTCTCGTGTTTGCGACGTTGGTACGTACACTTGCAGCCACGATAATGTTATCGAAACGAAATCGAAAGAAATAAAAAATCGGGTTTTTTCGCTCCAAACTCGTAGCGGATCGCGCGCCCCAGAGATGAAAATCGTTTCGCGTAGGTCTGAATCAGAGAATCTTTGTACGCGCGCGACGAACGCTTGAAACGCAAATGAAAACGACCGAATCGGCTGGGATTTCTGGCGAAATCGTTCTCCCTCCGAAAACGTGAACGGCCGTCACCCGTTCGCATATACACTTATTGATCTTTCAGTTTTTGGACGTGCGAAAAAAATCATTAACGATCCGATTTCGACGGTGAACTGAGAAAAATCACAACATCAAAGCTTTCAGGAGCACGCGTGTACAACAACGATGATCTGCATAAACAGCGTTGTTGTTGTAAACTGGAGAACATCTTACGAAATCGAACGACGCCAATTACCCAACGCGTTCAGCACCGGTTTTGTTATATCATATTTGAAGTTCTGTTTTGTAATGTCTATCGACGCCACCTGATAAGTCAACTGCAGTGAATATTAAACGGGCGTTAATTCGCACACAACAATGGATAACGTTATAAAATCAAAAAAAAAAACGATTTGACCTTTTATTCTACCGTTTCGAAAAGGTACCTGAGAAAAGTTAGTAATGTTGTGTACTGCGATAGGACGACGTACAAACCGTCGGTCTTGGAAGGTCGACCGGCGTTACTCATAATCAATTACAGTCGTTGAACTAATCGTGATATTATTACCATCGTCGTGCCCAAACAAAATACATAAAATAATTATAATCGTTGTCGAAACAGGCGGATAACAGCGTTTCGCTGACATACTTTACATACTATTTTTAATGTTTTTCTAGTTGTACAGACACGGAGATCGGTCCATCGAATTCACTTATCCGAACGATCCGTACGCCAACGAGTCTTACTGGCCTATGGGATTCGGCCAACTGACACCCGTGAGTATTATCGCTTTGATTCCGCACATACACATACGTACAAGTGGCATAGATATAATGTAATTTTTCGTTTAATGTGTTTATTCGGTTTTTCTATTCACACTCAGAACTGCTATTTCCGTAAGCAGTTTTTAATCGCTTACAGATTCTACGCACGACCTCTACACAAAACTTCCAAAACAGTGACCCTCAGCAGTAAACTTCCCACGCGAGCCAGAGCGATTCCGGGGTTTTTTTTAAAAAAAACTCATCGTGCTAATGGAAGGCAGGAAAGAAAGGGAGTAAATTTGAGTTCGGGTGAGAACGAGTTATAATAGGGCATAGCGATTACGCTTAGGAGTTTTTTTATGCACAACGGCTCACACGTTTAATATTCACTATTCACGAATAATAACTTTCCAAAACGGCGACCAGGTGGTCGTTCATACTTCGTCGAACTATACCCACCCGGCCTAAAAGTCTTTGGCTTTTTAAGGGTCTTCAGCACTTATGGATTTTCCCGAAGCAACTTAGCACAAGAGGTTTATGGTTTTATTTTCACCCGTTTTTCGATTTGAAAACGGTTTTGAACTTGTGACCATCATATCAAGAGAGCGCACAATAAATACATGACTAATGGAAGCACTTAATCATAATTTGTACGTACCATAAGTGCACTTTGAGGCGTGCCAACATGTTTAATAATTGTATAAATACCACCACCTACTGTGATTCTATGAACGCACATTTCGCTGGCCTTTTTGAATTTTGGGTCATTGAAAATGAAAATAATTTTTTTGACACTCCTTCTCCTCCAGTTTTAACAACTTTTCTTCAAGGGGGTCCGCAGAAACGTTTCCCCGGCCTCCCAAACTGTAAAAATGCCAAAAATGAAGAGCTTTTATGTAAAAACATAGAGCCTAATTTGTTTAAATTTCTTTTACCATTTTCGAAATTCGTTTGCCACCCCTACACCAGCGATAGCAATTTTTCGCCTGGGAGGCTGTAGAAGCCCCCCAAACTGCGGAAACGCTAAAGATTGATTTTTCTGGTGGTTTTCATCGATGAAGAGTTAAATTTTAAAGGCGTAAAAACAATGTTTTCAAGTGACGATTTTCCAATAGTAAACAAGTTTTCATAATTGTACGGCCGTTTGTAAAACTGACACTCCTCGGCATAATCGTCAACATTTCAGTTATTTTCTCTAAGAATAGTTTATTAATATTTTCAAAAAATTATCTCGTGAGAACGTCATAATAATAATACACGAGCTCAGAACCGTTTTCAAAATAGTAGTTTATGGTTACAGACCATACTTGCATCGTGTACTGCAATTCAGACGGACGATAAGATCTGATCACATTTTTGGGGTGAGGAATATTTATTATTTCTTTATGATACAGGGCTATATTTGTGTTTGAAAAGTGATTAAATGTTTTTTGAGGAGTCACCCCTAAGCACCCTCCATCCAATCTCCGCTTCACAAGATCCTTAAAAACCTCGACAAATTCACGTGTGTTCACAGATGGGAATCGTCAGACTCTTCGAACTCGGAAAATGGCTGAGAGAACGGTACGACGGATGGCTACCGATGGCGTATCGCACAGAGGACGTGTACGTGCAGAGCTCGGACGTGGACCGGACGTTAATGAGCGCCGAAGCCAACCTGGCGGGCATGTACCCTCCGGTCGGGCCCAGAAACTGGAACGGGGCGCCGGGAGAACGCGTCCAGCTGGTTCCCATACACACGGTGCCGACGTCCCAAGATCGCGTAAGTGATGCAGGAAGAGTTAAAATTAGAGTTAAAATGAGTTAAAATTCATATTTTACCTAACCGATGAAAGATTATGGTCTAGATAGTAGAAGCCGAAGCAGTGCAGATAAATTCGCGTCGCTTGGTTTTTTTTATACTTGGGCGCTAATATACGAAGAGCTAAAAGATTTACATTTTGGGTGATTTTTATTAACCATAGGAGGCCACCCTCTCTGGCCCTCCGAATTTCACCAACGTCGAGATTCGATTTAAATTTGGGAGATCGTTTTGGGACAATACGTTTGCTATAAGTGTATATAATGATTTTGTCGTCTTTAGACGGGCGTTGCTGACTTTGTGGCGATAAAAAAAAAAAAAATGACCTTTAAACAAATTTATCTTGACAAGTCCTAAAAGTCTGGCCGCGTGATTACAGATAATAACGGTGATTCAGACTGGAAGTGAAAAAAAAAAAAGAATCGTAACCATTAAAACGTTCAAAAAATTGAATCCAGGACTTAAGTTTAAAAAATTATAGCCTGAATCATCCAAAACTCCTTTTTGTGATCGATTTACTACAGTCGATCGATTATATACATTATTTGTATTTAAAGGCGTTGTTCTATTGCCGAATTCACGTCATGAAAATGTTGTTTAAATAACAAAGATTATAATCTTTTTTGAAATTGGTGTATATATAGGACAAGTGTGTATTTAGTAGTATTGTGTAAGAGACACGCAATAATTATTTAAACTGAATTGTTTTAATTAATAACTCCTGCAACAACTTCCGGATCGTTATTTTTGCTACCTACATTCAATTAATGACTGTTTCTGAAAGTTTTTAAACATTTCCTGTGATTACATTTTACCCCTTAACATTACTGTTTTTGGGTTGTAACAGAGCGTCAGATGTTAAAATTTCAAATAAATAAAAATCAATTGTTTTTTTCTCCTCAAAATCAATTAAAGATTGTCAATGTGTTGACAATCTTTAATGCGTTCATAGATATACCTGCACACGGAAATAATTACTATCAATAAGTGCATTTGACTGTGTAAACTTCATACTAAAAAAAATTTCCGTTCAAACACAGGCACATACTGACGTTTAAAAGTAGAGCGCGTTCCCGTCTTCTTCTTTGTGTATTATTTATTATTTTACGAATATTCTACCGAAAACCGTACTTGAATTACGAACGACGGACGTTACGACTAATGAAAAATCAAAATTGTTTTTTATTACGGGCGGCACGTGCTGCTCGCGTTTCTATAGCAGCAACCATTGTTTATTTTATTGAATCGTTTATTATTAACTTTTGTTAATTCACTAACGGTCGGGAATTTCTTTATTGCATCTACAATTATAAAATGCCTTTGTTTTAGTCGCATAAATGAAATATTAATGATCATTGAAAAGCAGGAATGTGTATAATAAACGCGTGAATTTTGTATAAGAAAAAAAAATGTTAGATAATAATTTTTAAATTACAACCGTAGTAGTATGAAAAATATAAAAACGTAATAACGGACGAAAAAATAAACGAGACGCGTATGAAAATCTGGAAGTTCCGTGTTCAGAATAGATAGTACAATATTGACGATGGAAAAAAAATTTTTTTTTAAATTAATATTTATAATTTGAATTGCATTTTAGACAAATTTATATAAGCACACTTCAGCAATGTCGTTATTTTTTGTTTTTTAATTGGAAATTTATTTTGCCGAAAACCCGTAAAAACGGGAAAACTTTTTTGTCTTTAAATATTAAACCATAAATGAAAAATCAGCCGGTATGAATACATTTTATAGCGAAAATATAAAACATTTAGTTAGGAACAACGCGTGGAAAACAACGCGTTCAAAATAAAACATATATATTTGTAAGTTTTTAATATCTCCGACGATTTTAGATACACAAAATGAAATATGGATTTTTGGTAATGTATCTTTTTGGCTACAACTCATAACTTCAAAACTGTTGGAGTTACATTTTTTTTTTTTGTCATTTTTGAACTCAGTGACCTCAAATTAGTCCAAAATAGTAAAATTTCAAATTTTCAGTTGTGATTTTCAAGGTCTGCCAAGTTAAGGGTTAAATTAAACGGAAAATACCAGATCCGAATTAATTTGGTTGGACAAATATTGAAAACAAAAGAATACGATTCCTATCAAATGTTTACTATACGGTTCCAACCTATTCCAAATTTTAGTTTATAAATGAACGATTTAAAATAAAAACTTCGCGACACTTTATCCGTTGCATTTTGCAATGTACCTCTATCATTTTTCATGACTAATGGACAATTCCTTCAAACAAATGACGTTCGACCTAAATTATTAATTTGAAGTATGTATGTGTTTGAAAGAAATATTGTTTTTCAATGAAATGTAGGCGGCCATGAATTAATAATAAACGTCGTGTGAATATATTTTAAATATTGTTCTGTTGTTGTTGACTAGCTGTTGAAGATGACAATGACGGATTGTCCCGAGTATGGACGAGAATTGGATGAGGTGGTAAACAGTTCGGAGTTTAGTCAATACTTCGCTCGGATCAGTTCGATTAATAAGATTGTTAAGAAGCATACGAATATGAAAATGGACGATACAGCCGATATAATGAGTAGTTATTCGACACTATATTACTCACTTCTTATAGAGGTAAACGTAGCAGAATAATTTATAGTTGGGTGTACCAAGTCAGTACAATCAAAATCAAGACGATCGATGAAAATTCAATCCTCGGTGCTGTTAACGCAAAATGTTTGTTAAGCGATTTATATGATAATTGTGTAAATAAAAAAAATTTTCAGTCGAAATTCAACTACACGTTACCCGATTGGACCAAGAGTGTATTTCCCGAACCGTTGATTACGATAACTAAAAAAGTTAACTTAGTGCCAACGTACAATGATATTTTGAAACGATTAAAAGCTGGTAAGTTCGTTTCCAAATATTTCTATCTAATCTCTTGAAAAATCAGGTAAAAACTGTTTTTTTTTTTTATGAAAGAATCTACTTAATATCAAATGATACACTTCAACACAAGTATTTCGTTAGTTGGACAACTTGTTTATAATTTTTTATTCGAAACGTTTGTACACAAAAACTCTTAAGTTCCGTACGACGCGGTTTCAACGCTCGTATGATTGCTTACGGTCACGATAAGAGATAAGTTTTTTTTTTTCAATTTTAAAAAGCGAAAAGTTTTTTTAACTTGATGTGACTTATAAATTCAAACTGTTCATTTTTTAGAACCGGTGTACATATATATATATATATTTATAGTTTGTACGCGTTATAATTATTTTATGATTTTTTACATAAACGAACTTTGGCTCATAACGTTTTTGCTTTATTTTCACTGTTGATTGTTTTACGGTGAAAATTATAACCGTGTTAGATGAAAAAAAAAAAAATCATAACGCGTAATACGTACTCAAACGAACTTTACCTCCGCGAGAAGAGAAAATACAAAAGTATTAAATTTTTTTATACCTTTCAAAAACGTTTACATTTATTTTGTTGAAATGGACAAAGACAAAAAACGAGAACAGATCGAAAAAGCGAGAGCCAGAGTTTTAAAATAACGGGAACGCCGATACACGTGTTCGCGGTGAACTTCGTAATCGGCTCTGACGGCCAGCGGCCCGTCGATTTTTAGACAGTTAATCAATGCAGGCATGCAGTGAAGAGGTCATTCATAACACCCCTCAACCCCCAAGTTCGTTTCACCAACTCCGCAACAAAATATTTAACGCGTTTGAATAATTTTAACCTAGACACGCGTTCTACACCGGACGGGTTTATAAAAGTCCTGTGGCGGAAATAGTGGCGAAATCGCGGTGAAATAAAATCACAAGTACAACTAAATTACTTTTTACCGGTTGTTCATTGTAAAATAATGTGTAGAGCGAAGTTGTTTTTACTCAAACCGTGTAGCGGTTAGGTAACGTACACACTAAACTGCACTAATACTTATCGTACGCACATCACAGGTAAGATCGATTTTCGTCAGTTTTCAACGGTTTTCCAACTTTAAACGACCGAATAAAAAAAAATGCGACTGGATTCTCAAATTATTTAGCAACTCGTCGTACGTAACATGTTGCGGTGACCTCGTATAAATGTTTCGAAACTATTTACGGACGGTTAAATTTTTTGTCGGACGAATTTTACGAAAAAAAAAAAAATTGATAAATTTTGAAAACGTCGATGCTCCATAAAGTTCCGATTTCGGGAGATGTACAGACTTTAAAAATCAGGGCATCCGTGCGTTGTGAAGTTACTGTCGTTTCACAGTCGTAAAACAAAAACAAGAAAACCGCACGAAAACCAATACACCTCTCGCTGCACTCCGAATCAAAAAAAAAAAGTTTTCGCGCCACCCATATGCGGTACGTGTTCCGCACAGGTCCGCTGCTCCGCGAGATCTTGAGCCACATGCACGAGAAGAGAAACGGCACGCTGAGCCCTGACCGAATGCTGTGGATGTATTCTGCCCACGACGTGACGATGATCAACTTGATGAACGCGATGGGACTGGACCACGGGACGATGGTGCCGTACGGTGCCGTTCTGATGATCGAACTGCGGTTGAACGCCGCGGAAACCTACGTCGTCACGGTGAGTCGTCTCTCGCGCGCGTTATCTTCTTCTTCAATCCTAAGATTGGTTTGCTGCAGTTCTCCGTGCTTCCCTATCGTCACTCAATCCCTTTAGTTCTTCATAACTATTCTGTCACTTATTATTTGCTTCACATCCTTGGTCTTCCTCTTCCTATGTGTGGCCTTCAACGTCGCCCCTTCTATGACGGTTTTTGTTAGACTCTCGTGGCGCAGTAGATCTCCTCCTATCATTTTAGCCCTTCTAACTTTTATGGTATTTTCTTTTCTTTTATTCTATCAATCCATTTAATTCTTAACATTCTACGATAACACCACATTTCCAAGGCCTCTAGTTTTCTCTATTGCACCGATTGTCCAGGTTTCACGGCCATATAAGGCAATACTCCATATATTTATAAATTTTTAAGAACCTTCTCCTTACCTCCATACTATTGGTGGTTTGTAGGTGTTTTTTTATTCTGGAAAGCCCTCTTCGCTTGCGCTGTTCTACTTAGAATTTCATCTTTACAACGGCCATCTTCCGTTATTCTACTTCCTAAGTGATTAAAGTGTTGTTCTATGCGTGCGTTATCTATGTATATATGTATTAAGTTGAGCAGGGTTTGTTTTGCTGCACGCCATAACCTTTTTTTTATTTAATCGCATTCCATATATCGCATTCCACGCGCGTTACACTCTTCGAAAATTGGCGCGCTCCTCGGCCATATACCACCTTCGAAAAGTGACAAAATCGATCATTTATAGTTTTATTTCACTAAGCCAAAAAGTATTCCTGTTTAAATAACTGTCGGTTTTTTTTTTTCTCATCTTTTGTCAACCGAAGTAGTAACTTTTAGCTCAAGAGGAGATAAAGCCTGATACGATACCTGCATGGGCGCGATAACAGATTTTTAAGTGTTCGTTTTTTTTTTTTGATATCACACCGAGAGCAATTAACGCTCTCGCATTAATTTCTGAACTACGCGAATCGAGAAACAACGTTTGATGGAGTTCTTGTGTTTACTCTTTTGGGTTCGACCGTTTTTTCTGGCGTTTTTAACGAACAGCTGTCTATGTAATTAATACTTTAATTTGTCTTCAAAAAAATTGGGGGGGGGGGGGAACCTTGCCAAATAAGTCGTTGAATCGATATTTCGTAGGTGCACGTAATTTATTCATCATCATTTTTTGTAATATATTAATAATTGTATAACACGAGGGTACACATAAAGTACGTTGTTAATTGTCCACGTGTAACGTTCTGATGACTCGTTTTTATTTAGTTTTGCAACTTAATACTACGAATCGTTAAACTATTGTTTTGATAACTTTTGAATTGTGTTCTCTCTCTCTCTATGTCCGATTGTACGAGTTTGATGGGACGAACGAATTTCGGAACGGATCTAAATTTTTTTACACGCGCATACACGCCAGATTCTAGAAGTTTTGAAATTGTGATAAGTGTCTAAAGTTCCGACGGCGAGATTCATAACATGTACACTTAATGGTTTATAAGACCACACAAACGTACGTCATAAATTCCGACGATTGCGGACGTTTATCGCCAAACAGACGGACAAAGACTCGAAGGAACAAAAGCATGTGCGGGATACAGAGAGACGACAGTACAGAAGTCAAATAAAACGTTTTTATTGCGGAAAAAAAAAAACAAAATAAAACGTTTTTCATACAGAATCCTTAAAACCTATACTTTGTAAAGAAAATATATTATGTTGTTAGATGCGTGGTTTTTTTTTTTTTTAACACGTTTCAATCAACGGCTTTGAAAGGCTCGCCGAACCGTCTGCGATAAGCCACTAAAATCATAATAATATCCACTCGCTTCACTTGTGTACCTCTGAGAAAATTGAAAACCAACGATAACACGTAACACGGCGTTAACGCGAAAATCGGCTTATAAATTGATATTTCAAAAAAAAAAAAAACGAAACTTTGTCCGTCGAACGCAGACGGTACATATATATAAATGTAGACACAACGTTCCTTTTAAAATTAGAACTTTGATCACCGTAGTAGTAAACGCGTGGAAATAAAAATAGTTATGCGGTTAAACCGAGTGAAAACGTCTCGTCAAACCAATCGAATCGTAAAAATAAATCCAAAAAAAAAAATCGTCGGACGTCTCAAAACGAATCGTGTGCATTCTTGGTTCGAAACGTTTTAACACATTGTCGGTGTCATTTTTATTTTTATTTTTATTTTCAGATATCGTACCGGAACACTAGCGACCACGAACCGTATTTACTGCGCGTACCTGGCTGCGGCGACTCCACTGGGTGCGAACTGGATCGACTGACAGACGTCCTTAGGCCGGTGACACCAGTGGACTGGAACGCCGAGTGTCAAATAAAAAGCGAGAGTCATTTTTGGAAATCTTCGGGTGAGCGATGATCTCGTTTTTTTTATCTACGCGTACTTGGGCGCTCCAATGAAAACACGATCGCGCACGAATTGTTATTGTTTTGATGATTTCTTATTTTTCGATTTTCGTTGTACGATCAGCGTAACATGAACCGCGAAAACACTATAAGTTGAAAGTTTTAAAAGATTTACGCGACGGGAACATGATATGTACGACCGTTGATTCTAGAAATACGATTTTTTTTATTTAAACGCGTATATTTCGTACGAGTATGAGAACATGAGAGGAAAACCCGGTATATAACGGTGCCCGGAGCAAATTTTCAAAAGGCGCGCTTAAAATTACATTTTCAATAATTTTATGTAAATCGTTTTAAAACCGCTAACATGACGAGCGGGACGACACCGTAATATTTTCAACCGTATTTCTAGTAAAAAATCACCTACAAATATGTATCTTTAATACCACGCAGTTAAATACTCTCGTAATTACTTACGAAAGTTCTTACAAATGTTAATTTTTGTGAATATCTAATGTTAATTTTTATTATTTTCCACACATTTTTTTAATCAGCTGTGTGGAATCTTTTACACTCTTTGAGAACATCGGACGATTATCATTCTTCAGTAAAATTATTTTATTTTCTTGATTTTAAAACAGCACTTTTTTCTTTAAACTGAGTTTAAAAACAAAACTATTTTTAATGCTGATTGTTGCGTGATGTTTTCGTTATTTCGGTGGAATTAAACCAATCATGTTGAAACAATACCATCATTTGCAATGAGACGACTCTATTTTTAAAATAATTATGGTTTGTATAAATTATATTTTCGCACGAGTAATTAATTGCCAGAATAACTGTGAAAATAAAAAAATTCCGGAACTTCAAAGTTCTATCTTTTTATTTAAAACTAGTAATTCGTTCTACAAAAGTTTTTTGAAGCAATTACGGTAGTTTCTTCTTTTGTCTCTCAAAAAGTGATATTAGAAAAATATATAAATTAATATTAATATGGTAGGATACCGTAGGACGCAGGTGTTTTGCACGTTTCTGTAAAAATAATCAATTATTATTTTAAAATTTAATAAATTTTTATTTTTTCAGCTTATATCGTAGGTTTCGCCATCGCCTCGGTCGTATTTATGGTACTAGCATACGTGATAGCCGCCAAAATCGTGTACTGTATTCGAAAACCGACAGAATATCAAGCTTGTTAGCACTTTTTTTACAAACACACGGATTATTTCAATTGCTTTTTCACTAAAATTTATTTTCGATGGAAAAACGCGTTTCAGCCAAATCAATAAAACCAGAAGAATTTTCAACCGTTTAGAATATTGATGTAGCCCATTACTACCGTGGGTTTTTTATTAGTTTAATATTGCGTTTAGTCTCGGATAAAGTGTATTTATATTTTTTACAAATGCGTTTGTTATTTTTTTTTATAAATTTGTTTGTTAATTTTTTTCACGTTTTCTCGTTTTAAAATTGTTATCCATTCCCTAACTGTACAAACATCCTGCTCCTATTTAACAACACCCGTCAGTCTCTGTACACATTTTAAGAATCGGTAGATTCAAATTTCAGAAAGTTTATTATTCCGACACTGTCGTAACAGCGTAAGTGTTGGATTAACAAACAGCATTCTGGTGCTCGATGGTGAACAAAGGATTCGAAAAACACAAATACTAAATAAATAACTAATAATAATAATAAAATAAAAATAATAATAAAAATAATTCAAAATTATGGTTCATGCGTTAATGGCCAAAAAATAGTACATAATATTTTGCGTCGATATAATCATAAATATACTTATTTTATTAACAACGTTGAACATTTTTTAATGGTATTTCATCATAACATTATTATCATTGAGAAAAAAGTTAATAGTATGAAAAATAGAAACTAATATTTTCACAAAACTTTCTGATGTAGTTGAACTTCACGTGGTGGCAATAATAATGTGAACGTATATTTGTGTATATACATGTATTTTTTTTTTTTTAGTGTAAAATGCGCAGTTGTCATAATTTTTATATTTTTTGTTAAAAAAAAAACGATTACGATTCAAATTATTTATCGCTATGCAAAAAAAAAAAAACTGGAGAAATATTATTAGTCGAGCACCCTACTCTATACGTTATTATATCATTATAAAAAAAAAAAAAAACACTTAAACATTTTGATTTCGCACAAAAGACCCGCTAAAATCATGTAAAGACAGAAAGTAATGGTTTTTTTTTTATTATTATACGTCTTTTCGCGTTATGACCAATAATAATTACCAAGAGTAATTTCTTTGTTTTCACAGTGACAAGTAAACTCCGTCGGTGGAGCGATTCTACCGAGTAGATAAAAATTATACTCGCATAAATAATTCTACGAGCTGCACTTTTTTGAATTTCTGTGAGCTTTAGAGACGAACGAACCGAACATTCCGTTTCATTAAAAATGTACACACACGTTTTTAGAGTTTTGTTTAAAAACAATCCTAGAGCGTCGAATCTTCAAAACACGCGCCGTCGTCAGGTCGCAATAATTTAAAATAGGCATACACGTTTAATGTGCGCGTATGATAAAAAAATATAAAAACGCAATGAACTTTACGCAATAATGTAGATTTATTCCGAATCATGTTGAAGAAAAAAACACCGGCCTCAAACCTCTCTTTAACGCATTACACTTTCTAACGAAATTTTTCCCTCGAACGTGGTTTCGGTGCAAAAAGTTTTCGTTACGTTTTTATCGTTATTTAATGATCTCGCGGAACGATAAAGTACGTCCGAATTATTATTATCATTATGAAAACACGTAATAATATTAAAACTATAACGGTTCGGTTTGCATTTTAATTAATTGAAAAAAAAAAAAACTTCTGAATAATAATGATACAAAAACGATAGTTTTAGTCGGACAGCCGTAGTTTTTTTTTACACTAATTGGTGGGTTCAATCGCCTCAGTTTTTATGTGATTTCGCACTGTTCATTTGGCTACTACGCGACATTTAACGGCGCGAAATACATACGTCGTTCTCAACTTTTTAACGATAGATTTAAAAACCCTCGGAGTTTTGTCGATATACCTATATTATTGTGTACTGTGCGCGGAATATTACGACGATTTTGTTTGATGGTTATTATTGATTTTTTCGTTAATAACGATTATTTCGTTCGGACAGGATATACCCCCCGGTCGGGCGATATTGCCGCCACGAACGGCTATTATATATACGTAACAGGGCGGCGGCGGCGGCAGAGGAGAACGCGGAAATTTAGATTAATTAACGGCGTCTCCAGCCGTACGGAAGACGTTCCGGTGCTGCTAATTGACCGCATTAAAACGCGTAGGCCTACGACAAAACGCGGGTTTCGCGCGAACGTTAATAAAACGACGATTCGATAGCACAGACCGACCCCGATCGATAGCCTAATGATGATTATATTTTTTACACGCGCAAAATCGTTAGAAACGAGTCGGGAACGATAATATGCAGCCCATAAATATCACCTCTAAAAAACACTCGCGCTGGCAAAACGAGAAAAGCGGATTGACCGAGAAAATAAAAATGGTTTTTCTACGCGGAATCTCGAAAAGAATTACGGTGTGGATACGTAAAACAAGTATGTGCATACTGCGGCGATTGGCCAATATATCGGTTTCGATAAAGCGTCGCTTGAGAAAATCACGATTGCTCGACAAGTCGTAAATTTCAAAATTTAACGCACGTTTTTTTTTAATAACGGACAAATACTTCGGGAATACCGCGGACATTGAAAAATTTGATTTATAATCGTTTAAAAATTGTGTTTCGTTTAAAACAATGGGCAGCGCACAGCTATATGCTATACAAGAGAACTAGACAGCAGTACACTACGGTATGTATAAATAAGTAAGAGCGTATGATTTCATTCCAGCCCCGTTCTTCGCGAATTTCTATAACCGAATCATTTCAAAAAGTGATCCGGTTGGGTACTTTTTGGTCGTATCGAGTTCGATTCATTCAAAAACTTTCCTTAATCGTGTTTCGTGGAAAGAGGGGCCAACTGGAAAAAAAATATGAGAATTGTAGTCTTGACGTACAACACAGTGCCTACGTGAGATCCGCGTTTACTAGATTAATATACGTCGTATGATATACTATGCAATCGTACATAAAAAAATCGAATTTTTTTCAAAAAAAAAACCTAAACGGAACACTCGCGCAACTTGAGAGCTGATGTTTTACACGTTTTATAAAGGACTTGGGCGCTTTCGGACTGCGCCCCGCACACTGTGACACACATCCACCCCTAGAATATGGGCCTCGTTCGTTTTAAATAAGCTGCTGGGCTTCCGAAATTTCCGTTTAATAAATGTGTTTAATATCCGTTTTTGAATAAAATATATCGCGCGAGCGGCTGTGTAATATCACGTTATTACGCCGTCGAAAAAAGGGACACCGATTTAAAACTGAGTTACACAATATTTAGTTATGTACACGTCATTTTTCATAAATCTGACGTTTACCTGCACTTTTATTGTTACTGTTTCCGTCCCCGTCATACATTGCGTCGGTTGAAAAATTCAAATGAGCAGACGTAGGTAGGTTTTAAGTTGATATTAATGACGATATTTTTTTTAACGGCGTATGGTTTTTTTTTTCGAGAGGTAGGCAGCGTCGAGGCGAACCAATACGCGTTTGTCTTTCAAACGATGCGTGTTTCGCCGCCGAATTATTCGGACGAGGGGAGGAAAAAAAAAAACCGTACATACATTTATATCGAAAAGGTCGACTTAGCGATATTTGAAAAAGTTGTAAACATTTCGTTTGTAAATAAATGTGATTCATTTATGTACACGCAGGTGTATATAATAACATTACGATGGCTATTTCGCCACTGCAGTCGGAGGAATCATATTCATATTGGTAGTTTCATTAGAAAGAGCGGTCGACATTTTCGAAAACCTAAACGCCTGCAGCAGAGGACTGCATCGTAAAATCGTATGTCGGTCCGAAAACGTAAGTTTATTATATTATTTTACCCACTACTTTTCACAGTGTTATGACGTTTATTCATCATTCTCTTTCGAGTTGTACATAATTGATGTAGAGTATGAACTATATAATAGAGGTTCCATACTTGTCGAACGCCCTCTATACGTTTATTTATACCACGTAACTGGTTTTCGAGCACACGGTGTAAATTTGTTTGGTTTTTTTTTTTGCCACGTGGTAAGATAACGATGCCTATAGGTGGTATACATCGTCCAGCTCATAAATTACACGTACCTGCCGCCACGACCGTCAAAATTCCTGCCGGAATCGCCAAGCCCAAATTCATTTTGCCCTTTTCCTCTATGATGGCGACCATGCCCATAACTAACCCGGTGATGCCGCAAACGATCTGAAATTAAAACAATACGTATAGGTATATCGTCGTCAGACATGGAATACGGTACGCAGACGAGAATTTTATGGTTTTATAACGATCTCGCGGCTCGGCCGACGCCAGCAGTTGTTTCGGAAAAAAAAACCACTTTTTTCCTCCGCAGAAAACCGTATCCTATGTTCTAAACATAATGTACTGTGTGGCTCAGTGCGAGCATTTAATTTTATTGAGATGTTTTTCTTTCTGCGATCGACCGCATTCGTGTAATTTCGTCGAACTTGGTCCGTTATTCGGAAGAAAACGTCACACCACATGCCATTAGAAATATTGTACAGTAATAGGTCAAACCTAACCTTTTCGGTTAACGACGGTAGTGTTAAGTTAAGTTTTAGTTGATTTATTTTCGTGTCAAAAAAGTACTCCGTTTTCGTTACTTGCGTACAAACTACTCATACAAACCTACTATAATATTATCTTAGTTTTTTGTTAAACTTCAGAAATTTTAATTTAATTTTTAAAACTTTTGAAATTTTAGTTTATCAATCAATCATATTTATACATACATGTATACATGTATATTATACATTATGTAATTATGTGACTTGAATCGTTTACTGCTCATAAAATGACGAATTGTCTTTTGAATAGAGAACGTGTGTCATAAACAGTTCATAAAGGTGTTTTTCTCGAATAAAAACATTCAATTGTAGTCTGCAAATATATATAACCGAGATTACCTGATAGTAGTAGTTAGGTACATAAATCGCAGCCGATTCAAGCAAGTAAGTCCTTAAATAACTGGGAATTTTATTTAGTTAATACTATGGTAATTATGTAGTAGTTTTTTTTATCAACACGAAACTGATGGAAAAATAACTGATCAGAGTGCAGACCAACCGGTGTACAACTATCCGCATTTTAAAAGCTTTTATTGAACTTGCTTTGTTGTCCGTCTGGCGTCTGCTGTCAGCGCGGAATCTTACAAGTAAATTTTTAACTAGTTCCCGATGAGACGCTCAAAACTTTAAAAATATAGCTAAGAAGTAGTAGACGACGGTACAATATTAAGTCAAAATTTATACAAATATTTATCTACTAATATCTAATGTATTAATTAATACATTATGTTACAATATTTGGCGAGTAAAATTTAGACGGCGCCATCTACCTTGCCTAACCATAACGCGTAAATGTTAATTAAATATTGAAATCCTCCAAATTCGTATGTTTGAGATTTCATTAATAAAATAAAAAGTTTAATAAAATAACTGTTCGATAATCATGCGCCTTTTTAAAAATGTTATACACATTTAAAATGTTGATAATGATATAATTACAAGACTTTCGTGATGCAAACAAAACGAAGACGAGAAAAATTAAAAAAATAATATTATGTGAAAAAAAAAAATGTACTGAAGAGGAAAAAATAATTTACAACCAAAAGCTTTGGGAGTGAGCGTACAACACTGTTGCGTGTCAATTTAGCTTAACTGATCACTCCCAAAGCTTTTAGTTGTAAATTATTTTTTCCTTTTTCGTGCACATTTGCTTTTTTTTAAATAAAAGTTTACGTTTTTTTTTTATATATATATAAATAATGTCATTTTGTCATGGTGACTGCGGCAGTCGGCGGCGTGTTCTCGTGCTGAAGACCGTCGGATTTAGATGATATAAAAAAACTTACCTATATAATGTGTATACATATACATATATATATATTTTTATATTATACGATGTATAGTTTTTCCGGACCGAACTGACTCGGACACGATATACGCGCGCGACCGTGTGGCTCTGTTCGTCCTAAGCCGTACTAAATCAAACGGCCGAAACGTATTCGTGGAGAAAAACACGGTAGGTACTGCGAAAGATACCTCTAAAGAAATTTATCCATCGCTAAAAAACCATTGCAGCGAGGGTAAATGATATTCAAAGTCTCGCGTAATTTTTTACGCGTTCGTACTTTTTATTTATTTATTTTTATTTGTTTTTTCCCCGGTAAAACGTCAGGGCAAGTGTTACCTACCCGCGTTCACATAGTTTTTCGCGTTCTTCGAGATTACCCCGATCTACACGATTCGGTCGATTTTCGTTTGGTCTTTTGACTTTTTTCCACTACTTCTTCTTTACTGCATCTGTAGTTAAAATATGCTTTGGTATTTGACCGTTTTTCGGTCGTACTGTTAGCAACAAATACGTGATATTTTGTAGCACTATAGTCAGCGAGTGGCCTGCAGCTTTGTAACATTGCCAATATTATCGTGGTATAGTTAATTCGCTAATTTATTTTAATCGATTTTATCGTGGCAAAACACGGTTAAGTACGAAACCGTTTAAAAATCACGTTTTCACGGTATTAACAGCTAAAAATGTTACATGGATTTCGTACATTGTAATATTATTACTATTCGATTGTACGACGTAAGTACACATAATATGTAGCGTTTAAAATTCGCAAATACTTCACAACTAATCTCAATTGATAATTTTATGACAAAAATGTTATGTTTTATTTTTGTATTGATTCCACCCTTGTAATTGAAATCGTAAAACTTTGTACCTATTTGTTTGATCCGGACCGATAATAGTGAATTCACGCAAACGGGATTTATTCTAATAACAATTATTTTAGTGCGATCGGAAACTAGCGTTTAAAACACATTTTCAAACGCGGCAACAGCGACAATCAAACTAACCAATACGTTTTGTAGAACTGAAAATTACCAGACCTGTACGTAAAACTCTTACAAAATCTTTAAAATTCTTCACCGACTTGAAATCTGGTTAACTAGTGCGTAAATACAATATGTTCGATGATTTTGGACATATATTTCTTGAAATCCCGAGACTCGAGACCGAAATTTAAATTACAAAATAATAAAAATTTCAACACCGCAAAGCTCGAAAACTGTCGAAATCGTTTCCCCGATTTCAACCTTTTTGCGGAACACATTTATTTCATCCAGTCGTTGCGGGAGCGGTTTTGAACATTTTTATTTTTATTTTTTCGCATTCGGGGTTCCCGAATGAACCAATCGATACTACTCAAAAGGCTTCGACCAGCTAGTACGTCACAATGTCTATACGCCCGTTCTTCTGTCTTTTATCTTGCGGAAGTATCGTGATGGAGAGAGAGTTGTCCGAGAGCTTGTCTCCGTGCTTTTTTCGCGACCTTTCGTCCGGGGGGTGATATTATACGTTTTTTTCTTTTTCCTTTCGGAGAGACCTTCGCCGCTAAGTGCAGTGTTATATTACCATGCCGTTTCCCCGCAAAGCCATTTCCATAAAGGAAGCTCGCGCGCGTGATGTACACGATTATTATCATAATGCGCCGGAGAAATCCGATTTTAAGACGTTCCGAGGTTGGAAAAAACCAACACACTTTGTCAGTCACGCGGCCTTATAAGAGGCCGCGTATTTGTAGGAACCGTTTTTTTTTTGGATTTCGAGCCGCGGCGACTGTCTTTACGAACTGTTTTCTTTTTCCGCGAGAACACGCTTTTACGCGCCGGTACGTATAATAATAATGTAGAAGGTCTGTTTTTTAAACGCCGTTTGACGTCGGCAACTTTTCAGATGGGTCCGTGGACTCCGGTGGTGCTTCGGCCTCGGTTAAGTTTCTCGAAACACCGCTTATTTTCCCCGGAAATCAGAAAAAAAAAAAAAAATTGAGGATTTCACGGCGAAGAGTTTGAAATTTTCGGATTCGTGATGACGTTTATCGCGCGTAGTAGAAGCAGTGTTCTGAAAATCGGTAACTACTTTTTCCCGACAGGTTTCACGATGGGCTTTGATCGCGGTATCCTCCGAAATTTCGGCTTACTTACAGCCCAAAAACCAAAAAAAAAACGCGAAAAATATGAAAACGATTGTGTGCCTACTTTTTTTTCATGAAAAATAACGATTTCATCCCGAATGAGTTTTGAATTTAGCGATGTTGTTACGAACCCAAACCAAACTTTTCAAAATTTTAACTAGCCCGAACTTTATGCCAAACGAGTGTCTGTAATTTGTTAAGTGGGTAACATGTGTGATGTTAAGTCCAAGCAAAGAAGGATTCCACATTTTTCCGTTTCATCGTTTTTCGACAAGTCGGGTTCAAATTTTTTTTTTTTCCTTGTTTCGAACTGGACTCATCTGTGTTTAGTCCGGTTCGAATATTTTTGATTTTGAGTTCGAAAATCGTAATGTTTTTCCGGCCATTTTCATGCGCCACCGAATGAATGCGTGTGGGGTACCAAACCGCGCGACGCACTTACGCGTTAATTATTTTCGTGTTTTGCCGCGAGTACAATAGTTTCTCTGGTTCGAAAACCACCCCGCGTTCAGAACGTTGAATGCTTCTCATAATATACATACTATAGTATAGTATACTAGTAAGCAGCGGTGTGCGCGTGTCGTTTCGGTAAATTAATCAAACCGACCGAACGAAAAAAAAAACAACGAATACGTTAATGAGTTGTTAAAACTAAAAATAAAAAATTAACAAAAAAACTCTCGGGAATCAGTGAAATCGCGCGCGTCACACTTTCGTCGGAAGAAACGCGGTCCAAATGTCGACAATCGCGTTTCGTTTTTGTGTACGCGTATTTTTTTTTTTTTCAAAAACAAGCCCATTGAATTCGATTCCGTCACGTTTCTTTCGAACGCGTTGTTATAGTGTTTACTCGTTTTAAACTCTACACGAACGTTTGAAATACACGGGGAAACAAAGACTGGATCGCTAAATCTCCTAAATTTTGGAAACGAATATTATCGCTCACAAGATCGAAAACCGCGACCGATGCGAGACACGTCGTCGTTAAGACGCTTTTTAAGACGACGTTCAAACGAGAGTTAACGCCGTCATCCCGAAAAATGATCAAGAACAGTTTTGACGTACTTCCATAATGACAATTTCTCGGGGTGTACGGTTACTTAAAAATGATTTAGGTCGACACACTCGAGTTTAATCCTACCCGACGAGCGTAATTTCAACGACGCTTGAAAATTCTCTCGAAGCGCCGGCCGTTGTTTTCGGTTAGTGACCCGGAAAAATTATATCCACGCCAAATCACGATAATACTTCTGGTCGAAAAACCAATACGAGCGAAAAATAGTTTACGACGGAATATGAAACGTTTTTGAAAACACGCTCGCGTTACTTTTTTTTACACGATAAACGATATAAATTTCCAATCGAATCAATATAATTTTTGTACGCGACGTTACTCAAAACGAATACGAGAAGAAAAAAAATCCCGTGCAACACGTCATGTCGGCAGGCAATTGAGCGCCAAACAACAATAAATAGAATGCGATTTTAGATTCCGCAGAGAGCGGCGAGGAACGCGTATTGCTTTCACAATAATAATTTATTTTTCTGTCCACAACTCTTCGTACACAAGGAATGATGTTCCGATTTTCAAAGTCAGCACCTCAAAATGGAATGCTTATGAACTCCCGCGGAAATTTGGTTATTTTTTTTTCTTAATTTCGCTTACTTTTTGAGTTTCGCCCCAAAAACCAAAAGAAAATCGAGAATTTAACGGCGAAAATTTTGAAACGTTCCGGTTTGTAACGACGTTTACCCGAAAAAGAAGGAGCGCTCCGATCGTTACGTCGAATACCACATGACAATCGGGATTTTGGCTTTAAATTTTATTCTATTTGAAGCGTTGTCTGGTCATTTACTGAGTTACGTGTCGAAAACGACGAAAATTTTACATAATATTTAAATAGATAACATACGGGTTTGAGATAAGTTTCAAGTGATTTTGGACATTTTCGAGCTAAGTGTGGAGCTATGAAATTCACAAATAATTTACCGGGACGCGTATACTCGATATCAGAATCGTTTTTTCGAATCACTCTCGGATTATAAATAATACGTTCGAAACGATGTTATCCACCCGAAGCGTAGTCGCCACACCGCAGAGTTCCGGAGAATCGGTAAAACAGTGTTTTTTTTTTACCGCGTCGTTAAATAGTGTGGACTCGTCGCGAAAACGAGAAAAACTCTAAAATAATAATAATTCAAATGCTACTTACTCGAAATCGTCGTGCACGAATTTCGATTTATGGCCGTCCCGCGTTCCGGCTTATCAAAAGAAGCGTGTTGTACAATTACGTTACCAAACACGAGATGGGAAAGCGGCGTGTATCGCGCACTTCAGGCGATTTCACGAACTGCAGTTTGTCGGCGTGTCAGAGTAAGTCTCCGAAATCGCGCGCGTATTGTTTCGATAATTTTATAACGCGAAAACAAATTTTGACCGTTTGTAAAATTAACAATTTGTAATATATATACATACACTAAATGTTTATACACACTTTCAGTCGTTTCCCGTTCTAACGCCGTGCGCCGTTGGATAAAACAATAAACCGTCGGATGATACTGTGGGTTTTATTAGGCGATAAAAAATCACTCGCAATTTAATTTAAAATAAACGATATGTTACATAAATACGTATAAATGTGAAAAAAACAAATATCAATATACGTATGGTACGTTACAACGACGGAGGAGGAATCGCGGAATATATCGCGGAGAATGTCGCGGAGTGCAATTAACGGTGTGTCGCGGAGTGCACTCGCGGACTGACTGACCGACTGAGCGTCCAGCCGGTATATATATAAGCGTCGGTTGTTCTATAGAACTTTCTCGAAATTACCCTAACGAGATAATTATAGTATATTCACGGGGTTTCCCATTATTTACTGACAATATTGTAAACAACTCGGACGACTCCGTGGTGCGTTGTTTACGTCGCCACAATATTATTAATTTTTGCCCGCGAACGGAAATTTTCACTTTGTACGGTAAACGATGCTGTGTTGTCCCGAACGTTTTCCAGACCAGCACTATATCCACTGCAAAGGCGAGGATCAGAAAAACAATATTATGCAGAGTTAAACTCGGATCGTTTTCTAGTCGCGTAAAATGTCTCCGTGTCGGACGAAAACGAAAAAGTTTCAATGAATATCATACATATATATAATAACGCGATCTCGAGAGGATAGAATTGTCCCGCGAATTCAATACGTATCCCCCCGATACGAGCGCCGTCGCGTCATTTGTCAACATGCGTTTGACACCGCGTGACGGGAGCAAAAAAAAAAACAGCGGTCTGCACTGTTATAATTTACTTTACGACGTTTGCGTTTAGCCGAGCACAATACTACGTAGCAATACACTGGGAAACGGATTGTTTTTTTTCTTTGAAAATCTGAGCATGGCCAGTGGGCCATTTTTTTTTTTTGGTTCAGCTTCCCGAAGTAAAAAAGGTCAATAATTTTCATACAAATTGCCTCCCGACGCACTCTGTATCGTAAACGAAAAGAGTCTGTAAAAGAGTACTACGAGTTGCCTCCTAATGGGCAGGTAGATATTAAATGTATAAATGGTTCCAAACGTTTCCCCGAATATGTATAAGAATTGCAATGTGTTTGGGCAATTCAGCATGATGCGTTTGGGCGACCATTTTTTTTAATTATTTACTTTTAATACCCTGGAATGACCCGTTTTTCAAGCGGTTAGATTCACTAAAAATATAATAATCGAAATGCATCGTTTGTTTCGTTTTTTTATTGAAAATATAATCAATTAAAAATATGATCAATGTTTTACATAAACTACAAATTTAGCAGAAATACCGCGTGTTTGGCACTCGCTTCTTCACTTCGCTAACGGAAAACAACGTAAAACCTATCGCGTCCAAACCTGGACACTTTACGCTACTTAGTCTAACCCTAAACCTGAAAACCTTTTGAGAATTTTCATGTTTTTTATTCGCCCAAACGTAAACCGCCCAACTCGCCCTAACACATTACTTTTATCACACGGGTAAAAAGGCGATTCGCCCAAACGCAAAACCTATTATTAATTTGTGTAGAGGTGTTTTTAAAAATTAAGTTCATGAACCACTACTTAATAATATTCTATACGAGAGACGACTCGGGGACAGTGCGGTTTGAATGTTTTTTTTTTTTTTTGAATCGACAAGTTGACGGCCCCGAAACCTTCATTGTTATTTTGCGTTTAAAAATTTGAATCGTTACAAAAGAGAAGAATAAACGAGAGCGCCAAAACCTGCGACGCTGATTGAAACGTGCAGAGTGCAAAAATAAATAAACATTCAATAGAAAAATTTTGAAAACGTATACTAAAAAAACGAATTCTACAAAATTTTAACCAGAAATCACGGTTTACTAGAAAAAACTCGTATTAGAAGCATTTTTCTTCCTCCGGACCCCGCGGCGGTATAATAGGATGTTTTGTGTTATCTATACATTGTGTTCATTGTGTGTCAGAATTATTGATACAAATCGGTTTCGTTAAATCATACCTGAAGGACACGGAGTCTGAGGACCATGGCGAATGGATACGTTTTTCGTGACGACGAATAAATCATTTTATCGTCCAACAACATGTTGTCCTCATTTATGATGATCACTGGTTCTTTCCTATGGCTCAACCGGATCGACTGCAAGAAAAAAAAATAATATTACTATTATTATTATTACTGAGTATATTTATACTTTGTAAAATCAGATTTATTACACGTGCGATTCCCATATGCTCGTTTTGTCCTAATACGGCTATAATCAAGAATTGTATTTCCAAATACAACCGATTTTTGACAGTTAATTTTTGGTTCACTAAAAACAAATTTGTGTCACTCGGGTTGTAAGCCTAAATATCGTTTGCACATTAGTCAAAGCTATTGTAATATTTTTGAGGAGAAGTTTACACTACCTTCGAGGGAATACAATAAATCGTTTTTCGTTTTTCTTTGCACGTATACATATCATGTAGATACGTCGTATAAAATATTGATCACTCAATACATTTAAATGCTGATTTATTATCGACGATACATCGAAGTTTATTGTAGACGTTCGGAAGATTTCGGTAGTCGCGATTGACGGCCGTAACGTCAACTGATTGATGGTCAGTATGAATCTGCCTGTAAAATGTAATACGAATTTCTTGGAAAAAATATACGAAATGATTTGTCTGTTTGTTTGTTTTTTACTTCTGAGCGCGACTATTCTTGACTATTCCGAGGAAAGCGAAAAACTATGGGTTGTACTAAATCCGATGTGTACAATTTTTCTTCTTTTTCGAGAACATTTTAAGAATAGTCGAAAAATCGTTATGAAATACATTTCGACGGTAATGATTATCAAATAACGGCGATGAATCGTTTGGAATATTCTTTTAAATTGTTGACGACCTAACTTTTGAAAATCTACCGCTAGTCCCGAAGTCGGAATCGCTTTTCACGCCGTATATTTGTTTTCTTAATAATTAAGACGATTAGTACCTGTTTTATTTGACGATTAGTTCACTAACTTAGTGTAAAATATATAATATGGAATTCGTTCTCAAAAGCAGATGTACACATCAGTTGTGCAAAAAATTACTACATATTTTACGCTATTTCAGAGTGTACGACAAATTTTAAGAAAACCGTTTTTTATAACGAATAATCGTGTGTTTAAAACAACGGTATGGATACAATTCGAAATAAAGGATGATTGAGCAAAATTATTATTATCTCGACAGCGTATAAACGAAAAAAAAAAAAGAACGATTCTGCAAACACTGCAGCAGCACATTATTCTAAACTACTCTTTTGAAAATATGATACGTACGAGGATTTTCACCGTCGTCGGATGCCGAAATTTATGTCTCGTCTTTTGGCAAAATGCGTGGTTTCTGTACGGTCACTATCTGTCGAAAATTGCAATACCATAAATCCAATGCGTATATCCCGCGAGAGTTTAGTCGCAAGACTATTATGATGGTCGTGAATGGACCTTTTTTCCCATTTTTTTTTTTCAACCCTTTATTGTTCATTTTGTCCGGCCACCGCAAAGAGCACGAAAAAAAACCAAAATATTCGAAGGAAAGAAAACGCCATTTTTTATTATTATTTTTTTTTTTTGAAACGATTACGCGCACGTTAACGTCGCTGTTACTATATACGTAGTGTGGTAAAATATTGTCGTAAAAATCATTTGGTGCAGAAATAAAAATACCAGGCGTAGCACTGCGATACAACTGATGATTTGGTTTTAAGTATGAACTTTTTTTATTAACTATATAATTACGCTAACACGATTCGATGTATTTAATCTACGAAATCGTTCAACGCCTTCGGTAGTTATGTTTTAAAGTATAATACGCACATTTGTTTTTTTAGTTTGTTTTTATACATCTACGAGTTTTTCTTTGAATTTTTTTCACACAACTTTGTACGTTTATTTTTTTTCGGTAATAACGTTTTTTTTTACCTATACAGTTGCAGATTCGTGTATAGAATAAACATTTTGATCAAAGAAAAAAACGACAAATAAAAATGGTAAAATGTATTAAAACAAAAACAAATTTTACTACTTAAAACGGTTTTACAACCGACTCATTATTACTAAGTCGTGTGTTCTTTATCGATTCCGTTTTTGTCCTCCGCAGTTTGATAAAAATTGTTGAATTACTTAATATACCGCGCGTAATGCAATTTGTTACGAATAAATTTATACTTTGATTCGTAATTTTTTTTTATTAAATTCGTTAAACAGCGAACGTTTTTAATTATTTTACGTATAATACGTATTTAATATATTTTTATTATATTATATTAATAATTACATTTCTACACAAATCATCGTTGATGTGTAACTCGGCGTATCGAATAGGCAATCTAAGTATCCGCGGGTATTCGTCGTGATGGATTTTACGTTAAGACGACCACGTTTTGTCATTTTTTTTTTTTTCTTCATTTTTCATCAATTTTTCTAAGCCATCGTCCGATTTCGGTTTTACTATAAAATCAAATATTTAATGTTCTGTTTTAAAAAAAAAAAACAGTTATTGATAGCATACGTACCCGAGTTATTGTTACCGCGTGCATTTTAAACGGAGTGACTTTTGTCCGTAAATATTTCTCTTTTTAGGTAATTAAATATAGCGTTAAAGTTTAAAAAGTTGTTCGGCACGTTTTTCGTTAAAACAACCGAATTAAAATGATTATTGTATTAATAATAAAATATTGTTCAGCTACTCACTCTACTCCTCCACGTGCGTGCGCGGTATTGCGATCCAGAGGGTATCCGTTGCCGCGGCGTATTCTCTACGCCGCAAAACAATAATATTTCATCGTTTTTTTTTTTTTTTCCAAACCAACGTCATATTAAAATATTTTTTTTCGTAAACGGTATAGCTGTACGTTGTATATACGTAATATAGGCAAAGTTTTTAAATAAACAAGTTTTGTTTGAAAAAAAAAAAAAAAAAAAAAATGATTAATTGAATATCACCGAATTATTATTATTATTATCATCATTATCATGATTTATTAAACAACTTCACAGGCCACAACGTAACGTCACACATAAACGCGTGTGTCGAGCGGCCGCGTCGTCCGTAATTTATCGTATAAAATATAATAAAGCGTTATTCCGATTTCGCATAAAATATCGTAATACACGTAAAAGAAAAATGAAAAATAATAATAAAAAAAATGTATATTTTCGTTCAAACGTGCCGATAATAACGACGATCGGATGCGTTATATTACGACTTTTCGAATTTTTTATCCCGTTCGGACGTACCGAAACGAACCGAGCAGAACAGCGAAACGGGGTAGCGCGACGGCGGAACCCGAAACGACAAACGCGTACTGTTTGGGACTAATTTTTACGTGAACTCCACACGGACTCCATTCGACGAGCGACGGCGTGGCTGAAACGCGGAGCCGTCGAAAATCGATTACGCCAGTATCTCTAAGTTTGTTCGAAAAACACAAAAAAAAATCATAAAACTTTTATCGTATCCATAATAATAAGTATGTAAGTGTTCTGTTCGTTGTACACGCTGTACGCGTCGTTTTGAACGTTCCGAAACCGAGAAACAACAACGCCGACCGACGATAAAAATTCGAACCGTAATACATTAGCTGCGCAAATTTTAGCCTTTGACGAAAAAAATACACTACCCTGTGTGTTTTACACATTTCGATTTTTAAAACAAAAACAATCTGAACAGTTGTTCGAATTAGTAGAAGACAGTTGATTGATATTCTTTGAACGGTCGCGTTCAACCGGCATACGGGCTGCGAAAAACACCACGAGTTTTGTACCGAATTTTTTGTGAATATGTACATTTTTTTACATATTTTTCCAAAACAATAAACTATTTCAGTGCGGAAAGTGATGGTCACTGTTGGTAATAAATCCGAAGAAAACGCACGAGATTGTAAGGCACTCGATAACGATTTCGTTACGTTTGGATTTCCTGAAAAAAATCATCCAACAGAACACGCGGTTTCGACGACCCGTTAGGTCCGCGTAACATTTACCGTTTTCGGTAAACGCTCGGAAAATATATGCGTCAGTGTGAGATTTCGAGGACGTTTTTTTGTAACTCGTGTTTACTAAACCGTAAACTGTGAAAATATCACGGTATTATTATTATTACGTTATCCTGCCAAACGGGGTTTGTCGGTTTCGCTCATTAGTTTTTATCGAACGGTTAGACAACAACTCGTTTTGCGATCGATTTTTAATCATAATGTATAATCGGACGCAAACAGCTGTGTGCGCGCAAACTGCCGTAAAACTGTATCGATACGAAACGCTAAAAGGTCGTGTACAAAACGGGTCGTCAGAGTTTAGAGCGGTTTCCGAAAAAAAATTTTGGAATTAAAGGCTTTGACTTGCCGGGGTTATCACCGCGGTAACGGCTCTACAGTTTTAACGTTTTGTGGTTTATTCTAACTAGTTTTGAGATCGTAAAAATCGTCATGGGGTATGCACAGAAGAAGAAAGAAAAAGAGGTAGAATGCGGCCTGAAAAAATCGTTTTCCGGATGCGGTCGAATAAAATGTCGCGAATAAGACGCGCTGTCGTGCGCGCGGCCCAACGTGTCAGATCGAATCTAGTTTAAAGAGCTTTAAACCAACAGTGTAAAAGCAAAAAAAGATAAAAGATTTTTGGTGAGAAAATCGCGATCTTTTCAAATTACAATTCAAATGCTAACATACAGCGAAAAATAATGTATTTACGCGGTATTTTACTTTTACGCGAAAAAGTTCAAAATAAAGTTGTCAATAATCCGAAACTCGTCTATTAAGTACCTTTAATACGTTAAATCTTGGTACTCAACAACAACAAATTACAAGGAAACAGCGGTGTTATCCGCTATATTGCTGTGTGTTCTCTGGCAATGGACAAAAAGTTTATTGCGTTTTATACGAAACATATATTTTTTTTTTGCGAAACAAATAACCTAACATTCAATTCCGTTATGAATTTTCTAGTTTTCCTAACAGCATAAAGTTCGAAGAGGTTTATTGTTTACTAACGTGTACGACTATTCTATTTTCAATTTGCCAAACGTGATCATAAAAAACAAACAGTAAGATAAATGTGTACCAAACAAAAGTGTGCTCCGGAACAACGAGAAAGACCAACGACTTCCTTTATGAACATCCGGCTAGATAATATAAATGTAATCGCATTGCGTAAGCTATCGTTTGAAATAAATCAAAACGGTTATTACGTAAAATATACATTGAAATTCGCGCGTTAATCGTAATTTTAAACTTTTTGTAACGATTAATGACTACAAACAACAACTTGTCTATAGGCTGGCGATTCGGTAATTACTTAGTAATTAAAAATTAATGGTACTTACACCAAACAATGGTTTGGAAATAAAACGTTTTTTTTCTTTTATTTCGTACTTCTAGACAATGTTTTACTAGCGACTAAAAGTCTCTGATTTATAAACAGATATAAAAAGGTGAATACGATGATTGCACGTTAAATATTTTATACCATGTTCATATGTACGCCACAGAGTATGTTAACTCTATTTCCGTTTCCCTGTATTATTTTTGGTACAAAGACTTGAACGGTTTTTTTGTGATCAAACTAATGTTATTTTAGTATCTTAGGATATTTCGGTGGAAACACGACTTGAAAATTAACGTTATTGCCAAAAACGATGGTAAAAAGCAATGTTTACGTAATTGAAAATAAAAAATCTAGCGTTTTTTATATTTTTAGTACTTACAATGTGTTCAAAATGTAAGGTATTTATTTTTCAACTGAACTGTCATTAAATAAACTAATTAAAAAAAACAAACGATATGAAGTATGAATAGAACGCCATTTCTATCGTTCAATAAAAATATACTCGAGCTTAAACTTTGGTTGAACGTTTAAAAAACTACGAATAAGATAAAAATAGAGTACAAAACAGCATTTCAAAAATGTATTTTATATCCGAGACATAAAATATCTATAGGTGTATCTTCAAACTGTGATTTTTTTTTTTTTTTGTCATGTAAGAAGAACGTAGGTGTATATGCAATGAGTCAAAAGAACCGCTTTAAAACAAGTAATTTAAATAATAATAAATAAAACGAGTAATTTTCGTACATTCAAACCGAAGACAAAGATAATATTTGAAAATTTTCTGCATTTATCTCGGCCACCAAAGTGTTTTGATGAAATGTTCAGTTGATTTTTCACTGATGGCCTGCAGTATAGATAAGATAAAAGACATTCATCAAGAGTGCTAGTGAAACTGTGCGTCTTTAAGTATATACATATATATATATCGGTCGTCGTGAAGACAAATTCGACTTTAAAACGGTACAGGCGAATCGCAGAGACACCCGTTTGGCATTGTATCAAATTATATCAAGTACAATGAGCGTACATTGCGTTTCGAGTTTAAAAACGGTAATAAATCACATCGTCTTTGAAAATTTCCGCAAACGGAACACAGTTTCAGCATTGTGTATAACAATATACGTATCTCTTAGCAAATTGAGTTTCGTCCGGAATTATTTTCCAAACGCGATTAAAATCACATTAAATTTATGAATACGACTATATAAAACAATAATGCGGTCTACTAAAAGCATTGAAAACGTGTTGAAATCGTTTTGGAAAAAAAAAAAACACATAAATCATACGCCAGATTGCAGAGCGGAACGATATCGTGGAAAATTTCCTCGATCAAATTGAAAGCCACGAGATAAATTACTATTGCTCTCGTGAATAAGCCTCGAAGCGGGAATTCGTGTGACGAAGGAAATAATTATTCATTCGTTTTTGATCGGAACTATCAACTCAAAAGTCAAAACATTTAAAATTTTCGATAAAATAGGAAATTTAAAAAAAATAACCAAACGCACACAGCTACCTACTTTAGAGTTTTTGTATCACTACAGCTTTTAGTTCACATTTATTTACTTCGAAACAATTGCGTTTTTTGTGTTTTCGTTCAGAAATTGTTGAGAAATTTAAAAAACCGTACGTATAAGCTCCTATTTTTGAATCAAAACGTTTGTAGACGCACTTAAACATAAATTTTTTTAGTGGGCGACAACGTGTTGTAGAAAATACAAACCCTGTTAGCGTATGGTTTCCGTTTACGAGTTTCAATTAAAATTCAAACATCTATTCAATGTATTGTCGCACGTGGAGCGTTGAAATTGATAGTTTATACAAACAGTTGACCCGAGTGATACTGGCAATCGATAAAAAAAACAAAATTTGTCAGTTAAATTGTCTAAAATCAATGAAGCGATTAATTCTATAGACGATGATATAATTATTGATGGTATGTATGACAATACAGTAGTCTAGACAAAAAAAAAAAACATTTCTACGTATGTTATGTTCTTACTAACTCGGGAAACAACGATCAGTGACTAAACAGAGAAATGTAAAGCAGTCAACCTATGATAATTTGAAATACAATATTTATACGAAGTATTTACGTTTGTTACTGTTTGTTTTCTAGACTTTTCTATTCACCTATCATAAATTTTTAAAACACATATTTTTAACTGTTAAAACGTTCGTTTTATCACAGTAAAACTTGTTGTAAATACTACCGCGATTTTAAAACATACCACAGTATAGAATCCAAAACACCTTCTTTGAATAGAGAAATACTAGGACGAAAAAATCCAAAGGAAAAATGTGCATCGTTCCTTTTTGCGAAAAATGTGTGCACAAAAATATATCCGAGTATTTAATACAAAATGCGTGCGTTCCGGTTCCAACAACCGTTTTCCTTTTCGATCGCTGATATTGACACAGCTGTATTCTAGGTAAATTATTCGTCTTGAGACTATTTGTTTAAAAAAATAATAATAAAAGTTACAAAATGGACAGATGAATAAACAATGAGAACATAAAATATTTGGTTTAGTTTTTTTTTTTCTTTTTCAAATCGTATTTTATAGCCCACAGGCATCATGAACAATGCACATACTAGACTAACTTCGGTATACAGAAAAAAAAAATATTCAAATCAAAGTATTTGTATGGGAATACTATTATAAAGGTTTGTTTTATAAAATCGTATAACACTACTAAAACAATAATTCTAAACAATTTTTCTTTTTTTGATTTTCGTATTCACCAAATAATACTTCTTTATACGTTTAGAAAAAATTGTATAATTTAATAATTTTTACATTAATTTTTTTTTTTCAAAAAAATAGTGTCTTCATTGTTCAAAACTGATCTAAATATCCAATTGTAAATAAAAAAAAAAAAAACCCCAAGTCAAATAATTACGCATTCGTTTGGAAACCAGAATGCAATTCGTCACTAGACGTACCGCGAGAGAAAACTTACTTTTTGAATTGCGCCGTATGTTTTATACGTAGGTACTTAATTTAACTAAAGACTACGAACATAATGAAACTCTTGAGTCCAAATAACAGTGGAGTTTAACAATACGCTATTTAATCATAAATCATTTTCAAAGCCTATAAAAAATCAAACGACGGTCCGTTTCGACAATACACATCGTTTATTTTTCATTCTGAACAACGCGAAGGATGTGCCTCGGCATTTACAGCAAACGGCTTCAACTTTCTCCCGAACGTGCTCTGTTAAAATGTTCAGTCAGAAAATAAAAACACGTGTCTTGCACAATGTAATATGTACTGTATTTAAATGGTTTATAATATCAATTCAATACGGCAAGTCTCATATTCGTCATGAAAAGCAAATTTTAAAATGTTTGTTATATATTTTATAGTTGATGTTAAAACGTGACAGGAAAACTGCAAAATATAATAAAGAAAAAAAAACATATTAACAATCAACGCACGCAATGCGCGGTAGGTAGTTCATAAACATCTACGATAATATTTTATGTTCAGAGTAAAAAAAAAATATTTTTGCCTTAAAGTATTGCTATGATATAAATTGTTTTTGATTAAAGATAACTAAATGGAAATATTGATCACAACATTTTATGTGAAAAAACACTAAAACGCGCAGACATTTTTTAAAGAGTTTAACGAATGGATTTCAAAATGTTTCTGAACGTATTAAAAAGCGGAAAAAGTCTTCAACGGTACTCTTCTCTTGATTTATTTTACGTAATACAACGATATACAATAATACTGAATACAACTGAAGTTAATGTTAACAAAACATTTAATTTCCCAGTTCCTTACGAATAAATTCAATAAAATCAGTAAAAAAACGCTCTCGTTTATTTTCTTTGCACGTATTTTCTTGTAATAAATATTAAAAATTATTGAAAAGCGAATTATTGACACTCGGAAATGAATCCTACAAAATCACTCAGCACCGTATATTTTTAACTGTTTTGAACGTAAATGATTGTAATAAGCACATAAGTCTGAAAAACAAACTTTTAATATGGTTGGTAAACAGCGTGAGCGATAAAACCAATTAGTCGTGAATTTTTTCGAATTTAAAAAAAGAAGATCTTTTTTGGCTCGACCGCAGAAAAAACTCGACCGAAATTGCTTTAAAACTTACAACTTTATACCACTCGTGGTAGCGTGCGCGTGGTTATTATTTTTATCATGTGCCATTTAGGTCAACGAAGAAAATTCGATTTATAAAGTGTAAAAAATGTATACCGATAAAAAGTTGAAATCAAATCGAATCACACACGGCCAGTCCAGTGGGTCCAGCAGGCCGAGTGAGAGAGCCCCTCACAAAATTTCAGATAAATTGAATTTTTTTTTTTTTTTAATTACAAGTAATTTTTGGTACACCGACTAAAAAAAAGAGTTAATATACCTACAATTAATTTTACACTAACGTATCTGAGGGTAATTCGTTTTATTATTATAAAAAGTAGCTAATCAAGACTTTGATATCGCCACAGCAAACCGTATGTGTTAAAATTTTTTTGGAGAATGCTTAATTTTTAAATCTCTTTTTTCCCACTAAATTCTATGAATTCGGTGAATCAATCGGCGAATTTTTCAAAATCAGTCCACCAAAAAAAAAAAATCCTGGATACTTGGTGTACGCTGCGGTTTTGTTCACTGTTGTAACGAATCTGAACACAATAATTATTACTATAGCTCATACACTAATAATAATAATAATCGATCTTTTCGAAATTCACACGCCGAATAACATCGCGATGAAATAATATTACCAAAATATAACATTCCCCATGTCATCGTTTGTACTGCAGGACAATAATAATTATTCTCGTGCCATTTGTCACCGAAATGTGCGTGTTTGCCATTGTTTGCGTAAAATTCGCGATCCGTTTGTATTAGTTTGTACCGACAGAAAACTACAAATCGAAACTGCCATGACAATATTGATAAGTCGATTGATTATCGAGTCAAAATAAAATTTTTTTGTTTTTTGACTTTCGCGCGATACCGAGAGCACCAGCAAGAATGAATTTTTATCGCTTTTATTTTCTAGGTAATTGTTTTGTTATTCAGAAAGTCATCGTCATCTTTACAAACGTTTGTGATTAAACTGTTTTCACCTCTCTCCGGTACATTTTTGCGGACGATCCCGTGCCAAACGAACTTTTCGTGATTTTTTTTTTTTTACGATCATAAAAAATACTTAATCGTTGTTGCTTATCAACTGTACGGTATAAGGCTACTTTATTATTATTATTTTTTTTTTTTGGCACCTAGCTCTTGGCATTAAATTATCATAATATACAAGTCTGTTTGTTTCGAAAATTGTACCACTTTGCCTGTTGTTTGTCAGCCTCGTTGTTTTTCTCCGCCACTGTTACGTTATGTTGTTTGGATCGCTTACATTTTTATTCAACACTTCCAGAAGGGTAATTGTTGGTTTTGAATTCATTAACACTTTTCTTTTCTGAAAAATGTTATCACGAAGTATCTAATAGTGCGCGAATCGGCTTTTTTTTTTTGTTGTCTTTTTAGCTCGTTATACATACATATTCATTCCACTTATTTTCGTTGACGGCGCGGGTGTTAGTTTAATAACCATAGTGTGTGATAATTACCGTCAAGGCTAGGAAATGAGGAAGGCACTAACGAGTTAAAAATGTAAAAGTTAATTTTTAAATTTTAACCTAAACTGTTTCTTCCAACTGAAAATCGGGCTGCAGATTCGAGCAATGATAATTTGTTCACTTCACTTATCCACTCGAAATTTTCGTAGACTTAAAATAATTTTGTTGACTCGAGTTATGAATAATCATTAAAGTGCTCACCCTTGATTACCATACAGAATGCACCGTAGCAATAATAATATAATCATCTCTCAACAGTTTTATCGCGACAAAACCCCGGTTTAACGGGATATTATTAAAAAATATCGTAAGAAATTACCATATAGATTAGGGTACTTAAAAATCTTTTTATTTTCTAAAAGGAAATTAGTACGTATACGACGTGCATTGAGGCCCTCTATAGCCGAGTCGAGAGCCTAATTGTTTTTTGATCCTGAAGGATTTTCTAGAATTTTTACGGTTATTATCATTTAAGAAGTCGTGCACGCATTTCATTTGCACTGGGTGGTTTTTCTTAAGAGTTCTACGCAATCCAAAGTATTAAGTTTTTTAAACTCTTTTTGGATTTATCGATGCGTATATTAAACCTGTTACGATAATATATAATATTTATTTTAAGGCTTTTGTCCTCTGATTAATTTCGATTCTTTTAGAATTAAAATCGTTCATAAATTGCGATCGAAAATTATAGGTGATTCACACGCCTCAAAACACGAAAATCGAATCAGTGTTGTGGCCACCCGGATCGCCGAAAAATGTCGCAAACGAAATACATGCGGATTCCGAGCAAACTCAAAATGCTCAATAAGCTTTCAGTTCGATAATAGTAACTCAAAAATTATTAAGCCATTTTGATTTATTTTATCGCGTTTGTCTTAAGCTATCCTAATCTAGTCATAAGTCAATTAATAAAAAGCAAATACCTGTTGTGTTGGAATTGCAAATTTGGCGGTACGTTGCACGAAGGATATAATAGTTCGGAAAACGGTTCGACCGTCAAGATCGGAGCAATATCCTAGGCTCTACGCGTGTCACGGACACAAAAATAAAATAAAACATTTTAAAAAAAAAACACGCGTAAAATCAATATAGCTTCGCCTCGCTATCGCTCTGAATCTAAAAAAAAAAAAGCCGGGATCAGTTTAGGTCGCGTGGGTAGTTTTACGTGGTAACGACTACGCTTTGGGTGGGTCACTAGTTTAGAAGTTGTGGTTTAAACGCATTATTTAATTTCTGAAAATACGATTCTGAGCGAGCTCGGTCGTGGTAAAAACATTACTTTAACGCGATAAAAACTTTTATCAAATCTGTATCTTTCAGTATTGCGTAAAAGTTTCAGCTTGGTCCGATCTCTGGATGTTACGATCAACAGAAATCTAAATCGATGTGGAAAAAACACGTGATTATTGTTACGTTCCCCCCGCAAGAAATACACGGCCGCCCGGAATGACGAGTTTCACCACAAAATAACAACGCGAAATTGGCTATAAACCAAAATTACCAATTTTTTATGTAAAACTATCTTGTTTGTATTAAAATTTCGAGACTTGAACTAGTAGTAATTTTACTAGAGGTTTTATGGAACTGCGTAAAATTCAAAAATTCCATAACTCCTATAAAAAACGATCGAAATCTATTGAAATTTCAACACGTTAAACTCGTTATCGACACGTGCGAATTTCAAGCCGATCGGAGCGATTCGAAAATGTGACCCGTATTCTTTTTTTTTCCTCGGAACTTCCGAAATAATCGAAACGTTCGCCGACGAGTCCAAAAAATCGTTGTAAAAACAATTTTTATAATATCAAAAACACCACCGGAATCAATCACCCTGTAATATAACACTGTCGTCCGAAATGTCCGGATTAAAAAAACGAACGTTCTCGTGTTGAGCAAAAATCGTGAAAACTGGCGGCGGGTGACGGCCCATGCGCAATACGTCGCTCGCGCGTTTAATGACCGACGCGACGCGACGACGGCGACCGTTTTCCTTCCTTCCTTCCTTCCTCCGTCTCTGTATAACGGGTCGACAATACGACATTATTATTATTATTATGACAATAACGAGGAGTCCGTTCGTATTCCGTACGGATCGCATAAAAAGGAGAAAAAAATTCGTTCTACACCGTGTGTCACAGTAAAATTCATTCGACGGAGAGTTGCGAAAGCGTGTTTTTTTTTGAACAAATCAGTGTGCGACCGACCCCATTTCGGGCGGATAAAAATTTGCGTTCGTCACCAAAAGCGTGTTTTTAAAAACAAATTTTTTTAGATCCGCTTGTACGTATGCATCGTCAATAAACGTACGAAACATTTTTTTTAATTTTTTTTACACCGATTTACTACGTCACCGCGATACGCTTATATACGATTTGAACGTTTGTAGGACGCGATTGTTCGTAATGTTGTTTGTTTTCGTAATACTCGAAATGCGATGTCGCGACCGGAATATGATGATCATTTGTATTTCAAACGTAAATAACATGATATTCGTTAACGATTTCCGTACAACTTTCGCGGTAAGTTTCGAGCACTGTTTGCATTTTGTGTCGTATGGTCGAATTGATTTCAGGGAGTTTTACGTGGAAAACATCGAGAGCACGCGTTAGTGCGATCCACGAGTAAACTCATCATCTCGTTTAAAATCTGCCCGAAAACGCCTCGTCTCGGCCCTTCGAAAAGGTGTGACAGTGGTGATGACGAATCCAAAAGAAAAAAATACCGGTATAAGCAGGAGAAAATTTAACAAAATTTTTGTCTGGCGATTTCGAAAACGTGCACGGATTCGTGTACTTTTTGCTCGGTTCGTCCGAGGAAGCTCGGTGCTTCCTCCACGTATAAAATCGTAACTTTTAGAGTTTTTAATTTTGAAATTAAAACGAACTCGCGCTCCGAATTGAAACCGTTAAATTCAGCAGCGTCTTACATGGCTGAGAGCACCCGTTAACACGAACGGACCGTTCGAAACTCGTTGAAAAAAAAATTCTCACGAAATTCGTCGGCGACGGACACAAGTTTTTAGCGCTTTGGTAAGGAATAAAACCAAACTTTACATTTCCGTTGGAAAAACGTCAAGCCTTAAAATGTCGCGAACGGATTAGATCGATTTTTCGGCTGTTCCCCAAACATTTTGTCTTGAACCCTACTATTCCAGTGAAATTGTTAAAAAAGAATTACCGTTATGGCAAAATTTTTGTAATCGTAATGTTCGAACGAAACGTACACACATCGTGTACAAATAAAAACCGCGAATCAACCTAACCGCCGTACCCTCTTGTCCGTATATTCTTCTCGGCGTTTTATTATTGCTCGGTATAATATAGTTTTACGACTGCTCGTGTCGATTTCTCTGACCGACGGTTATACGAAGGCGAAAATACGCCAGTTTCAGTGTATTGCATTAAATCTCTAGAATAAAAGTACGTTTTACATCTTTGCGTTTAACATTTCAAACGTTACGATTGTTGTATTACTATAATAATAAGAGGCTTAACAATACGTCGGCGGAAGCAATTTGTTTTTGTACGTTTTTTTTCTTTTTTCAATCCGATTATGATAAACAATAGTAGGTAATAATGCCGAGACGATTTTTTTTTGGAGAATTTAAACGATTTCCACGCCGAAACGACTATTCGGGCAACGTGTTTATGCGAATATTGTTATCGAAAACCGTCTGATGACGAACGTAACGCATAATTTTCCTAGACGTTTTATTAATTTTCGTAAACGACGAAATTGAAAAAATTAGTGATCACTGTTTTGGAAATCTTAGTTTTACGTTTTATATTAAATTTGATAGCAATGCGATTGATTACGAAAACCACGTGATTCTAAGCAATCTCAATCTCAGTACGATAATGCGAATTAAAAACGTCAAAGACCTAAATGTACTTCAGAAACATTCGAAACTGTTTGAAATCGTTTCACGTTTTAAATTTACCCCCGATATCGCTATCGATTTTAAAAATTTTCGGAAGAGTTGTCGTCAAAAAAGAGAATTGTAATGATTTTTTTTTTAAATATTTCAACCGTATGTAGATAACTATATGTTGTTAAGCTTGTATCGAACTCGTGTGGAGACACTTAAATGAAAAAAAAAGCTTTTAAAAACACGATTTCATAAACTTCACAGTTTCATACGCACTTCACCCAAGAACAGTCAAAACCGTTTTACTGACAAATAATACGTTTCGTAAGCCATCATTATAACGACGTGTAAACATTTCAAATAATTTAAAGGGCTCGTAGACATTTTTTTATATTTTCAATCGTGTATCATACAACATCTATACAGGTACTCAAAAAGTCAATAAAATATATAAAAAAAAAAAAACACTCAATTTAGACATTATTTGTATTCGATCTTTGACGGGACAACATTATGTAAAGGTCGGAACAATTCTGTTGCAACAAAAAACAAAAAAAAAAGTATAAATTATCATCAAAAAATCAACACATTTATCGCGTTATGCTCGGAATTTAAAAACGCTTCGGGTCAAAACATACCCATTTTGGTTTTGTTTGATGTATTGCGGCGAAAAACTGGGCCCAAACTATACACATTTAACCTAAAAATATGTTTGACTCGAGTAAAAAAAATAATCCTAACGGATTTATTACCTCAACAAAATATACTTGCTCATTAAGAAGAAAAAAATGTTTAAAACTAATGTTAACGCAGTAAGATTCATAAATCAAGTAGTTGATGTATATTTATTTCATACGTTTTCACGGTGGGGAAAAAAAACTGGCGGTTATTAAGATTTATTAAGATAAGTTTACGACCTTTATAATTTCTAATGAAAACCATCCACTTTTTTTACAGGCCACATAATTATGCGGAACGCTTTTTGAAAACGCCGCACAAACCAAATTCTCGGTATCAATCGTTTCGTCAACAGAAAA
>CM029360.1:24342237-24388503 GCA_017140985.1 Hormaphis cornu
TTTTTACACTATGAAGTTCTAAATGTAGTAAAATTCGCTCTAGTTTATTGTAACCATACCAGACACAGCAAAGTTAACACCAATAATAATCGTAAAACAAACATAAAATTTATGGCGTTTAACGGACATGATTTCGTTTTACGTTAATAAAGGTATCGAATGTAAACATTGAATAGAAGTTATAATTGACTTGTTTATGCAAGTGTCAGGGTATAGTCGACGAGAATTCATTTACATTTTGTTTTGTTTGGTTCTCGCTATTGTTTTGTTTTGTTTTGTTTTTTTTTTTATTACAATATCCGTTGGAAATTAGATTATCTATTTGTCGACAGGTGTTTGCGAAATACTGCACATACGTACAATCAGTATTTTTTTTTTTCACACGTTTATTGCATCGTATCACGCTCGGAACACGGTGAGAAATTCCGAAATGAGTAATTGCTTAAAAACAACTCCTCTCCAATTAAAATTACGGACCTCTCGCTCACCAGACGTATCGTGTTACCGACATAATATGCGATTGTGTTTGCCTTTTTATTGACATTGTTCAAAGTTTGTTTTTGTCGTATCAATTACAGTTTTTCAACGAAAATTCATCACAGCTGCTATAATATTAAAAACTTAAAATTATTCGCTCGGTGTAAGTACAAATTAATCTTTTTGTTCACCGAACTCATCGTTACTAACTTTTCAAGACGATCTCGGCAATGATAACGATAAAATTGCCTGTTTAAGCCCCCGCCCGTAAGTGCAATTTAATAGACCACGGTACTTGGCCAGACTGCAGAAGCCCCAAAAAAAAAAAAAATTCAAATTTTCAGGAGGGAGGGTTTAATGGAAATAAGCCCCCCCAAATTTAATTTAAGCTCTCCGAATTATGTTTATGAATTATGAGGGATTTTAGATTCAGATTAATAACCGCCCGCTTACATTGCACTATAGGTACCGGATTGTAGGTGTTGACAAAACAAAATCAAAATTATATCGATAAATCAATAGCGGAACAAGTGAATAAGTAAAATAATTTAAGACAGTAATTTCAGTGTTGAAGAATGTCTTGTTATATTACATCTCGGAAGTCGACCTCTTCTAATGTTTCATTCTCTGCAGACATTATACAGCATAAACGCTTCTAAATGTTTTTGAGTCAACGATATTTTTTATAATTTTGTACGTACAACAAGCGTATGATTCGCTGTTATTTAGGTAGGAACAACGGCCCGCGTAACCTAAATACGGGAAACGGCCCAGTCCATCATCACCGGTTTTCTGGGAACGTTGGTTAATTTTTTGTATTTAAAATCTAATCGAAAACACGCGGGAAAAAAGCAACCTTTATTTTGAAATACATGATTGATTATAACGTTTCGTCTTCAAAATATACGATAGTGTCTACTGTGACCTACTCATCAGGCAACGATACAGGTATTGGAATTTTTCCTCCACAGATAGTTATTTCATGTAGCTACGCGGTTTTTTTTTAAAAAAAAAATTACACGTTCGCTCGCAACGCGACCGATTGTGTCGCGTTGGTTTTGAAAACAAAACTAACCTAATAACGATGAAAATAATTCAAAAATTACATGCGCTTTTAACTCGTCGAGTACAACCAGTCGCCTGATCGTGTACAAGTCAGATATTTCACTGTTACGTTTCTTTTGAACGTTCTGTGAGCTAGCATAACACCGTCGCACGTTGTTCGAGAGAAACGGAGAAATTCAATTTGGAAACGCGTAGGCGGCAACACATTTCGCGATCGGCGACTCTTCGGCAACGGGTGTCTTTTCTCGACCGACCAACTTTATCGTTTTTAAATCGTCCAAACTCGAGTAATTCTTTGCACTCTTTGCGCCACATAAACCTGAAAATCGTTCCGGGTCTTATTTCTATACTCACTTCACAAGTATACTCGTGCGAATTATTTACGACGGTTCGGCGCGGAACAACCGCGGAGCAAACCCGGCGGCGTTCAAAACGATCAATTACGCATTGAGACGGTTCGGACCGAAACTTTTCGTCGAAATCGGTTTTCGCGCGCGGACCAAACGCGTCTTTCTTCGGTAGAATTTTATTCGTAATTTTCACGAGCGCCCGGACAGACGTCCAGCTACAGACTGAATACCTATAATACGTGACAATACGAGTAAAAAACAAAACCATTTCCGATTGTATAAAGTGTATTGACGAGCGTGGAAAACGTAGAAACGCCTAACAAGCCGCAAAGATGTGAGCCGATGTGAGTTGTGACCACAAACCGTATAAATGTGCTCTCTAGACGACTACGCGCCGCAAACGCGTCTTCCTCTCCAGAAGAGTACATTTGTAGATGGTCTCGCAGCCCCATTTTTCAACAATCCGAGAAAGTTAAAACATTTTTATGAATAGTATAAAAAATGTTCATGTAAGTCGTCTATGTATAAGACCATAATTTAACCTAAATAACGTTATTGATCGCTCGACAAAAAATTCGTTTCTCGGTCAGATGTTTTTCAAGTCGGGTTTCACAGCAATTCCAAAAATCGCGTCAAAAATACCGTCACGCATCATCTGCAGATGTCACTTTAGGTCTTAGCGGTGTTTTTATAGAAGAAGTTTTGTTTTCATAAATAGTTAGTGAAACTAGACAATTTAATGCATAAAAATACGAAGAATAAATAAATAATATATGTTGAAACTGTTTGTAACGTTTTCAAACGATTGTACTCTGCCAATTCTATATATAAATGTGAAAACAATTTGAACCAACAAAGGAGTTTTTGACAAAAAAAAAAACAAGTAAAAACGTTAAAAAAAAAAAAAAAAACTACGTATAAACAAAAATTGTGAAATCTAATTTGTAAAACCATCATGTATACAAAAAAAATCGTTTGTCTTTACGATTTAAAGTTTTACGAAAACCGTGAAAATCAATTATCTAATTCGAGAGTTTTAAATTTCTTTATTTCGCTAAATAATAGTCAAAATCTATTGAAAACGGATAAACAATTCAAGTTATTTGAAGCACTTTGAGAAAATTAGATTCGTTTGATTTCGGATCATAGTTTGGAAAACATACGGAGAATTTTCAACAAAAAAAAATGCTTCACTATAGATATTATCGTTTTAGTCCAGTTATCAGCTGTATTTTTCTGCGATTGATCGGTGCAGAGATTCTTTTGAATTCCGACAAAAACGTTCATAGAAAAAAAAAAAATACTTTCGTTTTATCGCTTACTGCGTTCAGAAAAATATTTTTTTTTTAAATGCGCGTAACGCACGACCTACGCAATTAGTGGCACGCGTAATTTCTACAATCGACATTTGAATAATATTATTGTTTTCGGAGTTTTTACTCGGGTAAAATAGAGGCCTGTTACGTGACGTTAATTTTTTTCGTCTTGAACAACGTCTTACTACTATACGAACGCAGATTTTGCTCGGAAATAATTTCACGTCTAAACTTTTTGACACAATCATAAATTCCCGACACGTTTTTTGTTATACTTGGCTTCTTTTGGACGCTCTGTGTCGCCGAAACGTGTTTGTCAAAATAATGTACAATATGCTACAAGTGTGCCGTTTGTTCTTGTACTTTTCGCTTGCGAAAACTTAACATCGACTGTTTGCGCAACGTTTTAAATACTCCGTAGAAAAGTACCTACTCGAGAACAGCTGCGTTACGTTTTTGAAACAAACATTCGAGCTGTGTCTTTTAATATTATAATAGCGTCTTTATGCAAAGACGGCCGTTTGGAAATAATTGGTAGGTATAAATAATAGGTATGCGAGGATCAGGAGAAAATCGTAACTAAAAAAACAAAGTATATACCAAAAAAAATTCGATAAAAACGAAAAATCTAAGGACGTGAAATTATAGGGATTGTCAATCTGCACGTTCCCACTACGAATTTTGAATAGTTTCGGAAAATTACACGATAATGTTGTACATTCGTGTTTATTAAATTTCAATTTATTTTATTTCATCCGATACTACCTTAACGAGTTAGAACTTATCATCATAATGTGAGGTCGATTATCCATCACATTAATTCTGTAATGTTGAAACTCGAAAATTTTCGCGATTGTTTCTCTGATCCCATTATTTTGCCACGTTCTAAGATTGAAAAGTAAACTTCAACTGAAAACTTGTTCGTAAAAATCGGCAACGAGTTATTGAAAATAGGGTAATGTTAAAATGTATTGCTTAAGACGAGTCTCTCGTTTTCCAAACTGGAATTGTCCTACGCCTGTTTCTGTAGTCAAATTTCTTATAATTTTTATCAGTTTTATACCCAATGTTTTTTTTTTTCGATTTTTTCATTTTTTTACTGCGTATCATATCATATTAACTCGGCATTCTTATGTTGAATAACATAATATATTTTAATCATCGTAATGCGATTGGTACTCGCCACTTACTATTGCTCTTCCGCAATGTATTCCATTTTGTTTTATTTGTATAAACATTCTGCACTATTGGTACAAACAAGATTACACTTTTGTACGAGTATACTCGTTCCTGTTTATTAAGTTTATTAAGTTAATAACCAATAACTTTTATCGGCCGATGAACTACGAACAAAGGTCCTAGAGAAACGTAATTTCTATGTGACCTACAAAATATGGATGTCCCATAAACCTTTTCATAGAAGCACATAACTGTCGTCGATATTACGTCGGTTTGTTATTTCATAACACACAAAATATTCGCTAGCGTGTGCTCCATTCAAAGAAATTATTTTACTGTTTTATTCAGAATATTATATTCTAAGACTTCAGAACTTAAACGCATGAACAATAAGTATGTACTTTTTTTTTTGGATATGGAATTGAACACAATAACCACAGTTTAACGCATATATTTATTTTTGAATAAAATAACTTATTTTGCACGATCGCATAAAATCGAATAAAATATTACATAATAACACGAAAGAGATGACTTTTTGTTGATTTCGTGAAAAGTGATAGTAAAACAAAAACCTATACGATCAGAACGGTCAACTCTATAGTGGTCTAACTTTTGGTGTTTTTTCATCTTCAAAAATTAGCATTTTGCTCCGATCCGTTCTTTACTAATATGCACTTTCATCACGTAAATGATGATTCCTGTTTTTTTTTTAAAAAACCGTTCAACCGTTCAAATCATTTTAAAAGTCTACGTAAATTTTCTACCATCGAAAAAACATGTACTTATAAAGTTGTTAAGTATTTTTCGTACAGCGAGTCATTTCTCCGGTATTCGAATAATACCTTTTATCAATCTTTTATCTGAAGTGGCGCACCTATACGTTATTTATCGACACACCATCATAAATGACGTGTTCCACTGTACTATTATTGTGTTGGTTTAACGTTTTTTTTTAAATTATTCATTCCTTTAAAACCGTGAATTTGTATAAGAAATAATATAGTATACATTTTTACTCCTCGCAATAGCTTTGGTTTACACTTGCGACGACGTGTGTATTTTAAATTCTCGGTGAAGAGAGAAATCTATTTTATTTCTCGGTTTTTATGTGATTTTCTTTTGTGCAGACTGCTTTATATAAGTTTCGTATATAGTCCCATTGTGCCTCGTGGTTTCGAAATTGGATTCGGATAATATTCTGCAAAGGCTACTTTTGTGTTGGCCCTCGGCTGTAAAACGAAGTTTCGCTCGAACTTGATTTTGGTGATCTTATTAAAATGCAAATAATTTGGTCGGCTCGAATTTCCAAAGTTTTATTTTATCATATTATTAGCATAATATACGTGTAATACATTGTGTATAAAATAAATCAGAGTTATGTTACATCTTTTTCGTGTCTTTGTCATGTTTAAGATAGCAACTGCAGAATCATCGTTTTTACCTGTTTCTAATCGATCATAAAATTCGTCGCGAACAGTTCTCAGTCAAAACAAACAGCAAAAATCGTAAGTATTAGTTGATATTTAAAAGAAAATGTGATACAATTCGACTGTTTAAAATGCGGTTTAGAACAAACTTTAGACGTCCGTAAGTACCTTAGGTGCACTGTAACCAATTCTCTTCAGCTCATAATTTGTTCATAATATTTTTTTTTTTTAATTACGATCTTCAGTTATTTTAATAAAACGTCAAAAATAAACTATTTTCATAAAAGTTTTCGTCTGTTCGAGTTACAAATTCAAATCGTTGTTCTGTTTTTTTAGTTTAAGACAGCCGCAGTTTTCCCGATCAAAGAAATATTTTTGAAACGGTTAAAACATTTTAAAGCTTTGACCGCAAGTGAGTATAACAAGCAAACACACACGTTTGGACGAAACTAAAACGTTACTTTTGATCACCGGATAAGAGCGTGTTTTTTATTGTTTTTTTACGCGCGCAAAATCATGTTCGTGAATTTTTACAGAAACCGATCTGAAATTAACGTCATTCATTCGGTTTCGACTCATTGTGACAGAAACATTTTTTAGTCATAAATGTACACATTTTTTCAAATACGATTGTTTTTCGACTTTCCGTCAAACACCTACGAGGATGGATTAAAAAAATAACTTGGAATTCGGATAAATTGAAAATTTCCATTATTTTAGATCCGTTTACACCTTGTGTAAATTTAACACATGACTATAGATTGGGGGAACATATGTGATAAGATATTGTACATATATTTTAAACGATACTTACCTAAATCATCTTTTTTTACGTTGTTCAAATAGTTCTAACCAACTGGAGAACATTATCGCGCCAACCTCGTTCCAACTGTTGTTTTTAACGTTTAAATTTTTGTACATTTTTGATCCGGTTTCCCATACGGCATTATTGTGTGTTGTATACATTGAATAATCAGTGTCAAACATTTTGAATAGTTATGAAAATTAAAAATACAAACATTAATAGAGGAAATTTGACATTCGCGATTTGGTAAACAGATTAATTTGGAAAACGCTGATAACGCGGATGGTGTGGCCGCTATCATAGCATGTTTCGACCGTAGAGGCCACCGTTTCCATTGGAGCAAAATTCGATTCTATTTTACAGGTTACACACTACAGGAAAGAAAAATTATTGTGATATATTTGGTACGATTGTCACCTCAACCACCCGTTCTGAGACGTGCAATAAAAAATATGATTTTATGATTGATAACGTATTTTATTTTAGAAATAACGTAGGACAAAACACAACAAATACCGAACAATATTTTTTTTCTCGTAAGCGACGACACTGTAAAATAGAAATCGCATCAGTTGTTCATAACGATACGGGGAATTACGGCCTCTCTGTACAAAATTACTCAACGGTTTCGACGGACTTTGGACGCGGGAGCCGCGAACGGAGAAAGCCGGCGTTGAACTTTGAACTGTGACGGATCGTTCTGATTGGCCGGCCGCGTGGGGCATTGGTTCGTTACATAACAAATCGGTCTGCAGGTTTATAAACACAAATAATTATAAAATTATTGTTTTCTACACTTTTTTTCCACAATTCGAATATTGTACATCTTCGTATTTTTATTCAGATTTTGTTTTACACGACGTCGTATTTCATTTTAAAAATCTTAAACAATAAATTTGTGTGATTGACGAATTCTACGACAATTTTCCAAATGTAAACGACTAAAACGAAAAAGATCGCGACCGTGGAGAACTTTTTTAGTAGGTAACAGTGCTTACGTTTTGCCGACATTGTATTGAGTTTCTTTGGTGGAAAAATTTTACTCGTCAAAAACTGTAGACAAACAAAGAAAGATTGAAATTTTCAAACATTTCGCGTCTCAAGAACATCCGAAATCACTTGAACCACCGAGACGCCGAAATAATTACTCGTATTGTGTAAGTAAGTCTCGGCTAGATTATTATATTTTCATGAGGAAAAAACTAAATCGACGGCCTCTCAATTTGTAACGTTTTGCTTAGTTTTTTTCGATTTATGACGTTAATTCTTCACTATACGTCACTGTATTAAAAAAATTTTCGCCGGAGGAAAATGTCTGACACAAACTCAAAAGATGCGTTGTTATACTTTATTCAGATCGTAAAGTCGGAACGCCGTAGTATTGTTATTGTAAAGTTACGCGCAGTCATTAAAACTACGAGCAAAGAAAATGACTTTAAGCGGAACAACGTCTAACTAAGTCGGTGGTTGTACACACTTACACGGCCGTGTACATTAATTGCGAGAAACCGAAAAATAACCCTAGTGAAACATAATAATTACGACGATACCTATTGTGTGATACGAGACGAGGATAAACCTCTCTCAAAGCAATAATTATTATTGGCGCGAGAAATTATCGAGCCATTTTTCTGGTTCTCGCCCGTTTTATATCGACCCAAAAATTAAAAAATTTCACACGATTATAACGCATTTCTGTTTAATTTTTTCCGTACGTGTTTGATTTACGTTAGTTTTAATGTTTCCAAAATTATAATTTGTACCGCGCGTTCTCTGGAGCTTACCGTGTAATCGTCTCGGCTGGGGCGAAGGAGTTTTGCGCGCTCAGAATCCGGTGCGACGTATGCACGGTTTTGTTGAATTATTTATAGAGATAAATCTTCTGAGTACTCCTCTCTCCGAGGAACGCTCGTAAATCTTCGCGCTACCGTTCGTTCGCGTGTCGTACGCGAGGAGACACTCCGCCGTTTGTGTAGCGCACATATCGACTAATAGTTTAAGTTATTTTTTTGTTGAATTTACGACGACAAACGACTGTGGAATCGATATTACGGCCGTGACTCTGTTTGAAGAAAATCGTTTGCGCTAAACTTTTTAAATTTAAAACGTGCATGATACGAACGGCGGCTGATTTAACCCGTAAACACGCGAAACTGTCTCCAAATCGACCTGATATATATTTTACCTATTGTACTTAATTCACTGGTCTCGTTCACTATAACCTAACCGTCTTTTTTTTTTTCATTCATAAAACCGTACCACACTCGGCAAAACTGAGCGGTTTTTAAGTTCTTTTAGATTCTCGTAAAATCTGTGAGTAAGCAGCTATATAGAACATACAACGAACGTGCGTTTTTTTCCCTATAGTATAGTATAAGTTCAATTCTTTTCACGAGTACTATAAATTACTGTGGTAATACGCGTTTTGCCCCTGCAGTAAATACACGGTTTTGACGTTTTAAATATTATCGCTGTTCTCCTCGAAAACCCCAAACAACAATTATCAACGTGACAAAAATAAAGCCAGATACTCTATTAATAATTGGTGTCAGCACAAAATACGTCATCGTTGCATATAACATACGAGTCAAAACTATTTTACCTTTCATATTTAACCGATATATTTGATCATTAATATCAGTCATTGTTTGCTGTCGCCGCCGAATGACAAAGATTAAATGTGCTAACTAAAAAATCGCCACACACGTACATTTATGGATTGAAAAGTTTTAAAATTAAACCGTTATGAAATGATTGATGAACAAAACACTGAAAAATACTCATTGCTAGTTACTTTTTGTTTACGACTGGTGAAATCGATTTTTTACCAATATAAGCACGTTTAAATTGTATTTTACATTAAATTATAGCTTTTTTATAAAGTATTACTCACGTGTTTTATCCCCAGGTTTGGAACTCAAAATGTACGTATACTACGACTTTGAGAATTCTCTTAGCTCTCTCGAGTTAAAACCGTGTTTGTATCTCGCCTTTGAGAAATTTGTACGCCGAGTTTTATTGATCGTTTGGTGCGATTGCGAATGTTCGAAACGAATTTTCAATAAAACACGGCGAACAGTCGAGAACGGTTAAAAATCGTAAAATATCACGTCTTTTCGAGTCGTAGCTGCGTATCGCGTCGGCGTATTCGTCGACCAGTTGAAGTAGAAATCAAATTTTAACATTTGCGTTTCGCACCAATTAACCGATAACAGTTATTGTCCGTGACGACCCTCAAAACGATCGTTATTAAAATATAATTACTGGTTCATAACGCGACGCGACCGCCAAATTAATTAGAAATTGCACACCGGCACAATAATATATTGATCGTGTCACAATGCAAGTGGTCGTTCTATGGGTTCCATTCGAAGTAACGTTCAGAGCCGCTTGTCAACAAGTTTGTTGATAATTAGTCTCGGATTTCTGTTGAACGCCGAATTCGCGCTAAGACCAAAATTACCAATATTACGCGGCTTTACACGAGTCTTGAGTATGGGTTAGGTGTGTATTTGGAGGAGAACAGAAGGTAGTAAGCAAACCACTTCATACTACGTGGGCGTATGAATTGTACGTCAAAAATAAATCAGTCAAAAATAAAATTTGACTTGAAAACGGTTCGTTTGATGTGTCATTAGAGTTTGAAACATATCAGTACACTGTGTGACTTTAACAACATGGTTCTTGTTTACGATTTTCGCGTTGATTTTATGCAAAAGTGTCCAAACTGTCTTCGTTTTACAGTTAACATCACTATCATATTCGTTCAAAATTACATTAATCGTTCGTTCGATTGCCATCGAATGAATGTTTATCATGGAAACAAAATATTTTTGTACGTATTAGCATGATTAACTTCAAAGTGTAATGTTTGAAAAGTGGCGTACGCAGAAGTGTGTGGCTAAAGGGCATTCTCACCCACGAATTTCCCCCCATCCCTCGGTCGTGATAAGTGATGACTGAAGGTAATTTCTTCTTTTTTTTTCTTTCTTTAGCTATAAAAATGTTTGCAATTCAAAAAATTAAAAATTATTTTTAATTCTGAAACGCAACCGTCGTTTATGGGAATTAACATCACAATTTTTATTCAACTAAATTATAGTTGATGAAAACAAATTTAAAATTATTTCTCGCCGTTTAAATGCACTAAAAATTTAGACGTGGTACTTAATGCGTTTAAAACGTTAAACTGCGAAACGTTCAGTGAAGTGAATATTAAAGTTCAAACGCGAATTTTGACACGATCCCGAGGCGTAATCAAAACTAGGAACATTAAACTAAATAATCAAATTTTCGGACCGTTTTATTAGATTAATTTACTAGCTGACTGTATTAGTTTAAGTTAGTTAAGTCTGCGCGACCCTAACACAGTGATTCTCAAGCTAATAGTTACTGAGATATTAAAAAGATTGCTACATTTCCAAATATATGAAAGAATTTAGTGAAATAAATCCAAGTTTTGACAAATTATACGTACGTACTAAATTTAATAAACCCGAAATCACAAAAATGATACACTTTTTACTGCGTATACGTATTTCAACAACTATGTTGTCATCTTCAGCGCGAATCAACGACTAACCGTTAGGCGCTATATACACCCGTATTTATACACAGTTTATAACCGATGACGTCACCAAAAACCGGCAGCGGATCATGAGTCATCGACTGATCCCGCCGCAAGTTCATGCTAATGCCATTGATTTACATTAAATTAACATTAATAATGAATTTTGTAATGGACTTAAGTCCCAATTTAACAAGTTACTTTTATTTTTTGACATTTCTATTGCTTCTCTTATGTTTAATTCTCTATAGTTATTTACATTTTTTAAAAGTTTTGCTGATTTAATATTATGGTTAGTGTTCAATAAATGTTCCGCAACAGGAGATTTGTGGTCTTCTTGGTTTTTAACGTTTCTTAGACGTTCTTTGAACCTAATATCTATATTTCTTCTTGTTTGGCCTATATAGCATTTATCGCAATCCTCACATTGAATTTTATAAATCCCCGATATCCCACCTTCTTCTATTTTATCCTTTGTGTTTCCTAATAATGCTTTTAAATTATTATTTTTACTTGTTACTATATTAACCCCGTAATTTTTGAAAATATTTGTTAAGCCATCCGAAATTTTGGGATAAAATACCATTGCTGACCTTATTATTTTATTTTCTGATCCATTATTAAGAGTGCTAACCATCCTAAGTTCTTTTGACCATTTTTGTTTTCTAACCATTTTGAAAATCAAATCTTTTTCGTACCCGTTAAATTTAGCGATTTCTGTTATTAATTTTAATTCTTTATCGAAGTCTATTTTATCTAGGGGATATTAACTAACCTATAAACCATACTATTAAATGCTGCTAATTTTTGTTGCCAATGGTGATTCGAATTTCTAAGAATATACCTAAATGTGTGGGTTTTCTTACGATAAATTTCAAACTTTAATTGGTTGTCTACTCTTTTAATTAGTAAGTCAAGGAATGGCAATTTTCCATCGACTTCTTTTTCGTATGTGAATTTTATTGAAGAATATTGAGAATTAATTTGTTGAAGGAAAAAATCAATATTGAATGTTTCGTCTACTATTGCAAAAATATCATCAACATACCTAACCCAGGTTTTTGGAAAGTTGTTAATAGTATTCCAATTGATATTACAACCACAATTTTAAAAGATTGGTTGGAAGATTTAAAAATAGAGACAAATAAAATTAATGAATTATTAAACTTAACAAAATTATGTATGAGCCAAAATGTTTTCCAATTCCAAAATAAATTTTTTGAGCAAACAGAAGGAACAGCAATAGGGAATCCATTATTACCTTTTTTAGCAGAAATGTTCATGAGTAGGTTCGAAATTAATATTAAAAACACTATTAACAACTTTCCAAAAACCTAGGTTAGGTATGTTGATTAATTAATTAATTAAATTAAATAATTAAATAAATAATTAAGTTAAATAATTAAATTATTTCACGTATTTAAAAACTTTAGTAAAAAATTTAAGAAAACAAAGTTTCTGCGTCTAAATAAATTATGCGCCACGCGTTGTTTGAACTAGGTACCTCGAAAAACGTAAAGATTTGAGTGAACTTGAGTCTGAGAGCACATTCACGGTTAATACACTTTTTTCAAGTATACATTACGAATTTGAAATACTCGATTCACACCATTGGTTTGTTTTACGTGTACGATCCGATAACAATATCTCTATTTCAACTTATTTTTAAACTTCTACTGATGTTATTGGTATTTAAAAAAAAAAAAATTAACTAGTAACAAAATTCAAACAGTCAAGTCCGTACTTGTGTTTGACAATGGCTGTTAAGTATAGACTGGACCGTACAGGATTAATTCGAGTAGTCAAAACGGCTTTTTGGTTTTCGATCACGACATAATGACTACGCCTATATGTATATCAAAATAAGTGATTTTTAACGTAGAAAAATCTTGTTTTGCCACAATACGTAACAAGTGGAACGCGAAAGCGGCTGTCGTCCTATAAGCACCTTGCACAACGCATTTCCTATCAAACGCGAATTTCACAAACGATAAGATAAAGTTTTCAATTTTATACGATAAAAATACCTGCCGATTGAGTTTCTATACGAGTATAGTAACATCAACCAGCGATCGGACCTTGATTCTGCGGCAACCACGGTAACGTTATTAACCGTTTTTCACAACAACCACGTGACCGCGCGACAGCGTATATTTTTGATTTGTCTACCGACGATCGCTCTTGTCGCGGAACACGTTGGGTTGAATGAATGATCGAAACGCGTTCGTTACGGACGACGCATACGATATCTTTGATCGCGTTTGTTTAATTTTGCGTAAGAAAAAGAAAAAATCTTTTGTGGCGCTACGGTTTGTCTCCCGTGTGGAAAAAACGTATCCACAGTAGCAGCTCGATGTACACAACGTTAACAGGTTATATGATAGTCGTCTCAAAACTAAAATCAATCCGTCGTGTGAAAAATCCAGGCGTTCGCCTTTTATAACTAGTTAACGCCGAACACTTTCAAATGCGCGTATTGTTCGTTTTTAAACACTGCAGCCTATCCCCCCGCGGTTCGGAGAGACGCCGCGGCCCCGAAGACGGCGTTAACCGATTCGCCACAACGATGATAACCGTGACGACTTAACCGCGCGGCGACACGTCTCCTCGTTCGTTTACCTACCTACACACCCGAAACGGTAATTTATCAAAACTTTCGATTAATCCCCGGGGACGGCCAAAGTTGACGGCTGCGCACCTTTTTTTAATTTATTATTATGGCCGCGAAAACGTTTCGCGAACAATGATCGTCTGCGCGAAACGCCTTCGGTGTCCGCGGACAAATACCGTGCACAATGCACTGCTCCCTAAACACCGTAATACTGTACCTATATATATATACTTCTGTGCGAACCGTCGTCGATGAGTGAATTATGAAACCCGCACGAGGCATTTACCGGTCGCGCACCCTTCCGTCACACGCGCACGTACAATACAAATGAAATAAAGACGTGGGGAAGCGATCACACAGAGACGTTTCACGAAACCACAGACTCGACTTGCGACCGACTGTCGGTGGACACAAAAAATCAGCAGGGTTTTCAAAACGTTCGCTCGTATAGAGTAATTATAGAAATGTTGGCAACAGCTGCCGCTGGGTGATGATTTGTCTTCTCGAGATTAAAGATTTTTTTTTTAGTCCAGTGTTGCCAATCGTGTGGTAACTAACAAAAAATGGTGGCAATTTTATCTGGAAATAAATAATGGGACAGTGACGAAACGTGGTGATTTTGTGGTATTCTTAATAACATTCTTTATACGTAATTTTTTTTTTTTATTATTATTCTTAATTTTAACTACGAATCGTGATAAAATTGTTTTATTTTGTTCCGTCTTGATCACGGTATACATATATATATGGCTAACTATATAACTCTAATGTTCATGAATTGATTATAAGGGGTTTGTTTTCTAAATGACGATAATTTTGACGATTCGGTGTGATACCTTTCGATTTATTGTTTACCGACAACATTTTCATATGTACATTATAATATAATGCATTAATTTTATTTTACTTAATCGTATCTAATATAATATGACTGTTTTCCAGAGGCTGTACTCAATATTTAAGTGCTTGATCCATGTTTTGTTTAAAAGGCAGTGACTAAAGTGCGAGCAAAATTTTTTCTATTGGTTTGGTATTTTAGAACTGGAAATTTTGATAGTTGTGGTAATTGATTTATTGAAGTTTTCGTGTTGGCAACACTGGATCTCAATGTTACGCACTCTTATCAGTTGACGGGTGGAGGAGATACACGAATCGCGCCACCGAGCGTAATATTTCATTTGGCAATATTTTTGGTAACATTTTGGAAAATTCCTATGCATTTTAAGAATTAACGTCGCGTTCAGTACGTCACTGCTTGGAGCACGAAGAAAATCGATCAATGTTGTCAACATACTATATTTCAAGACACGCGTTCTTATAAACAATAGTGTGCGGTTCATAATTTTCTAAATTCTGAAATAAGTCGTTAGTATTAATAAATTGTTCGTAACCGTGTATGTTTAAACGATCACTTGCGAAAATTCACTTAAAAGTGAAACACAAATCACTCTGAAAAAAAAAACACAATCAAATTTATCATCCAAACGTAACTATTGATTTTATCTAAAAGCGTATACAATGTAATTTATTCGTCTGACTGTTGTACGAAACTTTTGTTACTGCAAAAACCTTATAATATATACGTGGGGTACAATTAAATACAATAATAGTTACTGTACACACTTATATTTTACGTTACGGTAGAGTTTACTCGGAAAAGTACCTATATGCGCACAGTAGTTTGTAATCATCATAAAAAGTTTTTCGTTCATTTTTTTTTCGCCCCAAAGGTATAAAACAATTTTCTCCAAACAACCATTCGTTCTGCTACCCTATCCCTCTATACATCGAACCTTATTATTTACACACGTACGAGACTCCTGGTGTTGGCTCTCGTTCTAAATTCGCGACAGTTTGGTACGTGACACTAATAATATACGATTGACGTTTTCACAGTTTCAGTTTTCACGTGTTACTATACATACGTTCGATGAAGCGTATAACATACAGTTTACTACCAAACACGGTCTTTCCGATTTCCTCGTGTGTTCGATATTCGTTAGGTCGACATTCACAACAAACAAAAATTGTGGAAATAATGGCCTAGCTGTGTTGCGCGCATTTAAAATATTCCGAAATGTATAACGTTCTCGAAGCGATCTGAAAAAAATGTAAAAAAAACGAAACTCGTTCTATACCTACATTATCAACCGTACGGTTTCGATGATTTCATGACAGTTTGAATTCTTACGGTAACCATCAACACAAATCAACGGTTTCCCGTGAAAAATTTTACTATTTTAACGAAGCTTTCTAAACGGTTTCACATCAAACACAGTTGTGCGTCGGCGGCGATTAAGACTATACAAACAATAGTGATTTTACTTTATATTCCACACTACAAGCTTGCCAACTGTCTGTTTTTAGTACGCAGGAAAACTTGGTTATTGAGTACGTATTATGCTATTGGGTTTAAGTTTCTTTAAGTCATACGAGTGTTTAAAGTACATTTTTGACTGTCGAAATTTGATTGAAAATCGAAAAAGTGCCATAAATCAATTCAAGTGTAAAAAACATAAGTGAACGCAAGAAAAATTAATTAAAAATCGATGTTAAGAAATGTTTGTGGTAAGTTGTAAGTGCCTTTATGGCAAAAGAACTACAGAATTAATACTGTCCTATTTTCACCCAGTCGGGAACCCCTAAAATAATTACCTAGTTGTTAAATCTATTCCAATTATTACTTCAAAGGGTTTCTCGAGAGCACTTCCGCGTAGGTTCTAAGTAATATGCCATCAAAGAGAGTCATTGAATGAAATCAGATGAACTCTAAACGTTCTGAAGTTTACTCCTCGTACGGGTTTATACGGCATACCATTTCAATAGACGTTTTCAATGAGCTGAACACAGAGGCCTTTAAAATAAAAACTCAGCGATCTCAGGAATTCAAATGTCATTATTTATATCGGGTCGGCGTAAACGTTATCGTAAAATATAATTCCAATTTTTTTTGTTTTTTATTTTTTTTGCGGCACATCTGACACGTTGCGAAACAAACATGACCATATTTCATTTAAACAACTCTAAAAAGTCCATGTTACATATTTTATTTAAATTTGTATACACTATCCAATAATATTATAACTGCCCTGCACAGCGAGCAGTGGCGAAGCAAGCTGTTTCTATTGATAATAGTCGACGCCAAAAATTTGAATAAAAATCAGTACCTGCGGACTGCGACGTGTTGTCTTCACACAGGATATGTTTAGAATCCTAAATCTCCAGGAGGATAGAATAATAATAACTATTACTTTCGTTTATTATTATCGTTAACCTGTTATTTTGCACGGTGTTATTAGATGTTTCCAAAGTTGCTTATAATCATCGTAGGCACGCGTTTTCTGTACACGAAAACCGTAGGATGATTACGAAAATTTCGTACGAAATATTTTTTCTGTTTTTTTTTTTTAACATAACCCGAGATGATATTGCTGCTACGTCTTATTTTAGATTCTATATTTCGAATGAGTTACTCATAACAAAAAATAAATTTAAAACGAAAAAACCGTTATTTTCTATACGCTATATTTTATACAGACACTCTGCAAAAAAAAAAAAAAAAAAATACTGAAAATGCTACGTTTCTCGCGACTATTTGCAACACGTCTACTTGGTTTACAAGATTTACATCGTTGAATTATTAAGGTTGTTTAGTGAGTGATTTAATAGGAAAAATATATGTTCATATTTTTTATAGCGCTATACGTAGCACTATGATCGACATTTATTCTGCTCGCTAAAACTTTGAAGCGTCGCGGAGGTGCCGTAACCATAATAATTATTCACCAAAGTTTGTTAAAACGTTCTCTTTTCGCCACAACCGTAGGTAAGCCGACACGTGTAATAAATTATTGTTACACGCGTTTCTTCGTTTTTTTTTTTTTCCAATTTTTCGTTCAACCGGGACCGGGGGAACGCATTGTTTCGTTCGTGAATTTCGCAAAACCGCAAACGTGAAAAATGTGTAAACTTTTGGCTTCGACACTCGCGATTCGCGTGAAACGTACTTTAATTGATCGTTAAATGTACACACAACAGTTTCCCGTAGGCCGTTCTGCGGTTACGGATGTCTCGTATAGAATTATCTCTATAGAATACAGTAATTGATTTACAGCTGAGCGACGTTTTTCTAATATTTGTCTTTAAAAATGTTTTTTTTTTTTTTGCAATACAAAAACACTTCGACACGGACAATTATTACACGGCTCGGGCATTTAGAACCCTTACAGAGAGCAGAAGAACTGACCGCGACCAGACAGCACCTAACAGTCGAGTTATGCACGAGAAAAACAAGACTGCAACATCTCTTACACGTTCCCGTTTGAAGATCTAATAAAACGCAATAGGATCTGTAGGCAGTGAATAGGATGAAGTGTAAACAAGTTACCAAAAGACGCAGCTGATGTCTTCTACCTTACTCTATGTACATCAGTTGAAGAATTCTGTCAGACACGATGTACCGTCGTGAATATAACCATTTTATCGCGCTGTTGTAGAAATGTTATTTTATATTTTTTACTACCGATTCGTATAATATTTACTTTTTATCATCTCAATTTGAATTTTAACGTTTAAAAATTCGTTGTCGTTAAACTATGTGTTATATGCGATAACCATGTACACGTATGTATAAAAAGGCGTTTGCCCGTGAATAAAAATAATCGGAAATAAATTATTGTACAAAAATAATAATAGTATAGGAGCGATCCCCGTTTATGATGACTTTTCCGGAACAAAAAAAAACACATTCGATTACATTTTACGGAATCGTTTTCCTCCGCGGTCCACAGCTATCTACTTACAAGCCGAACGTTTGATCCAATTGATGGCCACGAATGGTGAAAATATGGCGCGGGCAATAAATTTTTGGTAAACAAACTGCAGCACGGTGAACGTGACCGCATCACGGTGTGAATAAACCGTGTACGTGGTCTTTTTTCGTATTCATACCGAGAATACACACCAATAATGTAATAACAATACGCGTGTAGATGACTGAAAATCCGCGTCTGACGCCTTGGCGGAATGATGAATTGGACCATCCAACTTGACCGCGCGCCGAGTTTGAATTTGGACGTTCAGCAGCTCGTCGCAAACGCTACCCGTTGCCGTTGGAGGGCAAACGCCGCACAAAATGATAGTGACGATAAGGTAATGGATTATACGTCGCATCAAATTATAGTTGGCTTCGCAGTGTTTTATTAACTATACACTGTAGACGGGAAAAAAAAAAAAAGACTACGTAAAATAAGTCCACACGCGAACATGACCGATGAGCACGAAAAAGACGTGCGTGCGTCGAAATCGTCATGAACGGCGACTTTTATCGAGGACAACGTTTGCGCGAAACTGTTCGCAATTACTTTGATTAAAAATAGTGCGATCCGTCCGTGTATTGTAAATAACCCAGCGAGGGATTACAAAACTGCACGATTTCCCGCTGCAATAAGTACATTTTGTTTCAAGCTTACTGTTCGGCACTGAAATCGACAAAGGTCTGAGATGATAACAACATGTTTACGATGTTTCGTCGAACGAAAAAATCGAAGAATTTTCGAAAAACGCGTAAAGGACGTCCCGATCGAATAGGCAAGTTGTTGATTTTATATAAAAAAAAAAAAAGAATGAATTACGACGGTGAAACGAATAACGATAACGACGATTGTACAACTTATTAACTAAAATCCAAAAACATTTTGATCGTCATCGTCATCAGAGGCAGACAATAAAACGATTGCCAAATATACCCCAGATTTTGCCACGGACGACGTCAAGGTAAAATCGTTGCGTGGACCAGCTTTATGCGTGTTTTGCGCCGCACAATCAGCAAGAATACGTTTATGTATAACTGTAATACTTGCACGTACTCAAATAAATGACAAATACGCTGAAAAATAAACTAAAATTTCAGAGCATATACGACCTTCGCAGTGTACGGTGCACAAACAAACAGTTTGAACAAAAGTTTACCGATTACTTAGGTACAGCCAGGGCCGTCTTAAGCTATGTTGCCGCCCCGGGGCAAATTAAGAAAATCTATAATTACATATTTAATTTTATGTTAATTCTCAAAAAATTGCCGCCCCCTCAAACACCTTAAAATGTGCCGCCCCGGGGCAATTGCCCCCCCTTGCCCCCCGTTAAAGACGGCCCTGGGTACAGCCGTAGTTATGTGTGTGTAGTGTGTTTTTTGTTCAATAATCAAATAAATACTTTTGATGATGCGCCGATGAATTAATGTATAGTAAATAATAACGCACGTATTAAGAAAATTATCAATAACTTGGTCGCGAAATAAAATCTAAGAAATAGAATGAAAAAAAAAAAAAAGCCGCGATCAGTCTAGGTCGCGTGGGTTGTTTTACGGAGTGGCGACTATGCTTTGTGTGGGACACTTTGGTTTGTAATATCTAAAAGCATTGATGAATCATCGCTTTCGAAAAAACGATGCTAAGCTAGTATGCGCCCTGATAAATTTTCCGAGAATTTCAAAGTTTTATACTTAGCTCAAACATTTTCGAAATCACTTGAAACTTTTGTCGAACTTGTGTGTCTTACTAATTTTAATATTATGTAATAGTTTCACCTTGTCACGATCGTTGTTTTGGGTGTTACAGCCAAAAAACTAAATTGATAAGTTTGACACCAGACGCCATTTTTGCCGTTTTCGGCGCATTACTCAGAAAATAATCAAAACATCAAAAAATACTTCAAATAAAATAAAACTAAAAGTAAAAATCCAAACTTTCGTGTGGTATTTAACGTAACGAGCACTCTTTCTACCCGAAAACGTCATTGCAAACCTGAAAATTTTAAATTGTTCTCGATTTTTTTTTTTCGATTTTGGAGTAAAACTCATAAAGTAAGCAAAATTTCAAAAAAAAACTTCAATCAAAGTACAACCGGATATCGTAGATCTTCGTCAGAGGTACTGACTTTGAATATCAGAAGAAAAAAAACATTGTAAAAACAATAAATATTCCTCACTGCGCTCAGAATCTAAAATGGTAATTAAGTTCATAGTTAAATATTATTTGTTTTAAAAAACAAATGATAATTGGTTTTCGATGGCAATACACGCTGTACAAGTATCGCGCGAGAGAGTTTTCGCCACTTCTTGTGTTTTCTCCGCATCGTAGCCGTTGAATGAATACGTTCCACACGTAGGTAACGTCACATATCAACACGATACGTCTCAATCCATCGGAAATAAAATAAAAACCCGGTGACATTTCAATTACAGTATAGTTTTTGTTTCTTCTTTTTAACAGAAAAACCATCCCAAAACCTAACAGATCGTTCCTACGTACATAGTATTTTTCGTTTTCTTTTTACATGCAGTTTTCCAAATGTTATAGTAACGACTCTTGGATGAGAACACGAAGCATATATTAATACATGTTTAATTGTTTGCGATTCTATTCGAATGATCATTTGAGTTTATAAGCTCATAAATTTTTTATAATTCCATTCGCGTGTATTTACATAATCAATCATTTTGATCGTTACAATTTTTGATACATGCCTAAAGAGAAATTTACGGTTGAAAGAGTCCATGCAAGAACCGGACGATTCAATTTTTTAAAACGAAAATATCTGGTTTTTCGACGGAAAATATGAAACGCGTGATAAACAAAATAATCAAGTAAACAAAATCAATCATGAACTAGAAAAATTACTGCATTAAATTAGGATATTTATATCAGGTACGTAATACCCAATTCGGTAAATAAATATCCAAATACCTATTTATTGTTTTTGATTAAGTAGTTGTCAGTAAGGTATAAAACGGTTGTGATATTGTTATAAATTCATTTTTTGAATCCTTGTTGTTTTTTTCATTATTTTCTAGTTTAGCAAGAACGCGCTGTATTTTGTAAATATAAAAAACCGTACTAAAAACAAACGACGGAGGAAACTCGAAAAGAATTCGAAAAGAGAACAAAATGTAAAACAGGGAAAAACGATTTTTTCCTCCAAAACGCGTTGACTTTACGCGTAGCGCTTTCAAAGTGTAATCGGTTTTTGATTCTTTTTTTTCAATCAGCTTGTAGCGCTTTAGTTGAAACTTTTCGACGGCTTATGTCACCCTTAAAACACATATGTCATCATTATATAAGACTAATCGGCCCACTAACGGAGTCCTAAAACAAGAACTTTCAATTACCAAAAGGGTGTAAAATTTTCGTTTTTGGTGTACAGGACGGCCATATTAATTCTATCCACTCTTAGTCACTTATACCGTTAGGTTGAACAATTTTACTCCGTGACCCACGCCAAAACCGTCGTTTATTGATCAAAAATACTAATTGTTAAATATCCACTTATCTGTGTTGTAGAAATTTGTCCAAACAATCTTTGATAAAAATAACACTTGTGCGTTTGACAGATTTCTATATTTTGCAATTTTCCCGGTGGTTTTTCCCGTCGCGTCAAAAAACTAATGAGAAAATCGAAAAAATCTCCTCTCTAAAGTACCGTCTCGATCCAATTTTGTAGAAAAAAAAAAAGTTACTGTGTGTAGTAGAAATGGGTGCGCTATTACCGGTAGAAATGTTGTCAACGGTATAAAAATAAATAAAAATCTTTGACGCTCAGAAAAAAATAATCAAATCGTAACGATGAATTATCGCGCGTTTTCTACAACAACAAAGAACCGCTGATGGATGACCTGCTGCGCGTGGACGTTGCAGGCGTTTTACGGCGAGAAAAAAAAAAAAAAAAAACCGGCGCATAGGTGCTAGAAAACACCGATTTCGCCGTGGTTGTAAAATTTTTGTTCAAAATTTCGATTAATGTGAACTCGTACACCGAATTTCGATAACGGTTTTGCGAGCTGCAAAGACGAAAACGTAAAAATAAAACGTTACACGCGGCTGGCTGCGGGCGTCCGCTACGAAACAAAACTAGTGTTTTTTCGGGAGACGACGACGACGTATATTTGTAAAAACTGCGAAACGGATTTCGGTACTTGGAGTTTGTTTTTCGTTCGACTCGCGGATGATTGTGGACCAAATCACCCTTGCCGGCCGAGCGCCAAACGAGATTTATACGAGACGCGCCAAGGTTTTCTTCGGTTCTAGGCGATCGAAAGTATTCGGCGTATTTCGCCGTTCACTCGGAGGCGAATAAAGAAAAGAACGAAACTGGCGTTAACGGTACCGATTTTTTTCTACAGTTTTTATATTTTCATCGAGGAAACACACGTCGCGCACGTTTTTTAAACGAACAACAGTCGCGCGAGAAAAAAAAAATGAAAATTTTCGAAAATTTCAAAGTTCCACGCTCGGGGATTTCTCGAAATCGGACCCGTATTTTGACGACGTTGCGTCTCGGCTCGTTGAACCGCGTTGATCGTTGCGGTGGTCAAAAAATACGAGCCGACACGTTCGCCGTGATTTTTAACGTATTTCGCTCAGTTCTTTCGATTGTGACTTTTTTTAGACGCGTGTGTGCGTGTCCCCGTATATACACTATCGTTACCGACGTCGAAAATCGGAGCATCGTAAGAGGTAAAAATAAAAAACACGCGTCGAAAGTTCGTTTCGCCCGGAATGTAAAAATTTCAAAAAATACCCTACGCCGTGTGGATACGCCAAAAGGGAAAAATAGAAGACTCTCCTCCGCGGGGTAATATATCACCCTGATCGTTACCGCCCCTCGTAAACACGCGCCGCCGCCGGACGGGGTGACCGAGCAGTAAGCCATATTATTATATACGTAATACAGCGTAACACGAGCCGCACAAAAACAGAAACGCACCTACCTCACACACCGTACTCAACGTCACGCGATGTTTCCACGCACCGAAAACTCGGTTTCCGTAATTTTGTACGGGAAAGAAGGAAAAATCGAACCGATCGGTCCGGAAAATTTCGCGATTCCGTCAAACACGCGCGTCCCGGAGTTTGCGCCGGTGCGTGTCGTATATATCAGGTGCGAGGAGGTCGGCGTAGTAAATAACGATTTTTTTTCGAAACGTTTTTTTTTCGGATCAAAACGTATTTATTTTACGTCCACCAAAGTGATTTCCCTACACGCAGCGTTGGAGTCGACGTTTCGCTCGTACAGAACTCGGTTCGGTACCGGAATCGGTCGGGGTCACGGGCATTTTTATAATACACTCTCTAGTGTCCAGCGTCGTTCTTTGGTGCGGTGAACTCTCGGGGGGAAAAAAACAGTCACGAGGGCTCTCGAGTCTTAGGGATACCGGGCCGGTGCGGGGTTTTCGTTAAATTAAAACGGACACGAACGCGATTTGACGACACGTTCGATCGATCGTGTTTCGTTCGGCCGCTCAGAAGCGGAGTTCTCTTCCGCAGCGACGGTTCGTTGTCGTTTTCAGTTCTCGTGTGTAAAACGCGTCAATACGGCGACCCGTTCGAAACAGTCGCAGATTGGTCGCTCCATATTTTTTGTCGTCGTATACACATTTTTTAAATGTTTTAACTCGAAAAGAAAAAAAACAATTCATATTACACTGAAACCATATATATTAAGCTGCGCATTAATCGCGCGTACTTTATTATTCATGCTGCAGTTGAAACCGTTTATACGCGAATAACGTGTGGTACTGTATGGTCGGAACATTCCTCTTTGAAGAGTCGTTACATTCCTGAATTAATTTTAATTCTTTGAATTCCCGTACCATTATAAATTCCCATCATTTTTTTTTTTTATATATACATAAAAGTAATAAAACACAGCTAGGTATGCGTTTCCAGCTCGACATACGAATTCATAAAATATGCATAACAATAATGTACCACCTGGCCGACGGAATTATTAAATTGTAATATCCGTCGTCGGTTTTCAAAATCGTATAGAGCGGCGTATACTGCAGAGGAGTGCGGGGGGGCTCAATCGCCAAATCTAAATAAATTATCACGAGAAAATTAAAGTTGAATTACAATTTTTTAAATTCGAGTTCAAACATCCAAACTCCACTTGACGCTGCATTATAAACAGTTTATATGCACGAGTAAAAATTATTGTTCAAAGCACCTGACAATCGGTTTCAAGTCCGTGGCCGTACACTACGAGAAGTATGTTCGATAGTTAGAACGACGAATATGCGTATCGCTTTGGCGTAATAATAAATTTGAATTGGATTTGAAATTTTTTTTAAATCCGACGATCACGTTTGCAACGAAATATTACAGAATGACGAGTTAGATAAACTAGCCGAAAAGTCTAATGATATACCTGTCCTATTAAGCCGAACGAGCTGCAAAACGACAGTGCGTATTAATCGTTGGAACGTCCGACCCGTTGACTGCACTTTCGTTTTTCGTCTTATTTCTGAGGAACATAGTAACAACATTAATGCGTGGGAAAAAAAACAGTGCGGAATAAAACTGAAATCCGAACGCTAGAAGTAGAAGCCGTGTAAACTCGTAATTTCAGACGCAAATAGTGTAACAAACTCGGTATAAGCTAAAATATTGCTAAAACGATTTTGTTTTCAGAGGCTCTTTTCGGCAACAAGAACTTTTTCCCGTTTTCGTTTGCTCGCAAATATTATTCAGTAAACATAAACAAATGTATACAACAATAATAATAATAATAAATTTAAAAAAAAAAACGATCCGTTGTCCGTTACGTAAACGACGAGCACAGAGCAAATTCACTCGTACCTATATATAAGTATATAACAATGATTTCGTGTGTAAAAGGCTGTAGAAAGTGATTTTGTTAAGTGGTTTTCATACGTATAATTATGGGTATTCGATAAAAAAATTTGATGAAATTATCAATATGTGTATTAATAGTAGTGATAATCACTACTAGTAGTAAATATCACTTTTTTTTTTTTACCATTATACAAATCTACGATAGTACTATATTTTGTATTTTTAGCAAGGTAAAATTAATATTAATATTTTTGTTGAAACAATTAGGCTGCATGTACGTTACGAGAAAAATGATACAGAGAAAAACAAGTTTCGCTAGTTTTTAGTTTTTACACTTGCATCCGTACTTTATTTACCTATTCAAGTAAATTTTTACAATATTATTTATATAAACCATTGATTAAATATGTATATTTAATCAATGTACAAACCAAGTGTTTTTAAAAAAATTTTAATTGTTCTAAAAATGTATCGTGTTAAAAATACAGAAAAAAAAAACCAAAACCAAACACCGAGCTAAATCTACACGTTGAAATCACTGCAACTTGATCGCACAAATGTGTGACTATCGGTAATTTGATAGTTCAAATCGTAGCAAAAAAAAATTGTAACACGAAACCTTACTAAAAAAAAAAAATAATAAACCTCTTAAAATCAAATAACAACCAGACATTTACCTAACTCACATTTTACACTCGTTTAACAAGATTTACAGTATTTCACGACGACAATTTTAAATGCAAAACTTCGTTGATTTTGAGACAACATAATACTCAAATAAACACTCGATGAACTTCTTCAAATCTCTAGTGGTGAAAAATAGTTTTTTTTAAACTTTGTAAAAATGTAAAATAGTGCAAGTACCTAATCAATAAACATAATTTTTTTTTTATATATAGTTTTCGCTGAAACAATTGAAAAGATAATACATATATAGAATTGTGTAAAATGAGAAGCCATAGAGCATTACCTAGTAACTAGGTCCTAGTCGTTAACTTTTATGGTGCGGAAAAGGATTTTCGCAGAAAAACATGCAATTAGAAAGTTAATAGCTTATTAGGCAGTGAGTTGCCGTACTCGGAAATTAAAACGCCACTAAATACTATTACGATTTGTCAAGTCTAAAACTCTCGATGAACTTTGTTTTGAGTTATTCAATTTCGCATTCAAAACGAATCCATTTCCGGTCTTTATTTCAAGTTTTAATAAACGTAAAATCCAATTATTTTTTTTTTGTTTAGAATTGCTTTGACTGGATTTTTACTGGTGAAACTTGATTAATTTTCTACATTTATGACATTTACTTACGGTAAATACCGGATTTTCCTTCCGAAAGCGTTCGATAATATTTCTATACTAGTCGTTGATTTATTTATTTATTTTTACAACCTATGTTTCAACGTAAATTTATACAACGATAACAGACGACAAATTAATGCATTTTCTGTGTTTTCCTTATGTTAATTACCAGCGATCTTACCCAAATGAGTTTAAGTGGCGTGGTTAAGACATTTTTCGATAGTTTCTTTTCGACACGTATTATCAAAACTAAAAATTAATAGTGTATTTTAAATAATTGGGAGAAAAAAGGTGTTTCTAGAACTATGTATATGTATAAATAATTATTTATTGATTTAATATGACGTCAACAAAGTATGCCCAAACGGTTGATAATAAATATGTTAGTAAGTAACTACTTTGATAGTATGGATAAACCGTTAGTTGCAATTTTAAAATGATTTTATACTTCGTGCTCAGATTTTATTTCCCGTGATTTCTTTGCAAAACTTGGCCGGTTGTGGGTGTTTAATCTGTGCGTAGGTATATTATACTACAACCGACCATATTTTTAGTTATGGCTGGTGTATTAAACCGTTTTTTTTTTCTGTTTTAATTTTATACAGAAACTTATTAGATTAAAAACAGATTAAGTTTATTCATTGCAGCGTATTCTCCATTCTAATCTGCCTGAATACGGTAGCAGCTATAATAACTCACCCTTTAAGTAATTAACAACAATAGAACCGCGTGAGACGGCATGGTGTAAGGTTGACAGAGGAAACATTTTGTAATGAATGCCAATGTTTTTCTTTATTTTTATTTTGGTGGATGGTTGAGAATATTTCAAAAACGTTGCCAAAGTATTCGAGCAGCAGCGTATATGTATAATACAATACCAAACAATTAGAAAACTATTATACGGTTTTTGGAACGTTTTTAAAAGTATTTCTTAGTTTTTTTACAACGCAGAATTATTATCTATGACTGTTCAAAACAACGTCAATTTATTATAAGAATATTAGATTTGAAAATGTTTCGTTCAATCCATATAATAAACTTATCAATATTTTACCACTTTATCTCGAAAAACACTATAAAACTTAACCTACATTTTGTGATCGAAATTGATTGATGTTCATTTTGACACTGTGAATTGACTAAACTTGTTATGTTTTCAGTTTATGTGGGCACTCAGGGTTATAATTAAAGACTTAAAACATCGAGTTTTGGGTTAAAAATTGCCATTTTTGGTATTATAATTTTGTATATTTACAGAATTTATTCCTGAATTTATAATCGAAAACCTCGAATAAGACTACACGTTTCTATATTGGTATAAATTTAGTAATTTTTCCCAAAGCCGTCTATAAAATCTGAATTTCTTTGGTACTCAAAAGGTGTTTTTAATCAAAAAGCCTGTACGATTCAGTTTTTTTTCTTTTCTTGAAATTACGTATAGTGACCTTATTTTCTCGATTTTTGTGACTTTTGACAAAAATATGAATAGATCCAATGTCTAATTGTTTTTGTGACGTCATTTCACTAGCACGGTCAATTTTAAGCGAAAAATTTCCGTTTTTTATACAATTATAACACTACGCCACACTCTAAAATTTAGTAAAAAAAATGCTCAATTTGTATTTTTTATTATTGTCGTAGAATTTCGATCAAGAAGTAAAAATTAAAATTATATTAATATGTTTTATTGAAAACGGGTTTTTTAAATTTTTTAGATATCTAAAGTACACAACATGTAGTACAAAGTTTGGTCAGCAACTCAAGTTTTTGAATAGTAATCATTTATTTTTAATAATCTACTTCTAATCTTCAGTATTCGTCGAACAACTGTGTTCGTCTTTTAAGCAGAAAATTACTTTAAAATTCTCATAAAATTTGGTATTCAAAACACATCAGTACGTTTGTAAGACCCATCGAGTATATATTACTTTTAAAATATTCTTGTCGTTTAATTTTTTTTATTATTTCTCTAGTATGATGAATAATTGTAGTATAAAAATATACGGACGTAAAGTCCTCTAAAAAATACGTATATTTTAGTAGAAAATAATTGATTCAAAGCAATGGGAATCCGTCGTCAATATTCAAACGAACAAATGGACGATTCATAAATATTAAAGAACTATATTTATAATAATGAACCCTTATAAAAGTGTTACGTTGATTAATATATTTTGAACTTTTTTTTAATTTTTAATACTGCAAACAATATCCATTAAATTAGAAAAGCATACACAAACAGGCTATTATAGTGTTGATGAACAGTTGTGACTCTCTTTTATACTTATACACCAACAAGTATCATTTAAAAATATATTAATCCACGTGATTCTCGATGATTAATTTTAATTTAGATTATTTTATTAGTATAACGAATAAAACATTAATATTTTTCTTTATCCAACAAAAACGTTCTGTTTGTTAAGTATAATATATTGATTGTTGATTGATTGTTTTATTTCTAAAAAGTATATGTAGATACGATTTACAAAAAGTGAACTTATGGATCCATTATTAAACATCTCAATCTGTTTACGTTGGCCGGAATCCGTTTTACGCAGTCGTTAAGAAATCACGTGTGAAGTTTGACCGGAATTCTTTGATTTTTGAAGAATTTTAAAAAAAAACATTGTTCTTGAAAAAAAAAAAAATACATGCAGGATCATAAAAATAACGATTTAGAAATCTGTCTGTAAAACTAAATTAATTTTACTGACGGTACGTGTTAAACAACTTTTAAGTACTAATCTCAAAATGTAGTTTGTTTTTATCGTTTAATTCAAAAATATTTCTCGCCTCGACAAACAATCGTCATGTATCATATTTTAATTAACATAAACAGCAAACAGAAACGAACGCTAAAAACAAACTATTGCGACGCGTAATACGGTTACGATGATTATCATTATAAAAGCGATTATCGTAAATTGGTACTCACGAGATCATCCATGTTTTTCGGCTCAACGATTTGCCCGGAGGTTTTCAAAAAAGAAGAAAAGTAGTATGTTCGTCGGACAAAAAAAAAAACTGCGACGCAAGTTTTAACGGTTTTATATTAATTATAGGCGCATTATCGGTATATAATACAGGCTTGAACGTGACGCCAGAAACAAAACCAACACGTCCGTGGACAACGATTATTATCGCTAGCCGATTCTGAGCGGGAAACGGTTTTTTTTTTTCGATAACGGTCAACACTCGGCTTGCCGCGCACGCGACTGGTAGTGAAATGATACTGAAAGTCTTTTCGCCTCCGTCGAGAGTTCATCGTGCGTCTCCACGCGCGCGACCCCTCCGTGCCTTTAGCCCCGCCCCTTCATCCCTTCAAACCTCTCTCCCCCCATCGGTTTGACGGCGAAAACTGTACCCTTTTTTTTCGATTTCGAAAAACTCGGTCCGGACACATTTTTTCGTTTCGTCCTGGTTTCCAAGTGTATCGTAGGGAAGACGCCGACAGGTCTGTGCCGGGGCGATCGAAATGTACGTTATTACAATATTATCTCGTTCGACGTGTACTGGACGTATTAAGAAATCGAATAATTCACTATTTAAAGTTGTTTTTTATTAAAAAAAAAAGCGTTCGTCAACTTACCCTGCAGTGTATAGACGGGGGGGTAAGTTGACATTTCACCGAGATAACATCAAATTTAACCAAAATCGCCGCATAATTTTTTTAATATTCAAAACGATTGCGTATATAGGAGTTTAAGATCGTCTACATTTTCGCATTCCGCACACTCGATACATTTCTAAATTGTTGTGCTGGGGAAATAATATGATTGACAAATTCAAACGACTGTTCATACTGGTGACACATTTTATACCGCGATTTATTTTGTATAATAATTGTGAAAATAATAATAGTCATTTTATTGCGGATACTAAAGAGGTTATAAAAACGACGTATAACACACGGTTTAAATGACGTCGTTAACACGGCGTACCGAATAGGCAATTTAGGTACAGTAAAATAAATATGCAATATTATTATTCTGTACGCCATCGGTGCACGTCGTGTGTTTCGTCGTTTTCATTTATTTGAAATCGGTTAAATCCGACGAATTTTACGGAAAAATAATACGAAAAGTTTCAATGAATAAACGCAAGCTCCGAACAAAAATTGTTTGACAAAAGTACCTACGTCAGAATCGATATTCAACGTTCAAAACACTGGTTTACTCGTAAATACCGCTCCGTGTGATTATAAGAAATAAATGTTTTTTTTTCTGTGCTCGTGAATGAAAAAATTAATATAAAAACAAGACGTATACGTTTTACGAGTCTGTTACACTATTAAACTATTAAAAGTTTTCGTGTGTAATTTAAATTTGATAAAAAATACCATGAAATTTTACGCATTTCATGCGATTACTATAGTGCGTTATAAACCTAGAGAGAAAAAAAAAAAATGAAGAACTGAACCGATATATTTATAATATAAAATTGTGGTGGTTTTTTTTTCCCCCAGACCGAAAGTGAATTGTGTTTTCCCAGACATTTCTGTGGAACCGCCCCGTGTTCACGGGCGATTAAAACTTCCGCGGTTCGCGTTTCGCTCTAACATAAGTCAAGTTCGTAACACCGATACAGTCACGTCCCCTCTAAAATAACACATCTTATAGCAACGTTTGTTAATTCCAAACCAAAAGTGTCAAATGTGTTGTATCGAACAACAATATTAAAATGTCGACTGAAAGTATCGCTTACTACGTTTTGTTAATACGCGTTCGAACGACGCACGTGGATTATAAAACGAACGAGTTTGTAAACTTTCTACGCGAATTCCCGCGCGACGACGTTTCCACAGACACTTGGAAAAGTTTCAACAGTGTTGTTTTTTCCACCCGCGCCCCTTCGACTACAATCCGTTTGTTTGTGCCCATAAAATTTCCCCCGTACACATGAGAGTTTGTGCGCTTAAAAAACAAATAGTTACCGACGGAAAATATCGTAACCGATTTTTTCGGGTACCGCCGCCGACCTTTGCGTGCAGTACACGAGATACAGACGGGCCAGTGGGGTAGACGTTGTTTGAAAAAATTTTAATCATTTTTCGAGTTGAGAAAACGTTCAAAAAGTGTTCCTGTACAGTATAATATACATGTATATACTTGTATATACTCTAGTGTTTAGGATTTTAATAAAATAAAATCAAAACACTGGATTACGAAAAACGAAAGTTTATTCAATACGTCTACGCACGCGGTGCATCCGTTACTGGCGATGCGGCATTCGCTATATATACAGTGATACAAGGAGAGTTCTAGAATGTTCCAGACCTTTGCGCGTAAATTTTGTTTGATAAAAAGTTCCGTCTTTATGACAACGTGTAAGAGTTGAAACTGAAACACGACATTTTTTCTTACACGTTATTCAACATTTTGATGATCGGTTCGTTTTCGTTTTGGATACGCACGCATCGTTATACCATTTTGTACAAATAATAATTATATTGCCTTTATACGCAACAAACTATCGTGGCCGCTTGAAAATAAAATAATGTTACAAGTTCTGCAGTATCATAATATTACGTAATGTCCATCGCGTATGATTTCTAGAAGAATTTTTCAGATTTCTATGTTAGTAGTCTGCGAAAAAAAAAAAATTTAAGACGTTTTTCCAAAAATTTTCCTTTTTTTACATTATTAAGAATTAAGATAGAGCGATTATTATAGTTCTAGTGGACAACACGCGAGATACATACAGCGTAGGTAAGTCCTAAATAATCTCGCCATTTTTCACGAACCGTCAACTATAAGTACCTACACATGTTGTTAAGGTTTACAATTCGAAAAAGTCAACGAAAACTTTAAGTAATTGTGAGCCGAGTCCTTACTATTTAACTCCTAAACATGTCACAACGCATAACAACTACCTACGACAGAATTTTCAACAACAAAACATGACGTGTTTCGACGTAAACAGAGCCAAAAAGTTGTAGTAGCCATCTTAGATTCTGAGCGTCGGCAAAGAACTCATCGTTTTTACAATGATGTTTTTCGTCTTTTTTTTTTCCCCCCGTGAACAACTTCGAGAAAGGCTCCGATTCTTAAAGTCAGTAACTCTGACGAAAAGTCTACGAACTCTGATCGCACTTCGAGGGGTCTCGAATTTGAAAAAGTCGTGTGAAACTATCGAGAAAAACTACAAGGAGAAACTATATTGATCCGTGGCAAACGTGTTTTTAACGTAATACGGATTTAGTTTTTTTACATCCAAAATAATGATCGGAACAAATCGAAACTTTTATACACCGAATATTACGGGCGGGCGTAATACTGCTGCAGGTTTGTTAAAAGTTTCGATCGACTTTGAAAATTTCTTAGTCAAGTATATAATACTGTATAGAACTTTGAAATTCTTGAAAAACGTACCAGGACGTAACGTATCGAGCTCGCTCAGAATCGTATTTTCGATGGTTGCTTTCAGACGTCGAATAACGCGTTTGAACGTTTTCGGTTTGTCACCTAACCGATAGGTACTTTTATTTAGTTTGCTAAGAAAATCAAATAAATAAAAGTGTGAAAAAGAACATTATATTACGTCGATGCCGCCGCCGCCGCCGCTGTGTAGTAATCCGGAACGTCGTCATAACGTCTCGCGGTAAAATCCAATAATAATAATAATACAAGCGCACCCCCCGCGGGCCACATTAATCTCGAACCGAAAAACACAATATTTCGTCCGTTACAAAAACGATCTCGTCCGTTTCTTCTGTATTGTTACTGCCGGAGAATACGCCAGTTGATTGTGGTCTCCGTAGTTCGGCGACGACACTATTTCGACACGATTTGTTTTTAAAAAAAATCCGATCGTTTTGTCTACGCGGAATCGACAGATAATGATGATTTGCGCCGCTTCGAGTAATTATTACTCCTGTAATTAATCGCGCCGGATAGGTGTGTAAAAGAAGAGCGTGATAACGATTGCGCCAAAAAATAAACCTCATTTAAGGACCACTTTTAAGGATCGATCCGTGCAATTTGCGCCGCACTTGAGTATTCGTTTTAACGTACATACACTGTACTCTCTCTTCTGACGAAAATTTCCTCCGAGCACGAATTTTTACACTATCGGCACTTAAGATTCGAAATTCGTTCTAGGTTTTCCTCTTCCATTTTTCCCTTCTGGCCGATGTAATTTTCTCACTTAAATGGTAGTCCTTTTTTCATTTACTCGTTGTAGTACTTCATAATTTGTTACTAAGTACCCAGTTAATCTTTTGCGTACGTCGGTAGCACCACATCTCAAATGTTTTTATCGATCCTTCTTAATTCTTGTAGTATGTCCATGGCTACGTTTCATTTATTACTACATATTAAATTTGTTTTATGTTTATGTTTGAGTTACACGTTTAACGTTCGAATCATAATATGTTGACTCTTGTCTAGTTTCACAAAGTTTACCTTAGTAAAATTAATAAATAAATCATTATTATTATTACCTAATTGTTTTTAGATATAATATAATTCATGCACAAGAGTTTGTGTCAACATAACACGAGTGTTGTGACGTTAAAGTATACTTATTTTGTTAATAATATTGTAGGTGCAATATTTTTAATACAACTATAAGGTACATTATACACGTTAATGTGAAATCGGACTAATTTACCCATTGTGTTTTCTTTATTATGAGAAACGTTTTATTGTATAATATAAAGATGGAAGTGCAGCATAAATTGCAAGTCAGATACGTGTTGAATAAACAGTTGTTATTATTACTTTTGTGAACTAAAAAGTAAAAACTTTTAAATTATAATATGAAAGAAAAAGTAAAATAATGAACCCAAAAACTTATTGATTAGTTATATAGTTTTGTTTATAAGTTATAACTTACTTTTATTTCATATTTCAACTCCTTTATTAAAGCATCACATATTTCATGGAAAATATTAGAATTATTTTTTTTTTTTTGAAGTTAGGAGTAGGTAAGATGAGCTGACAAAACCCGAAACTAAAAAAAGTCGTCACTCAAATCCGCTCTTGAAGAAGAATGCGTTGTTTCCTCATATTAGTATCATTCTTTTGATATGAGGACCAATTTTGTTTAAAACATATTCAAAATTGATTAAAAACATTCTGCAAAAGTTTTCAAACTATCTTGATGGTTCATTTAAGTCTTGGATCATATTTTAGTAACTATAATTTTTTTTAAATTTAATTCAAAACATGATTAGTTTAATTTCTAAATAATATTTGTAGTCCACTAGTATAAGTAGCGTTTGATGAAAATTAAATCAATTTCATAGTCTGTAAGCACCTCTTTACATTGAGTATATTTGTCAGAGCACAATTACTTTTAGCAACTTCTAAAATTATACAGATGTTTTTATTTGAACTTAAAAGAAATTTAAACATTAAAAAAGATTTATCTACTTCACAAAGTTCTACAGTATCAGTGTCTATTGTTTTCGTTTACTAACAGTTGGTTTACTTTTTTAAACTTCTTTCAACATAGGATTTCCAGTTAAGGTGAAATAATATATATAATACAAATTAAGAAACAAAAAAAAAATGATTATAATTTTAAAACAAATAATTACATAGGTTCAGGCATTTCAAGATCTCTACACGATGAGTTTTCTAGTTCACGGCGTATATCTGGTGTGATTGTTGGATGCGATTTTGATCTAAGTAACTTCAACAATGCTTTTTTCTGTTCAGAGCTAACGTCTGTTTTATAACGTTGCACAAAAGTTAAAAACGACTGATGCCACAAAACTGGTAATTCTCTCTGGTCACGCTCAAACCTAACACATAGAAAATACATTATTATACGTACCAAACTTGTATAGTAAAACAATACGTTACCTCAAAAAATGAAACACAACTGCGTCAACAACTCTATATGGAAGAGCATATTTTTTATCAAATAGTATTCTTAGAAATATTGATGTTGCACCATTGTAATCCATTTCAGCTAACTTTAATATAGCTGCGGCAGAATGCAACATTGGTATTGAATTTTTACCTATTACTGATCCAATAATAATTGCTTCGCGCAAAGTGCAAGTACCACTCTATAAATATGAGTATAGAATAAGAAAAATAATAAATTTGTACAAGTAATTACTAATTAGTATACACTTACTTCACATAATGGTATGAGAATTCCTTTCATAAAAGCACCTGGTTTGAATAAAGCCTTTTTCAAAGCTTGATAAAGATGAAAATTCAATTTTTTGTACTCTTCAATATCGTCTCTAACTCTGGGCAATAAAACAAGATTATAAAACCTCTGAGCCATATTTTCTTTTAAATTTGAGGCAAATATACGAACACCTTGGTACATGGCTGCAGCACTCCACGAAGAAGGCTCTATAATTCGTTGTAAGAGTAAAAGTTAGAATAATATTGTCTTTCAAATAAAACAAATACAACTTACCGGTAATGTATAAAATTTGTTCCCAATTACGTAATTTTGGAATTAATTTAAATGCTTTAGGAAGTTTACCACTTCGATAAGTTGTTAGAACTTGTTTAACACCTTTATACATCTGTACTACCCGTGGATCAACATCTTGCAGCTGAATACCTATTGTTTACACAACCAACATTCAGTAATCAAAGTAGTTTATAGTGACTAGATGAATAAAAGTTAAAACACAAAATTTATAATTTAATGGAATTTATCAAATAAATAAATAAAATTGATGTTTTTGGTAGAAGCATTTGTAGTACAATGCTAACTGTGAACTTCAAAAGTATAACAATTTTGCTAGAACACCGTATAGGGCGGAGGTATTCAAACTGTGCGTCGCGGCTCCCAGGGGCGTCGCGGGATTTGTCGAAGGGAGCCGCATCCTATAACTGAAAACCAATATGTATATATTGTATATAAATTATATTCATATGAACATTGATTTTTTTATTATTTGGGAGCCGTCAACAATTCGTGAAGACTCAAAGGAGCCGTGGGATAAAAAAGTTTGAATACCTCTGGTATAGGGAAATATTATGTATACAAATGAATGAGAAAAGTACACGTTTTAACAAACAAAACTGGTAAAGTATTCAAACCTTTGATTATTATACTTCTGCGATGATTTTTTTACTTAGTCTTTTAAAAAATAATGGTGAAAAGTTTGTAAAATTTATTGAAATAATGAGAAAAACAAACATTAACTTAGTCAAGAAGAGCGGCACAAGACTAAGAAATCTTTTTAGAAAAAAGTAAAAACTGAGTTTATGTACAAACATATTTAAGCAAAAACTATGTAAGCTAATTTTTTAAATGTTTTAACCACACATATATTAGAAAATATGTTGTTAGATAGTAGAAAAGTTTTGACTAATTATCAAACTATAAAAAATGTAATCTTAATTGCTCAAAAATGTTCAAAATTTTGCTTTTGTAGTGTAATTGTTAGTAAATATATTTTACACTCACTTTCAGCATCCGTAAATTGAGTTTGAATTTCAGTTTGTTTTTCAGTAATTTTTTCCATGATCATATCGGCCAAAGTTAACCGGGTTTCAGGTTTTTTAGACATGAACATTTCCAAAGCTTTTTCATCATCCGCATCGATTTCCTGTGAAAGTAAAATAAACACACAAAGTCAAAGGCTACAACTTCTATATCCATGTCGTTACCAGTTGTTCATAAAAATCGTCATCGCCTCCTTCGCCGAACATCGGTTTATCATCTTCGTCGTCTCCCGAATCGGAATCTGAGCCCAACGATGTCAGCAGTTGTTTGTCTTCTACAAAAAATATATATAAACGTTACGCGCACACCAAAATTGTACAGACACCGTTAATACGAAACAATAACATTAAATACTTACCACTACTGTTCATTTCTTGTTTTTGTTCCCGCACTTGATCCAATATACGTTTGGAAAGTTGTGATCCGACGACCTGAATCATTGTTGGGAAAGTTTAGTTTTAAGTAAACTGTTTTCCGGACGAAACTTCGTCGCGCTACCTACCTCTTCGTTTTCGTCCTGGCGCAGACGAATTTTCGGTTCTCTGTTCCGTTTCGAAGCGACGCGATCGCCGACGATCTGATCGGCCAAATTCGGGTACGGTTTGTCCGGGCCGCCTCTCAGGTTCTTTTTCTTCGTCTTGCCCATTTTCGAATAAAAACCACCCAATAACAAATACAAAATGTAATATTTCACAGCGGAACGGAAGTTTCAAAACGATACGTCGTCACAGGTCACACGTGCGGACGTGCCCGAGTCAATCAATATCGACGACAAGTTTATCAACAAACACGCGAACCTTATCGCCCTTATCGCGCTCTAACGTTATCGTTGGTAAAAAACGCATAAAAAAAAAAAATTCACGAATTTTTGAAATTAATAACTCCGTGTTAAGAGTGACAACTTTTCAATAATTAAAACGAGATCGTTCTTCGGTTCAATCGAGCCGAACGTTTATAGGATTCGTAAATTTCGGATTTTTTTCCCGGCCACAATCACGACCGTGATAACGTCATGTGTTACGTTTACGGTCCGGCGGTGGTGGGGAATCGCCAGGAGAGGGCGGGGCGGTTCGCGTCGCGGCAGCACTGTTTTCGCGGTGCGCAATAATAATCTCTCTTCCACCACCTGGGGTCGTCCATATTGTTTTTGTTGTGGAGCGAAAATAATCACGAAAAAAGTGCTCGGCCATTATTCCCCGTCGTGCGTTATAGTTGTTGTTGTTGTCTTCTCGTTTTTCCACACGACGATCGGAATTAATACGTAAATAACAACAAAAACGGAAACTGCCGACCACCGCGGTTTATTCCGTTTCCGACGGACGGCATTCGGTGGGAACGATGCGAGACCGTTCGCCGAGTTCGTCTTCGACAACGGCGGAAGAGCACTCCGATCGTAAGTAAATTCACCCTAAGTGCGTGTGGCGTTTCTGTATCGCGGAATCCTGTCTAATCAATCATGTGTTTACAAATTTTAACATTTGGTCGTATTTCGTGCGTTGCGTCGTATTCCCGTCGATCGAAACGACGTATTATATACTATAATGTCACGAGCGTTACGACGAAAATGCCCGTGGAGACTCGTGGAGTATCTATGGGGTATTCGTTGATTTCGTCTTCTATTCCCACCGACGTCTGAATGATGGTGGGTATTAGTTTGGACAAAACGATCGTTCGACTGGAAAAATGTTCGATGAATCGTTTACCCTTGTGTTGTTTTATAGCATCTGGTTCCTGTTAAATCTTTTCGGGCAATTACCGTACGTTCCCAAATGAGTCCCTACGACTCGGTTTTCGTTGCGTTGTGCGACTTTTATCTCATTGACATTCCGTTGTCCCGTTTGTCAAAGACTTATCATTGACAGCATCACTACAAAGTGTCCATGTGTAGGTGCTTGTGTTCTCAACACTAAACGCGTCACACAAAATGTACCTACCCTACCTACCTATAAATTGCACTACTAATTTTGAGATGGTAAGACACAATTGTGAATTTCGACTTAATGCTGTAGGTACAAAAATTTGAAGCGTCTTCTTATATTTTTACGACCGATGTAAGCTTGCTTAGAAAACGGAAATCAAAGGAGCATCATAAAATTGGGTCATTAATTTTTTTGTACTCCTACTTATAGATACGTATATCTTTTTTTTTCCCCCCATGAGGTTTTTTACCCTTAAATTTATTTTAGATTTACAGTACAGCAAATAATGGAAGAAACTTTAGCGTGATTTTGACACCAAATTATTTCTAGTCAGATTTTTTTTTTTACAGTATAAAGTTGGAAAAGTGTCAAAAATTGGTCCTAGGATTAATCGTATTAATAATTTTTTTTTTAACAAACAAATTTACTATTTAAAATGTTTACGCTACCTATCATATTGTAATACTAAACTTGCTGTCTGCGCCCAAAAATTTTTGAGAAAGTCGACCCAATTGTTTCTGAAAGAGTAGTAAAAATAATCGATTGAATGGTGCTATTTTGGTTCAGTGCTTAGTAAATATTGAAATTTTATATTGTAGTATATACTAGTATATTCTTGCCTAAACTACGTTCTTATACCAACCGACTACTAATCAAAAAGTTACTCTCTATTACACTCGTTCCTAGATGACTAAAAAGGCAGTGGCCCAAAAACTTGGTAAATGTATAAAAAAAAATAAATACTTAAATAAAAAATATATGTAATCAATAATTCTTGTCAGGTGACAACTGCTGGTGAGCCTTCCAAAAATAGCCATCAGACTTAATTATTGTTCCTTATTGTAAAGACTGTAACTATATTTTCTTTCAATAAAAAAAACTTTTGAACAGACCAAATTTTAACTGAACCATCGTTCTCAGTGTCCTAAAATGCAAACAATTCGATGATAAAAAAATTGTGTACAAACTCTAAACTAGATACACTAAAATGACCAGATGTACTATGGCACATTTTACTGTATTGGACATTTTTTAACATTTTACATATAGGCTATATTTATTATTTTCAGAATATGGAGATTAGAATTTGAAAGAGACATAAAATTATAAATTCACTATTCAAGAACCAAACACAAAGAGAAAATGGAACAAAAATTTTGGGTGTGGATGTGCTGCATTTCAATTCTTCTGACGATATGTAGTTGTGCCAGTCGACATGTTCAGTCAACTGTTACTAAATGTGTCTACTTCAACCATACTATATGCGATGTTTCAAAAGGAGCGTATGGTTGTGGTAATGAAACCCAAGAATGTGTCTCTGCTGAAAACAATAAACCTTCTTACTGTTATGCTGTTTGGACAAATAACACTCAAACAAATCAGTTAACTCTAAAACTGAAGGTAAAATTTTCTAAATTTAAAAATATATTTATTAACCCACCTAACTATGTATAAATAAACTTACTAGTTACGTGTAAGTTATTTACCAATTTTGTAATTTTAGGGTTGTTTTTTGAACAACGTTGAATGCCATGGTCAAAAACAATGCAAATACAAAAAAGTAGAAACTAAACCGAATGGTCTAATGTTCTGTTGTTGTGAAGGAGACACGTGTAACTCTGATGTTCTTTGGGACCCTGTTCCAACTACTCATCGACCTGAGCCTTGTAAGTAATAATATTATCATTTTGTGCAAAGTATGCTATTTTTATGAGTTATTAAAATATTCATTATATATTGTTGCTTTAGCTGCTACCCCGGTTCTTGATGACAATGAGTTATTTCATACTTTATTATTTTCTTCCATTCCAATGTTTGCTGTTGTCAGTATGTTTTTGTTTGTTTATTGGATGTACAAACGAAGAAAAATTCCTCAATTTTCTCATGTAAGTAAATTAATTAATTTTAAGTATTGTTTACGATAATAACCAGCCTTGTACCGGAGACTTTTGACGCAACTAATTGAGTGTTAAAAGGACTTGACAAGCACTGGAAATAACTAATAAAATAAAATTATATTTATTGTAACCTTAAACTGATTAGTAGTGTCTATCAGTTTTGTTTTTATGTTTAAGTAAAAAATAAAAAATATACAATAATACAAAAAACAAATAATATAGATTGTAATGATTTAAATATTATATTGCATGTAAGTTTGCATAGTTTTGTGACTGTTTCTTTGAAATTATAATTTTAAATTTCTGTTATCTTTATATTATTAGGTTTTATTTTAGTTTAAGATTTAAAAACAGTAAACTATTAAAATTAAATAGGTATATTTTGAACCTTCATAATCTCACAAACTCACCTTAATATCTTAATTACTTAATATTTTTATCTACATAGCTTAACTATTTTTTTTTTTTTTTGTAAATTGTATTCCAACCTTTTATCTTACAGTCTAAATTATATTTAAGTACATAAAATGTATCATATGTACCTACCTAATTTCAATTGACAATTGTGTGTTTTCTTTTTTTAATCGTTACCTTTTTGGGAATTTTAATCTTTAGTGGGTGAGTTAAACTGATAATGTACTGTAATTTATAGTGTTTATTTATTATTATATTTTACTTATTTTATACTTAAGGTTGGTTAATATTTTTAGGTTCCATCATCTGATAGTTCTCATTTAGGAAATTGTTCTCCCATTCTAAGTAATCGTCCTATTCAGTTAGTTGAGGTGAAAGCAAGAGGTCGTTACGGTGCTGTATGGAAAGCTCTTAACAAACGGGATACTGTGGCAGTTAAAATATTCCCTCCTCAGGTACGTCAAAACTTAAATTTCATGTTTTTTTTTTTTTTTGCTTGAATAACATTAATTTATTACTGTTTCAGGATAAAAACTCATGGTTGGTAGAACAAGACATTTATCAATTGCCACATATGCAACATGACAATATATTATCATTTATTGGTGCGGAAAAACATGCTAGTGTCATTGAAGGTGCCAAAAATGAATATTGGTTGATTACTGCTTATCATGACTATGGATCCCTATGTGACTACTTAAAATCAAACATTCTTACGTGGGATCAACTTTGTCATATTGCCCAATCTATGGCTAGGTAAAATATTCAGTATTTTATTTAACGCTAGTTTTACTTATAAAACCAAATAAAATAAAATGTTTATGGTTATATAAGGAATTATTATATTATATTATATGTATAATATAATGTTAAGTAAAATGTATAAGATTTTCCTCATTATTTGCACTAGTATCATACTGTACAATTCTGATTTTAATTTTTGACTTTTTATAAAAAAAAAAACCAACTGTATTGTATTAAAAATAATCTTTGGCCTATATCATGTGTGTCATTAATTTTAAAGTAGTAATTAAAAACACATTACATTGCTTAAGCTTTTATACCCTACTTAAAATATAATTTACTTTAAATTAGTTACTTAACTTATTTGTACTCTTTTTATTTTTTTAAGAGGACTTATGCATTTGCACGAAGAAATTCCTTCTGAACGTTATGATCAATACAAACCGGCCATTGCTCATAGAGATTTTAAAAGCAACAATGTTTTACTTAAACATGATTTAACTGCTTGCATTGCTGACTTTGGTCTGGCTTTGGTATTTCAACCTGGCAAATCTTGTGGTGATACACATGGACAGGTAAGTCTTGATAATGTAAATTATAATTTCTTAATTTATATATTTTATTTCAATTTATTCACTAGGTTGGTACAAGGAGATACATGGCTCCAGAAGTCTTGGAAGGAGCAATCAATTTTTCGAGAGATGCATTTTTAAGAATTGATATGTATGCATGTGGATTAGTTTTGTGGGAGCTAGCAACTAGATGTACAGCTCAGCAAGGAGCTATACCAGATTATAAATTGCCTTTTGAAGAAGAGGTTGGACAGCATCCATCCTTAGAAGACATGCAAGAATGTGTTGTTCACAAAAAACTCAGACCTGCTTTTAAAGATACTTGGAAATCTCACCCAGTAAGAAAATAATCAATTTTCATTGTTGTTTAAAGCCGGGTCCAGCCGGAGGCATCAATTCCCACACGGGCATTTTCAGATGCCGTGCGGTACAATTTCAGATAGGGCATATGAGCGGTCTGGATAACAAAAAAATCCGACGGAAAATTGATGCCTCCGTCTGTACCCGGCTTAATATATTTGCTTAGGCATTTTATGGAACATGTAACTATTTTTTAGGGCTTAATAGCTTTGTGCGATACAATGGAAGAATGTTGGGATCACGATGCTGAAGCAAGATTATCAGCATCATGTGTGATGGAACGCATTGCATGGCAATGTCGTCAATATAATGGTACATTTATGCCATCAGCGCCGCAACAAATTTAATTTTAAAATATTATACACCAGTAACCTAGCTTCTGCTGTTTAGGATATTGCTGTTTTATTTTACGTAAGTTTACTGTCTTACTGGCCTCTTAAATTTTTATAGAACTATACTATATAAACTGTTAATAATATAATTACAAATAAGTGTATATTTTTATAAATAACTTAGATCGTTTAAAAAAAAAAAAAAAAAAAAAACCAAAATTTATACTGACAAAAATTAATTTTTTTTTCTATATGCTAGGTAAAAATTAATTTTACTGAGTTATTATTTTACTTTGTCCATGTAGTTAACTTTAAAATTTACTACATACATTTTCAAACTTTAATATCTTATCCATCTAAGTAACCAAGTCTTAAGTTTATCATTTTAATTAACAGTAACATAATTTGTCTTATTTTTGTTTTATACATTTTTTAATTTTTTTTTTTTTTTCAAATACCTTCAAATTTTAACTTGAAATATAATTTTCCACTTTAACTTTTTACAATTTAAAGTAATAATTATTTTATTCTTCTACCTCAAGTTTTTCACCCTTATCATTAAAAAATATGTGCCAATAATCTTTAGGTAATGAGTATAATATAATGTACATAAAGTTTGTCAAGATTAAGTTTATTTTAGCATTTGAGTTCAAGGAATAATTAAGTTATTGTATGTACTCCAATAATAACTTATGTTGAGGGAATTGTTACGGTCTTTAGTCATCTTTTTCTATCATACAAAAAATTACAGTATTTTGGCTGTATTTCTGTTTCAGTGTATTTATTTATTTATTGGTATGGTGAATATTTATTTTACTATAGTTGTAATTTGTATTGGTTTTTATTAAATGAAATTATTTAAATTAATTCTGGTAATCGCTACGCATTAGATTCATTTTGTGAACATTGGGAAGTCATTAGAAATTATTAGAAAATTAACTTCAATTAGATTATTCTTAATACACTGATGTTTTGTGAGTTTGTGGAAATTATTGAAATACAGTCGACTTGTTGTGTTTTGTGTGTGAACAGAGAATATGTCAAATAGCGTATACATTTAACTGTAATTACAATGTTTTGTATCGTTTGGTTTTTTCTTTATAAACTTATTGCAACAAAAACAATTTTTGTCATACGTTGGTTTACCTAGAATGTATTTCACACAATGCATCAATCTCGCACCACTGTTTAATAATGTTATGTGTATACTATGCATAAATTTTCAGTTGCAAGTTTTTGTTTTCTTGGATTAATTTAGAACAAAAGCGCCAAAAAGAACTGTTTACTCGCTTAGACCTGGAACAATGTAGGGAAATAACTTTTCTTTTTATTGTTATGTACTGTTTAGTATCATATAACAATAAAACACTAAATAGGATAATCTAAAATATATTAAAAGTGTAAACCAACATAAAGAAGTAAAAATAATGGCAAAATAAAATTACTTTGAGTTTTCTTCTGTCTAAATTTTACTGAATGTTTTTAAAAGGTTAAAAAACTGTTTGCTTAAATAAGATTTATGTCTTCCTGTTTCACTTAAATAATGATTATAACCTAACTGTTTCACGTAAATAATAATTATTACTTGGACTCATCTCATTATTGTTGCCATAAACATAACGTTTTTTAATGATCTGTAAACTGATCGTATTTTATAATATGACGTGTATGTACATAAAAAAAAAAAAAAAGTTTATCATGATAATATGAGTACCTATATTATATGTATGTTTTATATTTGTGTTGTACGTTTTCTGAAATTTCTCCGTAAACCTACGAAACAAAGTAACGACCCAAAAAGTCAGTAAATAATATTATTATTGATACGTTATCGAAACATGTAATGAAAAGACACTTGCTAATTTTTACAAAATATTATGCATTTTCCTGTTGTAAGTAAACGTTGGGTCGTTGCATTGTTTTTACTAGGTTTCAGTCAACAATTTAATATTGAACGTCCTTAAAAATACTAGATGTATAAAATAGTTCCTTTATTATTATTATTATTATTATTCAATCTCTCTCTTTTTTATATATATATATATTATGATTTATGTGGTTTGATTTTTTTTTTTTTTTTTTTACTAAATTAAATGTATTACAAGTTAGTACAACTACAAGCTAACTCCAAGACTGCTGCTTTGTACACAATAGTTATTAACATTAAAAAATTATACACATAGTTTTTTTATTTTATTTTCTTCGTAAATAATATTGTAAATAATATATAGTTAACAAGAAGAGAATAAATTGTAAAATATTCTCATTTATTTTGTAAACATTGTTAAGGAATATTTTATTTTGTATTTTTTAAATACTGCAGACTTTATTTTACTATGATAATAATAACATTTGTACGTGTATTTGAAAGATAATAGATTTATTTATGTGTATGTTTGTGTATGTGTGCACTTTTTATTTTTATTTGTAGCAATATAAGATTATTGTAAAGACAACAATGACTTTGTTTTCCTTTTCCACGGTACAGGGTGCAGCTATTTCCAAGGTCTTAACTATCGGTAGTTAACTGCCTAAATAAATCTAAAATCGACGTTATATTATTATACATGACTTACTTGATACACAAAGTTGTAAAATAGGATAAAAAGCGTGCATTGTTTTATTGAAATCTATGATATTGTTTTATTTTTATGATTTATAACGGTGTTAAATTAACTAATTTCCTTGTAGCGTTGAAAAAGACAAAAAGAAAAAAAATATATATATATATATGTATATTATAAAAAAAAAATTGTCTAGATCGATATTCAAGTTTGTATAAAACTAGCCAGTCGTGTTTTCATTAATATATTAACTTATTAGTGAGTAATTCATCGATTTGTAAATTAGATTTTAAGTTTTCG
>CM029360.1:24393503-24403603 GCA_017140985.1 Hormaphis cornu
AAATTTTAGAATTTGTTGTTTTTTCGCAGTTTTAAGGTAAAAGAAATTCATTAAACTTAGGTAAACTTGTATTTGATTCAAAGACTCGAAACTATAAAACAAGTTCACTGAAGCGTTTTTTTTTTTAAATAAAATATATTATTATTAAATAATTTGTCGTCACTTATACGCTCTGCACTTTCTTTATGTTTTTCTCTCCCACTCTACACTAAAACACAATGTGTATAATCATAGCGCAAACAAAGTAGGTACCTAATGCAGACCCAAGTCCCAAATAAAAAATTTATATTTTTAAACATAATTACTTTTTTGTTTTGTGCCCGTGACGTAGAAACCGAATCGATGATGTTCATAAAGTTTCTTTTTTACATAAGTATATTTATAATATAGTTAATTGGTGTAATATTATGGTTTTATAAGAGTTTTTATTCAAATTAGAGCCGTATAAATGTGTCATAAATGGCTCATGACACAACGAGATGTTATTATAGAAAAAAAATAGTTTGATACCTACAGTAAACAGCACTGTTATTATTTGTTGTTTTAACGTTACACCGAATATTCAATAATAAGCGTTTAACGCCTTTTTAACGATTTTATAAAATTACATACACGAACAAAAATAACGGAAACTATAGTATTTTTGCTGATTTCCACGTGTGTTCCCTCCAAACTATATTAGGTATATTTTGGAACAAAAGACTATATATAACGGAACAAACATTTCGCTGGAAACGAGGGGTTTGTGAAAAACGTTTTTAGTCCGAGTATTCAATATTTTTGCAAGTATTGTGTTTTGGCAAGAATATAAGTAATAGAACGATTGATCTTTCAACGTACATTTCTTTGAATACATACGAGTTGGAACAAGTATTTTTGGAATATATATATTTGATAGGGTGTGATTTCACGTCTGTTTAAATGACAATATATATAGTATTATTATAGTTGATATTATATTACCAAGAAGACGTGTCCTCGGAACCAAAAATAGTCGGTCCTTCTGAGAATAACCTTATGAAAATATACGCCGCCTAAATGTATACACAAAAATATGTGTACACAAAAACAGCTGCTGAAACCGGTCCGAGCGGCGGCCGTAGGAATGCGTGTGCAGGACAAGCGGTTTTTTCATAAATTTTGTTATGTAACACGAACTGAACACGGCTTTCGGTCCATATTTTGTTAAAAACGTCCAATAAAAAATTAAAAAATAAACGAACGAGATTCGGCCGCAGCGAATTGGAAAAAAAAAATAGAATAAGAAAAACTACGACTCGTTTTTACCGATTCGGAATTCCGTGACCGAGCCGGAAAATGCCGAAATCTCTCGGAGTCGCGTGGGGGTAGTTTGACGCTGTGGGTCACAGTTGTTTCGGAAGGTTTATACGGAAGTTGTATATTAAATCTGTAGGCAATTAAAAATTGCTAACGAAAATAACGATTCAGCTTAGTGACCCGAACAGAGAAATAGAGAATAGGAAAATTAGTGACAAAGTTTAGTTTGTTAAAAAACGTGTGAACATTTCAAACCATTCGGTCCAAACACTGTTTTTCAATACTTTTATTACACGCTTTCGGAATCTACTGGACGGACGTTTTTGAAATATTTTTATTCGGATTTGTTTTTTACAAAACTTGAACAATCTTAGATGACATATTAGTGCGAGTAACGAATTTTTTTCCCAATAATAGTCAAAGGTATGACCAATTTTAGACAATTTTTGACTACGGAATTTCGAAAACTTTTAGTAGCATATGCACGTTGGAAACCTCGCATTAAATTTTGAAATTTTTTTTGCGGAAAATTAAATTTTTTAGCAAACGAAGATTACAAAAAATGTTTCGAAAATATCAAAGATCCATACTCAGGTCAAAAATTTTCGGTACTTCTTGAAATTCTTTGTATCAGACCTGTATCTTACCAATTTTAATATTTATGTGAAAGTTTTAACTTATTTAGATCATTGTTGTAGAAGTTATGGACAAAAATCTAAATCGATCATGTCAAAAACACGTTTGCACGTTTTGTTCTTGATTTTTATACTTACAGAGGCGGATTTACCATATAGGCAACATAGGCAGCTGCCTAGGGCGGCAAAATTTGTTCGCTGTCCATCACTGCAAATATAATACTGAGTGATAATTTTTTATTTTATTAAAAGGGCGGCAAAATTTTTACCTGCCTAGGGGCGGCAAATCTTTAAATCCGCCTCTGTATACTTACATGTTATTTATATATTATATTAGTATTAAAATAAATAGCCCAAATCGTTTTTCAATATCGATTTCTCTACGATTACTCTACGATATTATATCCGTATACCGTAACCGGAATATGGTTTTCAATATAGAGTTGTGCCTTTGTAATTATTACGTATTACGTAATCATTAGGTCCTTCTCATCATCAAATTATTTAAATCAGTTTTGCAATTCAGACGATTGTAATTAGCTTAGCTACACGCTTTGGTAAACTATATAATCACTAGTATTTTTAAGTTATGTAAGTATAACAGCTATTTACTTACATTATGCGCAGTTTTGTCTGAAGTATGTTACAGACTCGTTTTTGCTGATTAGTTCTAAAATGCGATGTAAGTTGATTAGTTAAGAAATATTTCGTCTTGCGGGCTGGAGCTATAATAGCTGAGCCCGATCAAGGGCGTATTTGAATGGTGGCCAATTTGTCCCCCCTCATATGACCATAAAATTAACATTGAAAATTTTTATACTTTTTGAAATAGGTTTCATTTTTTTTTTGTTAAATATTTATTTTATTTTATAAGTTTTCGCGTGATTATCGCAACTCAAAATAGTTGTTGGTTACCGTAACGTAATAGCGATTTTTCTGCATAATTTTTTTGGGTTTTGTTGATTTTCTCAAAAAGAACTGAAACGATATCGGTATGTATCAAACAAACAAAAAAAAAAAAAAAACGATCAAAGTCGGTACATAATTGGCGGAGTAATCGATGAACATACGTAAAAGAAAATATCCAAAGGCAAACATGTAGACCATCATCCTTTTTGAAGTCGGTTAAAAATATATATATACTTTGGAGGGTGAGAAAATTTCCTTTTTTTTTATACTTCACAGTACACACAAGTGCATAAACTTCGTCCCTTCCATAATTGTGTCAGCTGCAGGGGCCTATATATGTACGTCGTACTATGCAGCCACATAGGACTGAAGTCGGGTTTATGGAAAGTTTGCGGTGGATTTTGGAGTCTGAACAGATGCAGTTTGAAATAATTTATTTTATTACGGCTGCAAAACAGGATAAAATTCCAAATAGTTAAATACCTAATCTATACCTGCAGAAAATGTCTGGGGGGTAGTAGGTAAGTGATTTTTGTACTGATCGATCGTGCACTTACTGTCTAGGTGTATTATTGTTTAATCTTCGGTAAGAAGTTTACACGTTTTGTGGATATTGAATTTTTCAAACGACTCGATAATCTAAAATAGAACGCACTCGATGTTCTAGTGTAAAACTATACAAAATACTCGACTCGATTGAAATCTAATTTACACAATATTATACGAAATCTTTTAATTCTATGTGCGTCTCTTTCACGTTTTTCAATCCTCATAATTAATGCCTCTCTATCACTATATTATATGGTAAAAAAAATTGCTAGTACCTACTTATTCCTCACAGCGTATCGGTTAAAGTATATTTATATCGCGTTGTACCTATAACAATATACTATATAGTATTATAGTATTATACACGTGTTTTTTCGTTTTTAATCCAGAATAAAAAAAATTATAAACGGCAGAAACATAATTATAACAGCTTTAATCTTTGAGTACTCGTCGCTATATTATAACATATTATAAAGGCATCTATACATTCTATACTTAATTGATGTAGTTTATTAAGTATATACGCGTCATACTGATGTCTGATACGGTGTTATACTTACTGTATGTATTTATAAAACTAAAAAAGTGTACATACAACACACCTACATCCGTGGTATAATAATGTATAGTGTAAATTATCATCTCCTGCCAAATACTGCAGTGTATAGGTGTATTGATTGTGTCAACGATGAATGATTAACTTCCCAGTTTGGAATGCAACAGGCAAAATGTAATTCGCATAGTTATCCATTAGGTAAACACAGCTAATTAATTACATTGTCCTAATACGAAAGTATACTGCAGAATTAATAAATATTTCATTGAATACTGCTGCATCCTGCAGGGGATTATAAGTCAAGTTTGATATACATTGACATAATTGGTATAATATCGCGTATATATTGCACGTGTATAATATTATTATTGATTAAAAAAAAATATACAACAATAATCAAAACATCGACAACTATTTTTTTTTTATTTCATTCGAGTTTCCACTCCTCAAGGGCATCATACAGACAAAATGAAAACAAAAAATAATAGAGGACAATAAGTACACGCTAACTACACAACTTATTAATTATAGTAGAAAATAAGTAAAAAAAAAAAATATCTATAATACTACAACAGGCGGGTAACCATAATTTGTAGCGTGAAATTTATTTCTAAAAACTAACGGAAATCTTTGGAAGGAACTGAAAAGGATAATTTTGAAATTAATGCATCAATGTGACTATTCACCAAATTAAAAATAAATTTTATGTCAACGCGACTCTCAGAAAGAGATTTTAAATAAATTGAATTAACAGCACTTTGATAAAAAAACCGAATTAAAGTATTTATTTTGGACTTTGTCAATACGGTCAATAGCTGATGCCACTTGGTGAGAAGACCAAACAATAAAAGAATATTCTAGAACTGAACGAGTACCAACTAGAAATAAAGTGTACAAAACGTGTGTATGTGTTGTGAACCCCGGATAGTAGTACGATTAATAAAACCAAGAATTTTCATAGCTTTGCGGCAAATAAAATCAATATGACTATTAAAAGATAAATAAATTACACCCAAATCTTTAATCTGCGAAACAATAAAAATAGGAATAGAATTAATTCCGTATTAAAATAATACTATATTTTGATACATCAAAAATATGTTGACGACTCCATTTATGAGATAAAAATTAATATTTTTTATTAACATATTATTATATTTATAAAATATTTTCGACAGAATGACAGCAAATACTATGAACGTTCTAGTATTTAATGAAAGCAAGTCCATAGTACACACGTAAATGGTTATTCGGTAGTTTTATTAAACGCGATAACAATGACGAATGATTCATAACTTACATAAGTCATAACTATTATTCAACATAATATTCGTTATTATACAGATAACTTAGTTTACTGATAATGATGATCATAATAATTCGTCATGACTTTTTTGTGTGTATTTTAGATTCCGAGTGTAATAAAGAATGTTTTGATTTGACTTGACGCGTGTTATTAATTTTTTTTTCTTCTATAGTCACCATGAAATCACAATAACTTCTCCAAAAATGCTTTGATAGATTGATCTTTACCACCCGATTTCTGGTATGGTAGGTACTACTCCGTCGCACGGTACTTAGACTTTAGAGAGATCGTGGATTTGAGAGTTCAAAATTGAAAAAGTCGCAATAAAAAAACTAAGCATAAACTGAAAAAAAAAAAAAAAACGTTAAAAATTACGGCAAACTTGTTTTTGAGATGATTGATTTTTTTTTTTTTTTGCTTCCATTGAACTTCCAGACTATATGATTGGAATTTTCACATAATATTAAAGTAGGTAAGAAAGCTGGTCTGATATAAGTTTCAAGAGCTAGTTTTTGAGCTCAGTATAGAACATTGAAATTTTCTAATATTTTTAATTTAATTTTGGTTGGATAAATAATTAAATTTTTCAAAAAAAAAATGTTTTGGAAATTCAATACAAGGTTGCCAACGCGGTGTAAATCCAAACGATAAGTAAGTTTTTTGAAAAAAGTTTTACAACTTTTTTTTCTAGTCGTTTGATTTTATAACAATATGATACTGTTGCGAATGATAACATCACCGTCCCAAGTCCAAACGGTTTAAAATTTTCACACGTTGTTTTATATTTTTCATAAGCGGTCACAATTTTTGGAATTTTTCGACAGTATTTATGGGAAAATTTAAAAAAATGGAACATTTTTCGATGCGTGTACCTCATACTACTTTTTGGTATTCTTTGCGAAGATAAAAGAGTTGCGTACAATTTTGGTGTAGAGCAGTGCTCGAGTTGAAAAAAAAAACTGTGTAGAATCCGGGCAAATGCGGTACGCTGTTGAGCAGATAGTTCCGATTTCCCTATACCAAGTACATTTGAAGGGGTCGAATCCCCTCGATTCGAGCACTGAGAATGTGGAGAACGTGATGTCGAGTTTGCGCAGGATATATTTTATCAGGCCAGTGAACGGAAGTAAAGAATTTACCTATTATTACATTCGGTGAAGTACTGCAGAGAGAATCGCTTCGCAGCAGACGTGTCCCAAACTCGTCGGCAGAAAAATACCTCATGAAAAAAAAAATGCCTCAAAAATACCTCTATGTGTATTATTATAAGTTACGAGAATCTATATCGGCGAGTTTCGTATATTAATCGACCGAGAAGGCCGGGTGTGGTTACGTAGCTCGACGCAGAACGCAATGTTGTACTTGTCCAGGTCCACGCGCGTTTTCAAAAAAATTTTAAAATATTCGCCCCTGTTCTACTGCTATTTCATTCGAAAAACATACTGTGTGTGTGTCTATATGGGTGTTTAAACGGATATTTATTTTTTTTTCATACAACGCGTTTTGAACAGCGATACGAATGTGACGATAAAATAACTATAGATTGCATACTCGGCAGTAATCTTTATACCCGTGTCCCTTTCAGACCGGGAACTCTCATTAAAAAGTGAAAAAAAAAACGTCGACCTGCACTTTTTTTAATTCCAAAATAAAAAGCACCCGGTTCTGTACTCAAGGAAACACACACCAGTGTCTGATATACCTGCTTAACAGAATTTTTATTTTTCATTGAATTTTATTAGCTGATGCAGGACGTGCGTGACGTTTTGTCCCAATGTACGCTCTTTATTCTGTATATTATGACGTTGGAACTATAATTTATTTGCGCAATTATTTAGTTTTCATATCATTATTCTCTCTGTGAAATCACTTTTCACGTCATCGTTTCAAAGTGCATACTATACTTCATCTATAGTATTGATTTTTTATACGAAAATATAACAGTCGGCACAACTCTTTTTATCATTCAATGTAATTACATCACAAAAAGTGAATATTTTAGTCAAGATCAAAGAACGAGTTCGATTGAAATTTTTTTCACGTTCAATAGATGTTTTTACATAATATTACAGTAACATAACAACACTATTGACGTTCAAACAAATAGGCAATGATAGCGTATCAAGTTAATAAACACCATGTACACTATAATAGTGGGTCTGAAATGGATGTAGTAAAGTCATTACACGAAACGGTTAGGTACAATCAACACAAATCACAAATTAGGCAATATTTTTATGTTAAAACTTAACTTTCCTGCGGATTTTTTTTTAAGAAAAAACATTAAGGTGAGCGAGGCATATATGGTTATAGAAAAAATCTATAAACGCACCGCGGACAAGTTCATATTATCATATAATCGCGTTTAAAACAATAACAAAAGTAGCGTTTTGTAACTGCGACACAACTATTGCTTTTTTTCTATTCGTGTTTAAAACAAATCGATTTCGTTAATTATTTCTGGCTAATTAATAATGTCTTTGTTAGTTGCATTGATTGCTAAATCGGCTGCACACAATTTTTCAACCGATACTAATATTATGGCGAATGACCAGAATTGAAAAATCATTATAGCAATAATACGAGATATTGTTTTACAATTTGTACAAACCCCACACATCGTGGTACAAACAAAAACGTATATTTATTAATTACCCAATTAGGAATTACTGTTTGATGATATCAATCATTATTGTTGTGACAACTGCCGGGTATAGGCATAGGTATAGGTCTGCGGCTCTGAGGCCGCGGTCTGCAGACGGACGGCGCCACGACGACGGCGATTAAACACTACACAGGAAAAATCTATAAAGTAAAATTCCAGACGTTTAGCTGCCGAACACGCATAAAAATATATTGTTATAATTAAATTTGTATAATATTAGGTACCTACTCATGTGTCCTATCCGTTCTTTGTAATACTATACGAATTTCAGAGTGATTTAAAAGCCATAATTTGTTTGCGATTAAAAGCACTATACAAAACCGTCTTATTATGAAGTGCCAGCCGGCCTATACTTACGGCGATCCACGGCTAGATATATATAAAAAAAAAGTACTGGCAATTTAATTGATTAAATATTAATTAATCAGTTCGGCAGTAGTAATTCACTGTACAGCACGGCCATATAGATCACCAGCTGTCTCATGACATTCGAAATGGAATTCATCGGTCTCATAATAGCCGCTGAAGTTACGAGAAATATTCTCGAGAAAGAGAAAAAGCAATCCACTAGGTTCTCTGCAATATCATAGTTGATCCGTCTCTGTCCAGATTGTGCCAAGAAAAGTGGAAAAGCAATAGTAGCAGCCGACCAGCTTATTAAGAGCAAGCTAAATGAATTTAAATAGGTAATGCTTTGCTCGTCACTGGGCAACTTAAATTTGAAATCGAAATTCTAATTTAAGCTTATTTCACGAAACAATCAGAACAAAAAACGCGATGGCCCGCGCACTCTGAACAATGGTTCTTATAGAACGGTCTTGAATTCGAAAGTTCAAAATTAAAAAAGTCGCCGGCCAAAAACTAAGCAAAAATTAAAAGGAAAGACGTTATCGATTTATTTTTTTGGTCATGACTTTCAAAATAACGATCGGGAACAGGCTGAAACATTTACACAGTATTAAAATACGTAAGATACAGGTTTAGTACGCAAGTTTCAAAAGAATTTCAAAATTTTTGAGCAAAGTATAGAAAATGTTCAAATATTTCCTTTTTTTTTTGTTCAATAAAAAATTTTTTATCCCACAAAAAGTTTTAAAACTCTAAATACAAGGTCGCGGTAACATGCAAACACATATGCCACTAAAAAAATTTGAAATCCCGTAGTTACAATTTTTTTTAATCGTTTGAAAATTTGTCATATACCTTTGACTTCTTTATGGGAAAACATTCGTAAATCACACAAATTTGTTATTTAAGATTTAAAAATTATCTATGTCATCTAAAACAAAATTTTCTATCTGAATAAAAATGTTTCAAAAAAATCTTAAAATTATTTAAGAAAAATCAAAAACCGTGTTATTTTGATTATAACAATAACGAAATTACGCACTGTTGTGCAATCGATACTTAAGTATCGTAATAACTCCTAAAATAATGGTCCAAGTTGTTTGAAACTTTCACACGTTACTTCGATTTATAGTTTCTACTATATTTTTACGCGGATACGACTTTGGGAATTTACGGACGATTTTTATTGTTAAATTTGGTTTTTATACTGCAGAGCTCGCTCAGAATCGTTATTTCGATAAAGCAACGATTCATCATTGTTTCCAGATATTAAATAATACGCATTTGAATCACAACTTCCGTCGAATCAGTGATCCACGCAAAACGTAGTCGCTTCTCCGTCAAACTGCCCACGCGACCAATAAAAAAAAGATACCTATCACCTTATACATCCCGGCTTTTTGTATTTTTTTTGAAATTTTCTTCTTACTAATACTTTTTAAAAGAGTTTAGCGAAACAATTTTGAAATAGTACGGATTGATTTAAAGTTAACAAGTGAAATTTCGGAAAATATTATCTCTGACGTAGCCGAAAAATATTTCATTAAAACTGCCCGTACGTTCTGTACGAACAGTGTCTCATCCAAAACATATATATATATTACTATGTAAGCGATGACGAGTGTTCACGCGGATAATAAAAACAGCTTTATCGCTTCGCTCAGAATCGAAAATAATAAAACTACGTTTGAAAAATAACTCTATAGATACGAGTAAAATAATAATTACTGTTGGAAAGTAGTCGCCGACCGGTTCGCCGCCAAGCCAAGACGTCACGTGATCGCGGCGTGATGGCGGGAAACCGCGCGTTCGCCGTGCCGGCCGCTCCGATTGGCCGTCGACGACGTCACTCGC
>CM029360.1:24408603-24497907 GCA_017140985.1 Hormaphis cornu
ATTATTTATATACAAATTATGTTTATAAAAAAAAAACTTTATGTTATACCTATATTACAGTAATGTTAATAGTATAAATATTGTACCTATTTTTTTTTTACGCTTTACATATTGAGTCTAAATAATTTTGTTTCACTATTTCAGTTATCTTAGAGCGTTTAAAATATATTTTAATTTTGGATCATGGTATTTGTTGTACGGTTTTGATTTTTGAACTATTACTCGTATAGTATGTGTAATTTTTGCATCACAACGTGCATGACGGAAATAGATAGGTATGTCAGTAACTATGTGATACGTACGTTCCCCGTGACAAACGATCTCACCCCGTGGTTTGTTGCTGCCAATCAAACGGACTAGGACGGGGGGAAATGGTATTTGCAATCGGTACAAAAAACTGAACCACTACTGACGTACCTATCTATTTTCTCATGGTAGTGCGAGAATATAAATTTGAAGAAAACTGGCGGATCTTATTTTTTGGACGTTCAACAAAGTTTTGTAAAATATTACAGTGTTGTTAATTATCCACCTAATTTAGAAATAACCATCATCAATACGTTTTTCATAGTCCTAACGAATTCATTACGACCTTTCAAGTGAGTTTCAAGTCTGTTTTTCAAATAATATAGGAGTTAGCCTATACACTCTGATGAACTGCGAGAGGATGCGAATTTGTGGTGACCAAAATTGTGTATCTCTGATTATCGCTCTCGCCAGCACCAATGTTTGAGACTGAAGTCGCCTCGAGGCATAATTTTTAAAAGACATTCCTTAATTACCACCTTAAGGGACGCCTGTAATATAAAATATGCCCAGACTAGAGTCAATCGCATGGTTACAGACACAACACAACTTTTTATCTAAAAAACGCCAAAAGCCACGTAGGATTAAGAAAATCTCAACAACCTGTTTGAAAAATTTAGCACAACTTAAAGGTTTATTGGAACAAACGATTAAGTTTTTTAATAACATTTAAAGGAATAACTTTACTTCCCAAGAGTTACCTGAATTTTGTTTTTTCCTGAAAACAAATAAAGTATTAAATTAAAATAACAGTTGATTGTTTTTTATTTAAATATATAACTTTATTGTTAACAATAATTTAACAGAATTTAAAAGTCTTTAAGGTAACGTACACTATACACTTCTTGACACAAAACACGTACGAATAAACGAGCAATATTCTAAGCTCAAAAGGCGTAGAACTACACAATATAGTATTTAACCATGTTTTTTCATCAACATAACACAATTAAACAATTCATTAAAATTTGTGTAAGTATAATGATCTAAAAATAAATTTAATTTTAAAAGAAAATAAATCAAGCGACAAAAGTATTTAATATGACGACTGACTTTTGGTAATTTTAACTATATAGGAATATAACTTTTTTAAACCTCCGCATCATTTTTTTTTTATGATTCAACAATGGGAGGTTCTATCACAGAAAACGTATTCTGCTGTTCTACGTTGGACGGAGGAGGTTTGGTGATGACTAATGTTTTAGGAGGCAAGTTTGCATCGACCGTGGTACGTGGCACGTGTTTCAATGTAACTGCGCGCATGGGCACTGTGTCTGGCGAAAGCGGCGTTGCGGGCACCTGAAGTGTTTCACCGTTATGCATGGTCAACCAGGTCATCTTAGTGCCAGCATGCATACCATTTGCATGTGATTTAAGTCCTTGAATAGACACATAACTTTTTCCGCAGTGGCATTTATACTTCTTGTGAATTCTGGAATAGTTAACATCAAGAGTTTTACTAACCAGGTGAGCCAGCCAGCTGACTATTTTTTACAAAGGGCAAAATAGAAACGGAAGTTAAATTTTGACTTTATAGCTCCTCTTCAACATAAACCCTTATAACCAACACATTTTTAAAATTTTTTAAATACTCTGGTGGAGCAAAATTGTATTGGTTTCTAATGTCTTAAGTTAATTCTATAACAATTATATCATTATTGTTCTCTGTAAAGATAATTAATTTGATTTATGAGTAACGGTTAGATTATTTTTATACATGCCTCATGGTCACACATAATTAACATGAAGTTTGGTTATTAATTGTAAATTAAAATAGAAATTAGACCAATTATTGAAGTATAAAAACTTCATATACAGAAGCACTTAAAATATGAATATTTTTATTTAACTTTGTATAATTAGAAAGTAAAAATATTATCAAGTTAAAAATGAAAGTATCAAGTAACTAGAAAATTAAATTTATAAAAACCACTAGAATTTAAAAGTTGGGATCAAATCTAGTAGGCCTGAACAATTTTTCAGATTTTTTTAGGTCATTATAATGTTTGTTTTTTACTCTAAAATTAGCAGAAATCATTATTTTCAAAGTTACAAAACTCAGAGGCTCATCAATGTTATGTAATGTTATCAATACCCAAGAAACCTAACCTTGTGCTTAAGCGCTATTTAGTACCTACTACCAATCGGCTTAGTGGTAAAAACATTAAACTAAACTTGAAGCATTGACGTGTTTTAAACTGTGGGGTAGATGGCTGGAGTCCCTTCAGCAGACAGTAATATTTTATTGTTGAAGTTATTTCTTGTTTTCATTTGCTCTTTGTTTTAGAAAACAATGGATGCTTGTTTTTGACAAATAATACTTTGGTTCTTCTTTACTACGCTTGCTCAAGTGCAGTTCCTTTGCTCCGCTAACACAATTTAAATTATATCCTAGCATTTGAGAGCAGTTAAAACAACATCACAAAACGAGATTTTAGTCATAAAAAAAAAAAAAAAAAAATGTAAAACATTTATGTAATGTTTGTTGGTATATTGTGTATATCTACTCCGCTGTAAACACTGAACCAATAATAATGTTGTTGGATAACAAAGGGATTTTATTGGATATTGAGCATACAACCATAAAATTTATAAACATTTTATAACTCTGAAATTTATGATTTCTGCCGATTTTTGTTTTCAGCGTAAAAACGTAAAAATTAAAAATAATAAATAAAGTTTCAAAAAAATTGGTCTAGTCGTTAACTAAATTTGATATAAATTAAGGTATGAATTTTATTAACGGTATTCAATTTCATAAAAACTAATATTGTAAAACTATATTACTGACTAAGAACTTAATAAAAAGAATAAAACGATTCAATTCAATAATCCTTAACTTATTTGAAAATCTCACTTGGGATGTAGGCTAATAGGTTATAATAGTTGTTTCCATTTTTTTTAATATAAATATATTAGAATTCCTAGTGCTTGTAAAACCAATGAATAACTTACTTTCCATTTGTATGTCCATTTTTAACATGGTACTTTACTCCATTAACATTTTTGTACCTTTTGATACAACCAGGAATCGGGCAAGCAAAAGGTCTTATTGGTTGTTCAGCTTTAGTCTTCTGTTGTGAACTAAAAACAAAAGTGGATATTAAATACTATTAAATAAATCATTTCAATAAGTTATTATAACACCATTGATTTCATACGGCAGTGCATAGTGATAGTGTATTAAGATTACAGGCAATATTGTACAATATGGTATTTTATAAAATCTATTTTGCAATTATTTAACTTCAACAATAACAAATCACAATAAATTTGATGCTGAAAGTTTAAAATGTATAATATTAATAAAATACACTTTTATCATTATTGAAATTTTAATATAATATCACCACCCATCACCCAGCGTATAATACTGAGCATATAGTGCAATAAGCGCATTATTAAAATTTAATTGATGATAAGGGGACATTTTGGAACATAAAAAACTTCATAGTATTTAGCTGAGAACACAATTAGTTGTCAACTGCTTGATTCAAAACCAATTTTCGGTCATAACAATATTTAAGTACCTAGCTAAAGTCATAAATAATAAGACATAAATTTGATTATTTCTAATGTTTAATATTTCATATACTATGTCTTCAAATTCACCGAATGAAAAATGTATAATTCTAACTTGTAGGACTGGTTAAGTTAAATGCTCACTTAAATGCAGTTTTCTTATACTCTAACAATATTTATAAATAAAAACAGTTATATCTAGTATTAAACCAATTAAAACGTTTCAATCAACATTTAATAGGACTATTGTAATTTATAAGAATGTACCATAATTACAAAAATGATCATGCATAAAATGTATGCATAAAATTAGGTTTATTTTTGTGTTATATTCTTTTAAGTATTTCAATTTCTATTAAGCAATTATACTATTGAAATTTTGAACAAGTTTGTTTTTTTCAGCAAAATTTGTTTTAATTTAAAATACAAATTATTAACACACAATGAATGAAAACAAACCTAGGTTCAAAAAATCTTAACCCTTAGACTTCCTATTGTTAAGTTTTGTTATTTTTAAGTAGTAGTAAATTATTTTGAATTGCTTTTGTCACTTAACATTTACCAAAATAATACACAAATGGAACTTTTATCACAAACAAGGGAAGATAGGATGTTTTTTTGCTATAAGGTAATATTTAAGATTTAAAAAGGCATTAGTTAAGTGAGGAATGAGGCCTAACACCAACAGAAAGAAGCTCACAGATAAAATACTTTTTTTATATGGGCTTATTTGCCCCTTTGGTTATAAGTCTAAACATCAAGTATTTCACAAGTTAAATTTCTTACTTGGGGCCATTTTTATGAGCATCATCAAGGACATCTGATATAGTAGACCATGAATCACTGCTATCACCAATGTGATCAAGATTTTCAGTTTCACCTTTATCAGATTCATAACCTATGTACGAAAAAACTTATAAATATCTAACATGTTAAGTTTTTTTATTCTTAATCTTAAAAAGTACCAGTTCGTAATGGCCGATGGAAAATGTTGGAAGGTGTTGATGGTAAAATACTGGTTTTTGGTTGAATGACTGGTTCTGCTGGTTCGATGACTGTTTTGTCGACGTTTTCGCCGAAAAACCGCATAACACAACTGAGCGGTAAACATTGTTGTTCAGTGCGATCAATCAGCTCAATTGGTTTAGGATCGGTATCTATGTGTCAAATCCAAATGAATATTATACAAATCTAAACATCCGAAATATTAATAATACATTAGTTTAAAATTCAATTATCAAACAAATTATAGTACTATATAAAGTCACAATAACTTTAAATGTTTTCACTAAAACAACTAAATACAAATTAAATTAAAATTAATGTAACAACATATTATTAGGTAAAATAAATAACTGTTCATTGAAAAAGATAATTGATCGTAATTTCTAAAAAAGAAACAAACTACAGACAAAATATACTATTTTAACAATAATAAACCAAAATATGAGACTATTGTTTATAAATGCGAAAAAATTTAAGTAGTAGTGTCAATGATACTAAAATGTATTTATATTGGGTACAACAATATTCAATGTGTTATGTTCTTATATCTTTTTTAAAAATTAATTAAATACTTTTTAAGAATCAATACAAGGGATTTTAGGTAGTCATGTTACAAACTGTTCAAAATCTGATAAAAACGATCAAGAAAAATCAAACCACAGAACAAATTTCAATAAAAATATAAAATGAAATGTATATTTGATTTGAGTTTGAATGAAGAATCGTATGTTTGGTTCAGATCAGGTTTGTAAATTGTAGAAAAAGTTTGGTTTATGCTCAAAAATCAGGATTTGTAATATCACTAATTGCAAAAGCTAAACAATATAAATACTATAGAGGTGCATGTAAATTAAGGATCGATTTTTTTGAAACAAGTGTTAGGTATTAAAACAAAAAAAAAAATGTCAAATAATTTAATTATTTACCATTATAAATCAAATAGACAATGCTTAAAGTGAGAACTATAAACAGTGGATTTTAATAATTATTCTTATTAGATACTAATTTCTTGTTTGTGGAATACTAGATTAACATCAGGAAAACAAGAAACTGTCAAACGCTGGTCAAAATTTGTTTCAGAAAACACATTTCAACAGTACGTGTATAACAGAAAGTCATAAAATAGATGCCAGATTCATTGATCCAATATATTTTTGATATTATTAGTGTTCAAAATGATAATATTTAAAGGAATATATTACTTATTTATACTTGAATACCTACCTATAATATATTAGAACAAAAGGGATACAATCTATTATAGAAAAATATAGGTAGTGTATTTTAAGGGTGCTAATTATCAATGTTGGGCAGCAAATCCAGAAGAAAATCAACTAGTTTGCTAACAAAAAAGTGATTAATAAATTTTCATTAACTAGGTAAAAACGTATTTTTATTTTATTTATTAATACAAATTAATTTTTTTTAATGCTTCAAGTTAATTTATTTTTAACTTAATTAAAAAAAATAAAAAATTATAAAAAATAATCAACTCAAATTAAAGTTAATAATTAATAACTTTAATCCAACTGATTTTGTAGTACCAAACATGTTATATTTCATACAAATTACAAGATTTCATGATGATGGAAATTGGGAAATTACTTTTCAACTTTTTGTCTTCCAAATATTTTTTTTATAAGTTTGTTTTAGAAAAAAATTTGCTCAATACCTAACATAATAACTTATTGTAAATTAACACAATAAATTTGTAAAAATAACTTGTAAAAAAAAGTAACAAGCTAAGTAATTTAATAACTTAAATAACTAAAATAATTACTTAAATAAAAAGATAACGTTTTTAAAACTATAAGGTATTATATATTAAAAGGAATCAATAATAATTTAGGTAATGGAAATTAATTGTCTGATAAAAAAATTTAAAAATTTAAAATGCCTACAAATCTCAATCTAGCCAGTTTCAAGGAATTACCACAAATAATAGTAATTTTGAACATATATACAACTAACTTCAAAAGTTAAATTCATGGTTTCTACAATACTTATACTATTCTAATGTTTTTTTTTTGTTTTGCTTAACAAATCAGATTATATTGGTACGTGCATGTTTTCAGTTTGGTGAGAAATGATAAAATGTTATAAAGACAGAATAAATGGTTAACCAAAGTTCTTTGTTTTGTTTTTTTTTTTGTTAAGATTAAACGCTTTATCTAAATTACTCGTGATGTTTAGTTCTATTAAATGTTCAAATTTTCAGTCAACAATATAAAAAAGTACCTATTTATTATATTTACTGTTTACACAAAGAATGTAGGTGATACAAGCAATCAAGCAAGTTTTTATTTAATGACAAACAAACATGGCTGCGCTGCTCTTGGCGTACAAGTACACATCGTATATGCGCAAAGGGTGTACCCGTGGTTCTTCACTTTTACCGAGTTATAGCTGATATCGCACACTCGTTACACTTGTATATGTTACATGACATAAAAGAAATTGTATGCTGGGGGTACACTAACTAATGTTTCAAATTTGACTCTGGCAAAATTTTGTTCACAGAAACACTAATAGGTAAAAAGTATTCGTTTTTTATTTTTATTAGACAATCCCTAATGTGATACGGATTACGATGTAGGCACAGTCGTGTATCGATTGAAAAATTTTTCAGTATGGGCGTTGGCTCGTTTGTTTCATCACGAGACAGAATAAAATAAAATGAGACAAATAACTGTTGTTCAGTGTTTTACACTGTATATTTCGTTAATTATATTGAATTGAATCGACACAAGCACGAGTCAACTACTTATTTTTATAGTTGCTCCGGACTCCAAAACAAATTAAGAGCAACAATAGTAATTATTCTCGACGCGGTACAGTTCGATTCCGCGTCGGGGTAAACTGCTCAAACAAAAACCTACGGTGGAAAACGTCGGACGAAAAGCACAAAAGTTTTCCGCGCCGAAGAAACAAACCCGGGACCGCGACTCGGGGGGATCTAAATATAAATCGATGCCGCCAACTGGGTCACGGGTCTTGTTTGCCGCGCAGGTGGGGGAACGGGGAGGGGCGGGGACGCGTGTACACCTTATAAAAATAGTTCAGAAAGGTCGTGGCGGGGCGGCGGAGTGGAAAAAAAAAAAAATCTTAAAACACGTTTGGCCGCGGCGGCGCCCGTTTTCGCAACGGGGAGAGCGGCGGCGGGTGGCGCGTGCGCCGATATTGAAAAAAAAAAAAAACAACAAACTTTTTCTCACCTATGTGATTGTCCTCGATGTGCTGAATGAGATCGTAGAGGTTTTTGAAACAAAGGCCGCATTTGTTGAACTTGCATTCGTTTAGCAGGAATACGGCCATTTAATCAGCAGCTGAACCGGGCGCGGAGTCGCGATTTTTCGGCGTATTATTATTTTTTTTCCGGACCTGGGTGGCGGGCGCGCCAGTGTGTGTGCGTGTGTGTGTGTGATTATCAGCTGATCACTATGTGTAGCGGTCGCGACGACTGCAGCAGGCTTCTCGGCAGCAGCTGCAGCTGACTATACTTCTCGGCCGACGGTGACGGCGGCTTACCCGAGGTGTGGTGGAGCGGAGGAGCCTCGGTACCGCGTTGGTCAAGATGCGAAAGTCGTCGAGCCCGCGAGAACGGCCGTCGGTTTGAAATTTTAAAACGAACCGCGAAAAAATCGGTGCTGCTATATAGAAGAACGTACGGCGATAACTTTTTTTCGAGCTACCGCATAGTTGCAAACTCCACGTCAACGATTGGAGTGTATCGAAATCAACACGACACATGTTATTATGTAGTTCACGTTCTTCAATTTCTAATAGTTTTCCCGAGACAACTGGGCGGTCTATAGATTGATCGTTGTTGTTACATTTTGAAAAAAAAAAAACACAATATCGTTCGATATCTATAATCGGCGATATTAGTACGTCACCATTATTGTCGACGTACCTGCAAATTTTTCGAGTGTACATTTTTAATGGTCGACGTGTTCGTCAAACTCGCGCGCTATGTTGGAACCGCGTTTAGAACCGTGCTGTGGCAGTTGTATGAACACTGCTGTATAATATTATACAAGACACTAGATTTTATTGCATAAACGTTCGTAATTTAGCACACGTGTCGAAGATCAAAATTCGTTTTGATTACCGAGAACAGAAAAATATTACACTAAATCGGACGGGCGTGCTGAAGAAATGTTTTTGACTTTTAAAAACACAGAGGGGTCTGTATGATACGACGTACGGTTTTTTCACAACGTTTTTGCAGTTCCGCACAAAACCGTGTGCTTCATAACGCTCTAATCGCACAATAATGTGTAGTCCGCTCGGCAGAAAAAAACAATTTCTCGATATTTGAAAAACAGTAAAACCTATTGCAGTTCAAAGCCGGGTCGAGCTAAAAAGCGTTTAATTCTAACTTAAAAAAAGAACTGAATAATGGTCTTCTTCAGTTATCGACTCGAAAACAAACGAATTTTTTTTTGTTTTTTTTACATTAATTTCGTGTAAATTAAATAGCACGCAGTCGGATGTGGGACGAACTACTTATAAAGTAGTTATATAAACTTACTTATAACTACTTATACTTTTTTTATAGTAGCGGTAAAACACATTAAACATGTATTTGTAAACGCAAACGTAGGTAACCTACCGACCGACGTCCAAAATCAAATCGAATTAATTCGTTTCGTTTCGTTGGCCGATGAAGTTTCGAAGTATAGATAACGCGTGTTTCGTCGTCGGTTCGAGAGAGTTCAAATTCTCGCGGGATTCGTCGGGAGTGCCGGCCGGCGGCGGCGGCGGCGGGTCGGATCGACCGATCCGCGGGGCAAGGCGCGTCAGCTGTGCGGCCGGTCGCCGGGACTTTGACTAGCGCGGCAGCGACGTTGCCGCGCCGTCCGGCGTCCGCGACTCCGATTGGCCGGCGCGACGGCGGCGCTCCGTCCCGCGGCGCCGTCGCACGACCCGGTCGCGCGCACCATACATCGCCGCCGTGTCCTTCCGTGCGCCGTGCAGCTCTCGTTCGTCTCGTCATTCTTTCTCGCTGTCGTCGTCGTCGTCGTAGTCACCATCATCACTGCAACGTCCCCGGTCTCCAATTTTCGGTAAGTAGAACGCGGCGGTCCCCGTCCATCGATCGCCGCCGTCCGACCGAACGCGTCCGTCGCCGCGGCGCACGAGTTTTTTCGGCCGGCCGCGCGTTTCGAGTTTCGACGCCGCACGAGCGTGTGGTACGGCCGCCGCCATCTTACTCGGGTCACGCCTTGTGATGACCGGCTTCGGCGGCCGTGCCGAAACATCCGTTTTCCCACATCTCTTCGATGTTCGGAGTTTTTCCCCGAGCGTCTTGTCCCTCCGTGAATTCCGGCCCCCGGCGACATGTCCGCGCGTGTCCTGTCCCCGCACGCCCTTGTCAAAGGTTAACCGCGAGGTTCTGTCGTCTGGTAATCGTTTTTTGTATTTTTTCAGTTCAAACCAGAACTCGACAAAATTCACACATTCACAATGTTCAACTTGGCCAAAGCCGTCGCCCCAGCCGTCCGCTCTGCCGTGAGTATAAATATACCTGCCGAATATTGATTGAAAAATTTCTCGCGAAATTTGTAGGTCTATCAATATCACTACCCATACCTCCTATATATTATTATTATTATTACCTCTAGGTGTTAATAATTCTTTGATCTGTTTTTTTGTGTCGTCGCGAAATCCATTAATTATATACTTGTAATTTATTACTGGATTCGGGTTGAAGGTGATTACAAGGGCATCGGTGATTGTTTTCAATTAGTAATCATTTATCGAAGCGTATATGTTAACCAATTATACTTGGAAGTGTTCCTCCATCAAACTGGTTGGAAGTCCAAAGTGTGTTTTTTTTTTTTTGTAGTAAAGGTAGTGAAAAAAGTGCAATTCTTAATAAAAAAGTAGTAGTAGTAGTACTTTGGAGGAGCGTCCCTACGTTTTTTGAAAAGTAGCAATGCGATTGTAGTGAACTTTTTTTTTTACAAGTAGCGTAAGTGGTTGCAACTAGGGGTTGTAACTAGTTTAACACGGTGTCTTTATTATATATTCATTCCGCATTAATCGTGATTGCCCATAACGCATTTTTACCGGCAAAATATTTCTTATGTTATTCAGTTTTTTTCCCCCAAAAACGAATAAAATTGAATAAGTATCTAAATATTGTCTATAATCTATTTAACCGAAACAATTTGCTTTAAAGTTTTGATGTTTAGCGTAGGAAGCTATTACCCGAATTATATTATTATTAGCTGCCTGTATTTTAATTCAATGATTTGTAGTCCTGGACTTTTGACCCATTAACAAGTTAAAAATTATTCCGCGTTTCCATGGGCGTTGAAAAAACGCAAGTTCTGCAGCTTGCCTGAGTTCACGCTGCTGTTGCACAGTGGTAGATATTAGACTTTGGGTCGGCAAAGCACCATCATTTAGACGTGCCATTGCGTGATTTACGATCTATTTTTATGGGAGGTTTTAGTTGATGCGATTAACTTGTTTTCTTTTAAGTATTCAAATTAAAATACAATTATAAATAAGTAATCTATCCAAGAGATCATGTGGGGTTCTAGCATCAATAATTAGCATTATTCAGCACTACAATGTGATTTTTGACTAAAGTATGCATCCATAAATTGTTGTTAATTGAGTAATAAATTATCATACTGTTATTAGGGTTTTTTGTTTTCATAAGTATACTTTTGAAAATTTAAATAGGTATACCTAGTACCTATACTCAATTTTAAAGTAATATAATATATGTGCTTTATGTAGGTAATGTATAAATATTATTTATAGTTAACTCTATTTTTATGAAATATTAATTAGGTAATTATTATAATTGTTTAAAATTTGTGTTCATAGCTCCTCTCCAACTCCAGAGCTGCTTTAGTTAGGCCAGTGAGTAGCATTGTTTCAAATGGACCAAGTGCTCAATTGCAACAAAACCAACAGACTTCCAGTGCCATCATTCCCAATGGAAGCTTGGTAAAATAATTTTCACTCAAATGATAAATACATCAAGTTTTATTGAGACTTATGTAAACTTAAAATTATTTAGGTTAATGCCGTCAGGGGTTTCCAAACATCCGCTGTGTCGAGAGATATTGACTCTGCCGCCAAATTCATTGGTGCTGGAGCAGCCACTGTAGGAATTGCAGGATCAGGTATTTAAAATAATTGTCTACGTGTGCTTCAACACTGCTTGTTATTAAATGATTCGCTTGAGGTTGAAGGTTTTTTTATCAGTTGCTTGTGGTCAGTTTGAAAAACTATACATTTTTTTCTTTTCCTTTACTATACATTAAGTGTTATAATTATTTATATCTTCTAGTGATGTTACATACTGTTTGATTTTTTAACCGAACCAAACTCTAAATTGGAAATTTTTGAACCTAACTAAAAACATAAAATAGTTCAGTTTAAGAAGTATTGAACCAATTAAAAAAAAGATTGAACCTAATTTGTCGAAAAACTATTAAAAAAGAAATGGAAAAATGTGGAATCCTTCTTTACTTAGACTTAAAATTATGTTTAAGAGGTATTTACTTAATAAATTATAGACATTGTTGTTTGGCATAAATGGTTATTTATATTAAGTAGTTTTTTGTCTAAAGTTCGGTTTGGGTTCAATATTTTAATACGGTTCGGTTCGAGTTCAAATAAAAAATTGTAAGTTTGGTTTGATTCGGGTTTGTTAAAATTTTAAAAAGTTCTGTTCTGGTTCGGGTGACCTCAAAAATTTGGGTTTGTAATATCACTAATATTTACAAATAAATTGTAACATATCCAAATATATTTTGTTTGACATACAGAATTACCTATCACAAATATACATATTTGTTATATCAATTATAATACGACACTATAAAAAAAAAAGTTTGTTATACCATTCACTTTAGCTGGTGTCATGTTGTATTTAGTTAAAGGAGAGCTAAGCATTTAGTCTGTTAAATTAATTACCTTTTTAGAAGTCTTGTCAAACTAAATTAATTGTGTATGTTTACTAAGTTTTTCCATCAGTATTTATCAAAACCTTATTTGTATCTTAATATTATTTATACTACTTATATCATTCACGTTTTATCCCAATAGGTACTGGAATTGGAGTTGTTTTTGGTTGCTTAATGTTAGCCTATGCACGTAATCCATCATTAAAACAGCAGCTTTTTTCATATGCAATTTTAGGATTTGCTCTGGCCGAGGCAATGGGTCTCATGTGTATTATGGTTACATTTTTACTTTTATTCGGCGTTTAAAATATGCAAATATTAAATTAACATACACGATAAACGTTTGGCTTATAATTAATCATATATTTAAATAACTTTTATTTGAAAATTTAGTTATTTATGGTTTGATAAAATTGATTATTATTAAATCTATATTTTGCATGATGATATAAATGTAATTTACTATTTTAAGTAATTATAAGTGTTCTTGTGATAATAACTGTATTAATGTAAAATAATGTTAGTTTTCATTGTCATTAAATACATTCCATTTTAGTATTTGCATTTCAAGTTTGTCAATTTGTCATAATTCACTTGTTCTACTTGTTTTCTCCAAAATTTACACACAGTAATAAATAATTTGGGATGCTTGATATTTTTTTGATTATGTAAATATTTATTAAATGGTGATTTTTTCCTTTTGTTTTGATTTTATTGGTAATGAATTGGCTCTGTGCTAAAATTGCTAGGCTTGCTTGTTTTTGCATGATTTATGAGTTTTGGAAGTATGTGCAAGTTTGTATCAAGAAAATGGAAAATGCCATAAATGTAAGTTATGCTTTTTTGTTAATATATACCATAATTTAATGAATTAATTTTTTAATTCATTTCATTTTACAGCTTATACTTTAATTAATAGTTTTTTAATATTTTACCTAATATTCATATTGCTTTTTGTCTATTTTTATTTCATCTTTGTGTATGTTAAAAATTTTTATATCTCAATTTTCAAAAGTGATAAAATTAAAAATTTGAACTGTAAAACTATTATTAACTTAAATATATTTTAACTGTAGTACAAATAATGAAAACTGGTGGTTTGAACTTGGGGCTTCCCCCCTAGATGGCAGAGTAGACAGTAAGTATATGTATACAATACACGGGTTTGCATTTGCTTCACAGGCCGTGGGTCAAGGTAGATCCTCCAGTTTTCGTAAAATTCCCGATTATAATTTTAATTCAAGCATCATGTTATGTATGCTTGTTAATGTTTTAGATTTATCCATAGTGTGTTTTATTAATCTACTATGAATAGTAGTTACTGGTGTTGGCAAAAAAAAAAAAAAAAAAAAAGTTATTTGGTTTTGCAAATTGTTTTTCTGCAATTAATTATATTTTCATTTTGTGTTTTCAGGAGCTGGAATCGGAACAGTATTTGGTTCCCTAATCATTGGTTATGCACGTAATCCATCACTCAAGCAACAGCTCTTCTCATACGCCATCTTGGGATTTGCCCTGTCTGAAGCCATGGGTCTTTTCTGTCTTATGATGGCGTTTTTGTTGTTGTTCGCTTTCTAAGTTGTCGTCTCGCAATGTCTTTCGTCTTTCATTAAGCAAAAAAAAAAAAAATTAAAAACCATCCCAAAATATTAAAACAACAAAGAATTTTAAATTCTGTTCATATTTGGCACGACCGAAAGAATCGCGAAAGACTGTTGTCTGTGAAATACACTTGGATAGGGAATTTACCTGTAATTAATTAAATAATTAATAGATACTAACTGTAAGACAGCACTTGGGTGTTTATGAACTGCCTCATATTGTAGACTTATTAAACGCCTAGGTTGAAAAACTGTTGTTTTTTTGTTTGGTTTTTCCTATTTTGTTTATTTCACAGATATTTAAATAGAATAAATACTTATTGTAGAATCCATTTATTTATTCCTTTTTTTTTTTAACTATGCCATTTGAATCTGTGAATTTTTCGCAGTATTTAAAGATTAAATTTTCAGCTGTTATCAATTTTGGCTTTAGGTACCAATGTTACACGTTTTCTATAAAACTTAATATACGAAGATATTAAAAAAAAAACATTGTTTTATTTTTATTTAATTAAACTGTAGATCAAGAGATCCTCACAATCGCTGTATATTTAAGCTAAATTTTTTAGTGGCTGCACAAAAATTTTTGTCGATCTTGCTACATACTTTTTTCAGTTAAATTTTAAAACTAATATTTTTCTTAGAATTTCTATTAGAGACGTTAAAACCCTAATATCTCTTAAAATAAAATGTTAGACAAGTTCTGCTAAACTTCATTTTGGATATTACATAGTTTTTCATCCATTTTTGATTTTACTCTAATATATATAGTCTATGGTCACTTAATATATTTTGTGTCGCACTTTGTTGTGTCACAAATTGTTTCTACAATGCCACTAAATTTTTGACATCATAATAACATTAAAATAGTAAACACGATTGGTGGCGAGAAAAAAATTCAATTCCTGAACATTGCAAATGTCACCCACTCGGTGATTAAAGTTACTGATTATTTTCATGAACTTATTAGGACATGAAGGTTTGCCATAGCACTTGTGTGTAGATAATGTAAAACTCAATTTCTACTAATATTACTTTATTTTATCGACTAAAATGTATAGAAAACCAAATTATCTTCAGTGTTATCAAAGGCATTTATTTTCAGTCACTAAATTAAAGTACAATCAAACAAATTTTTAAATTTAAACTAATTAACATTTAAATCCGTTAAAGTGCATTGTTTTATACATTACGTTAGTAAATTACTATGGTGTGAAGTCCACTTGGGACTATGAACTAATTGTACCATCAATCTGATCTCAACAAAGAACGTTGTTGCCTAAATCACCGATATAGGTATTTTGTCTATAATAAAAATGGTCTGCCTTTGCTTCACAATTTATTACTGATGGTGAAACATGATTGACTAAGTAATTTGAGACCTCTCAATGGAAATGTTTTGAACCCCAGCCTCTTGTGTGTTCCTTTACTATGTGAATGGTAGATAAAGAAAATAGTATTTTAAACTAATGACGTATTTGTAGACTTTTCAGGCAGATTCTAAGTGTTCTAACTACTACTGATTATTACAGTGTGTGTGTTAAATAGTTGTAAGTCGAATAACCTGCCAATTTTGTTAGTATGTAATTCTGTAGTAGGAAGCTTTAGAACCAATATTATTTTACAGGCATACATACTTATTATTTATGAAGTTTTTCAAACTTAGTTTCAGCGTCAAATCTGAAAATTTATGTTTAATGATAAATAAAAATTCGAATTTAGAATACATTTTCTTGACCAAAAATAGGAAGAAAAAATTATTTTAATTTCAAGAATCAAGACCTATATTCTATAACTAGTAGTAAATGAGTCAGTAAAAAAGTAGAGAAATCACGTATGTGAGTAGTATGTTGTTGATGACTGCCATTCTTTCTTTGTATTATTGCAATTTTTGAAACATCATTAACCGAGGTAAGTTAATTTTTATGTTTAAGAATCAATTATTTAGTTGACATTTTTTAAGAACTTACAAAATCCAAGTTTATCAAAAATACTATTTTGTTTAACCATTTAAAATGCAATATATTTAAAATGTGAGAATCTGGATTGTGTAGACAATTTAAAGGTCCTGGTCAACACCAGGAAAACTACATTTTTACCTTGGAGGCCTGATACTAAATATTTATGAATATAAACTTATAATCACAACTTAAGACCATCCGGAAAATTGCTGCTTAGCGCTTTTATCCTACAAGTTAACTTATGTTATCTATTGTCCCCTTTTAAATACGTCAATGCCCTCTAAAACAAAATAGGTTCCAGTCGTCAATTGTAAGTTTTATTTTAACTTAATAGTTCATTTAAAATAAAAATAGAAGATATGAGATAATGTCACTGACTCGAGAGATCTTGACATTAAAAATAAGCGCACAGAATTAATTTTTTGAAATTATGTTTGTGTTTTTTAAGATATTATTACTACTAATGCTAATTACATATCTTGTTATTTTTCAAATACATTGTAATTTGTAGCAAATTTAATTACCAATACGTCTTATAATTTAGTATTTTATAATATTATTATTTTTTTGGTGCCATAATTGAAAAAAAAAAAAACGTTAAATAATAAAACAAGAATCTCCAAGGATGTTAGTAAAATAGATCAATAAATGTAGATAAATAATGTTCATAATATTATGTATTTAAATAATACAATTATAATAATTAATACATCTGTCTGTCTGTTTGTTTAGCATGAGAAAACATCTTTAGTACTTACTACATACTCAAAATAATTTAAACTATTTAACTGTTACTAAAATATAAAGTATTAAAAATTTTAATTGTTTTTACGTACACTTTATAAACAAAAAACTTTTGGCAACATTTTAGGAAGTATTTTAAATAAAAAACTAATTAAGAAAGTCAATGTTTGAATTTCAAACTTTTACAACATAATTAATTGTAATAACTGTTAACAATATTAAATATAAAATAACAATAAACCATCTGGAGATAACTTTTGATTATTTAAAATTGAAACGGTACTTATTTTCCACACCACTATTTGATATTTGCTTAACATAGCCGCGAGAAAAAACATTTGAATTTGTAGCAGAATCTGGTTTCAAAGACCTCCAATTTCCTTCATCAATGCTTTTTACAAGAGCTGTATTCTCTTTAGGATTTTTATAGCTCCACGATTCTTTACTGTCGTTGTTCCTACTAAATGGATTACTCTTTTTGGAGAGAACGTTTCTTTTAGAATCATTTCCAAAAATATCTTCTTTTTCCTTCATTAAACCAGATACCAACTCCTTGTAAAACTCCAACATTTGAAAAACCTCTGCATTTTTTTTGGCATGATCTTCTGTCAACATTGAATTAATCAGAGCTGCATTAAGTTTTACTGACAACACGTCTATTAAATTGAATGGTTTGCTTGATTCAGTAGAAAATTTTACTCTAAGCTTCTGAAACATATTAAAAAAAAAAAAAAAAACAATAATCGCATAGAGCCAACTTTATGGTTTAAACAATAAGTAATTTTAGACATTGGTACACTATAAGTTATAAGGAAAAAAATTTATCTTAAATTGTATACAAAAGTACGGTAAATAGATTTAAACATACAAAAACTAGAAAATGTGGTTTTGGTTAAAAAACAACCCCAATTAGAATACTTCATGTTCAATGCTTTATTGATATTTAGTATTTATCAATATCATATTACAGTTTTACCATTTTACAGTATTCTATTCTAGTAATTGGCTTGCTCCTGATGTTAATCTAAATAAAACTTTTTCACTTGACATTTTAAATATATTTCGATTACAATAATGTGAGAAAATGTCAAAGAATAAATTTTAATTTTGTTTGTACATTTGTTTTACCCAACCCAACACGTCAAAATTTCATGGAACATTTTTGATTTTTGAATAACAATAAATGATCAAAAACTAAGAAATTTTAAAAAACAAGTATTGGAGCAAAATTAATACAATGGCCACAAATTATAGTGATTAATAGTTAATAATTTTTTAGATTTAAAAGTACTCCTGACACACACACGATCCAAAAACATATGTAATGAGCCTAAAACAAGGTCGGGTGGTATGTATGGGTGAAAGTTGTAGTGACTTTGTTGTAGAATAGGTCACTGATTTGGTTAGTTTTTTTTTTGTACAAGTACATGTCACATGATGTTTAGTTTATATGCTTAGTTTAAACCTGAAAACAATGATGAATTGTTGCATTTGCGTTAACTTAGTTAGCTTAATAAAAATTGTATACTTATAATCAATACTATAACATGAGTAAATTATTTAAAACCTTAACCAAAACAACCCAACCATAGATATTAAAAAAATAAAAACTTTCAACAACTCAAATATGACCAACTTCTTAATATAAAATTTAAAAGAGTTTTTCATAGTATAAAAAAAAGGTGGAAATCTGTATCTTAAACAAACATTGCTTGAAAATTGCAGGCCTTTTTAATAATTATTTTAGAAATAATGACTAGATAACAAATCAATTTAGTAAAAAAAAAATTTGCCAAAAATTTTACTACTTTTTCTTAAGTTTATTTGTTTGAATAAACTTTGTAGATATACATTAAAATTTATTAATAAGGTATATTTAACCAAAAATAAAAGTTAGACTCTTCGTAAATGGATTCACCTCCTGTTTGGAACAACATAAAAATAAAGAAAAAATGCATATTTGATAATTTAATTGCTTTTTTGCTCCGCTCTGAATCTAAAATTAACTGTTAAGTAAGTAACAACTAACAACTACTTATAGGTAACCAGTAAATTAATATTACCTGTAGGTTGCGTATACATGTAACATTTTTTAAGTTCAATAATTTTGGAACATATTTGAGAGCTTGAAACAAATCGTTTTTGGTAATCATGAGATATGACACCAACTGAGACAAAATTTTTTCTTGATGAATATAATGAGAAAATGACTTTAACATATCTACTAACAGAGGTTCAACCTGTGTTGTGTTTGGGTCGATTCTATACAGCGAGTAAATATAATCAAAAGAACCACCAAAGCTTTTGGAATCATAAGCTTTCTTAAGATGAAAACTTGCCATTTTAAAATCCTAAAAACAAAAATTAAATCATGCATTTTTTAAATAATAAGTCAAATATTCTAATATTCTATTCATAATCTTTTATGGATCTTTATGACAAGTTAATTTAGTCGTCTTTAATCTACCTTAGTAATTAACCTAACCTTAGTAATTATTTAAATTGTACAATTTGTTGCTGAAATTATGCATACATTTTTGTTATGTAGATAGTAGTTTCCAATAGCACCATGGACATAACCATTAGTACTCAATTTTAATTTAATAATAAGGTTTTCCAATAATTCATTAATACTACTGTTATTTGGTTTCTCAAGAGAAAATTTAGACAAACTCTGTAAACACGTTTTTAACAATAGAAAATCGTGGGTATTGTTCTTTATCACTTCACTAAAAATAATTGAAAAAAAAAATTGATTCATATTAGGTACACAAAATAAAAAAATTTAAAACTAACTTTAATAATTGTAATCCTTCATCAAAAATTCTATTCTTGGATTCTGCATGGGCCATACAAGGGTTTCTAGCCAGTCGCTGATACACATGAACTAGATGAAGTTTATAAACATCATTTTTACCAAGTTTTACAGCTTCTTTGGCTGCTTCAATTTCTTGTTTGGAGTATTCATTAAAATTACCACACAAACTTTTCCAATGAGTTATCACTTTTGATAATAGATAATGCCATTCCGCTTCATATTCATTAAGAGAAATAGCTTTAAGCGCACAGACTTTTGCCATTTGGGCATAAGTCAAATCATACTCATAAAGAAATGCGGCTTGAACACCGTATAATCCAGCTTTATTGACTAAATTCATTTTGTTTGGCATGATGATAGGTTTTAAAAACTAAAAAAATGTATCAAAATCAAGTATCATGGATATTTCAATGCAATTAATACTCAACCATAAAATAATAATGACCTCCCGCCCCTCAATCATAGAACATATCCATGTAAATTTATAAGAAATTGAGAGTAGATACCTCAGTTTCAAGTCCACATAGTTTCAACACATGACCTTTTGTTGACAATGTGATATGCTGGAGAGCATTGAATATGGATTTCAAAAATGGATCATTTCTTCCAATAGAAGACAAAATATTTTCAACAACACAAATAACTTCTAAAGCTTCATACGTTTCTCCTTTGGAAATATATTCATAAGTTATAACAATATTGTATCCAAACCTAGAAAAAAATGTAATTTAGTTAGTAAAATAATAATTTAATTTGTTTGAATTTGAAACAATACTGTAAAATATTACACTAATATTTGAATAGAACTTCATATCATGTTATAATGGTATCAATCAATTAAAAACAATTTACACAGACTATAGGAATATAGAATATTCTATAGAATATTCCTATAGTCTGTGCAATTTACATGGCCGGAACACTATTCACCATTTAGTTCCTAAGTTTTGTAAGGTCCAATAATATAAAATGGACAATCAGCATTCTTTTTTAGTATGTAGGTAGGTTATATTCATAAACACAATTTGGAGGGGAGGGGCAATTCATTCATCGTAAGCTAATTATCAATTAAGTACAACTACAAAATGGTCTCAGCTCAGCAATGCAAGTTTTAAGAAAATTCTCGAGAAAAAAAATCCAACCAAATTTGTTTTCATACATATTGAAAAATACTGCATAGTAAGAGTTTCATAGGTAGCAGTGTGTTTATGCTGAATTTCACGAAAATCCAATAAGTAAAAAATAATCTTTTTGCCTTTTGAAGGAATGAACTTTGGAAAATGAGACTACAGATATTGCGGAATTATTATTGATGGAAATAAATAAAAATCAGGGGCCAATATATTTTTCTGTTACCTAGTGCACTCGACAAAAAAAAAAAAAAAACATGCTGCCTTTTCATAAAACAGTAAAAATAATGTGTTGAACATATTTTTATCATTTAGTGTCTAGAAATTAACAATGTTTGTAGCAATTCATGTACCTATTAAAAGTAAGTAACTATGGACGGGTGCAACATAGACGTATAAAACGGTTTTTAAACACGAGTAATATTATTTGTACTTCTCAAAATTATAATACGTGATATAAGTAAAATTTTGATTTAGTTACACCTAGATTTAGACAACATTGGCCATATTATGTAGGTACTTTTATAGGTACCGGGTTGTTAGTTTATACGCTGATTTGATTAAACATTAGTGTCGAATACCTATAGTACCTACCTAGGTATCTTAATTATATAATAATAAACAATCATTTTTTTGACAATAAGAATTTAACAAGAATAAACTTTCATGTCCAACACAGTCTAGCGGCTAGCTCTAACACTTGTAGTACCAATAGTTATTATTGATAATGGAAATAAATATACCTAATATTAACTATTATTATACCGTACAACATACACTAACTTTTACATAAAAAAAATTAGTTAGCACTCCCAGACTCAGATATCCTACGGACCTAATCATTAATGTTTTTGTACTAACATTGAGCGCCTTGTAACGGCAATATTGCAATAGAACCTAAAATAAATAAAAATATTCTATATTATTGCAAAAGAATTGAAATTTGTAGTAGCTATTATATTTTGTAGTAGCTGTTATATTTTGAGTAGAGCCGAGAATATACCTTTGTTGGATTTTTGCATATTATGCAAAAATCCAACAAAGTTTTTGAGGAGGCTTATACATTAAAAACAAGTAGAGTTTAATTAGAAAAGTATTTCACTCTTTTTGCAAGAGGTTAATAATAAATCCACTATTTTGGCCTGAGCACAGTGCACAGCCAACATAATTTACATTTTTACAACCATCAAAAACAATTGGTTTCCATTGTGCTGTTAATATAGTACCATTTTTCCATAAATAATTTGAGTTTTTCATTCTTCACTATCCTTTAAGTCACACTTCATGTTCTACATTACAGGTATAATATATCTCTCTTAGCAACTTGACGTACCTAATAAGTAATATCATCAATGTACTTTAATAGTTTAATTATAATACTTTATACATATACAAATATTAAATTAAAAACCAATAGATATGGCGTTCAATATTATAATTAGGCACACGAATATTCTTCTAGTAAGAATAAAAATTTTAAATCTAATTAATTATTGTCGTTTTATACTTTTAGGGTGGTTTTTTGATTGTATAATAATATGCTGAGATGGCACATTTTATAATATATTTATACACCTGTTAATTATTAATTACATTTTGTAGTTTAAATACATTTCACAACTTAATTTGTACTTTATTTAAAAAAACTATAATGCAAACTCATTTGAACACACTAACCCCCAACATGACGAATCCTTAAAATCGCATCACTTAGACCAATTAAAAATGTATTTTTTCTTCAATTCCATCTAGTGATGTGGGGTGGGTAAATACCCAGTGGGTAGGTAAATATTTTTTGGGTATTTACCCGGGTATTTACCCGAGGCCTGGGTAAATACCCAAAAACTGGGTATTTTGAAAATTTTGTATTAATGAAGGATAAATTGGGGGCAAATTTTTATCTGAAACTGAAATATATAAAATTTATATTTTTTGTATCTCATACATAATTTACAATGTTTTAAATTTAAAATTTTGAACAAAACCTTATAAAAGAAACTCATCTGGATTCAAAATAAAATATTCTAAAATTAAAAAAGAATGATAGGAAAAGTATTTTGATCATACAAAAAATTAACTCTGTTTGTGTCTCATAGATGGTGCTTGAAAAGCTTTTTGTTTTAGAAATCATTTAGGTTCTATTTTTGTTCTTAATTTTCTCATAATGGTGAACAACAAATCAGTTCTGATTTTGATATAATGAAAAGTTAGTTATTCGATTTATTTTTGCTGATTATGCTGTAAAGTGAAAAAATCAAAGATGGGAAGAAAAAAAGGAACTGCTTGGAACTTTTTTAATGTTAAGAAGGATAAAAGTATACAGTGTAAATACTGTAATCTTGAGTACAAACATGCTAATGTGAATAAAATGGAGAAACACATAGTAGTGTACTGTAAAAAAAAATACTTTGGGAAGGTTTAGAGGCTATGAGTCCTCTATTATGGTGGAAAAACTTACGCGGCACAAATAATATAGTTGAAGTGGCCTTACGTATTTTAAGTGCACCAGTTACATCTGCTGCAACCGAAAGGACATTCAGTTCTTTCAGTTGGATTCACAGCAAGAAAAGAAATCGCTTAACAACCGAAAGAGCTGCTAAGCTCACATATCTGTCCTATAATTGGAAGCTTCTACATGGTGATGAAGGGAAAGCAAAGAAACAAAAACTAGACATGATGTGTGAAGAACAGGAAAACGTAGAATCATTTACTGGTGAAGAAAATTTGTGCAGTTCAACTGAAAGTTCAAGCTCAGAATCTGAATCAATGTCTGAATCTGACGTTTCAGATTAATGTTTTAAACCATAACCTAAAAATTATTATTTATGTTATTTTCAGAAATTATAAACATTTTAAATTGAAAACTGTTTATTTTCTTGGGTCCTTGGTGTTATTTCAGAATTTTTCAAGAGTTGTCGATTGTTCATGTAAATACCCCTGTGCAAACTTTCAAGCCTTTTGAAATTGTATCACAACTACTCCTGCAATTTATCTTAATTTTTATTACCATTTTAAACTCTTTATTTCTAAAAATAAACTTCATGACTTTTTATATTTAGTAAAAATTATTGTTTTCAAATAATCAGCAAATAGATTATTATTCAAAAAGTACTGTTATTGAAAATTTAATATGTGAAAAAAGTACTATGTAGTATGACATTTTTTTTCGAATTCTAATTATTACATCTTGTAGTTTTTATAAAATTAAAATGTTATAAAAAAGTTCAAATGCTTCTAATTTTTTTTAAAATTTATATCTGTATATCTATCTATAGTAATGTTATACTATACACTAATACTGATATTTTATATGAATAGATTTCACGGAAAAATAGATACCCAGGTAAATACCCAATTTGGGTATTTACCCGGGTATCTACCCTGGGTATTTACCCTTGAAAATAGATACCTGGGTATTTTACATCACTAATTCCATCAAGCATCATAATACAAGACTACAGTTTATAAATTTCGAATCGATTACGTTTGAATAATAATATGTAATAACTATCAAATAATACTATTTTAAGCCCACACAGCGGCACAATATTGCACATTGCTCATCACCTAATAATGCAAACGTTAAAACCTACCGTTACGTTTTTATGTAATAATTAACTGCAATCGACTATTTTGTTGCGTTCGCAACAGTTCAAGTGTGTAAAAATTGGACGGAGGGCATATTTTTCTCTATATCGGCAACAACACCTCGTCGGGGACTCACAGTTTCCACTTGACGAACTCCGTTTTTTCGCGTCCGTCGTATTGGTCGAGCGTGATGTTCCTCATGTCCACGTTGTCGAACAGCACGTCTTTGGACAGCCGATCGGCGCGCACCTTGTGCCGCTTGACCCAGGCCATCGGGTTTTCGTAGCCGTTCACGAAGTCGTCGTCGGATCCGCCATCGTCGTTTACGAACGCGTCCGGCAGACGGGCCGCCATGTAACGGATTTTGCTAGAAAAAGAAAAGACGAATTATTAAAAACATACAGCGCGTTAAATAAATAATTGGGGCTGCGACAGTGTTGTCGACCGAACGGACTTGTGTGCGACGCGCAGACGGAAATTTGATGAAACTCTTGGGAGGGTCTGTTTTGTATTATTTTCTATAACTATTAGTCTTAACGGTGATCGAATATTTTGGGGAAGGCTTTTGATATGGTCAATGGCAGGTAGAACATTCTTTACGCACGTTTACCGGAGGAAGAATCAACAGTTTGCGACGAACCGAGAACGTGTTGTTGTTGTTTTTTTTTTTCGTATAACTGCACAAATTTCACGTGCGAATCGACGGGATTTGTATTTATAGACTGAAACAATCGACAACGTGACCGGTCGTGTCCGCCGCCGCAGCTGATAACAGTTGGAAATCCCAACGCCAAATACACACGAATCGTGCCGTTTTTGGATATACGACTATTCTTTACTCTTTGGATATTAACATTTATCTATTTCGCGGACGTCTCTGATGACGATTTATTTACCGCGTGAAACGCTGAAAATCCGATTTTGAATTGTCGCGGTAAAATTCCTCCTCTATAGTTTCGTATAGAATATTATTGTACTTTAATGGGTATGTTCGAATGATTTTTTTTAAACTGTTGAATGTCAAAACTATATCGCAGCGAAGTTTGTTTTTTAACACGAATTTAAGGTCATCGGTACCATCGCGATTTTTTTCCACAGTTTTAAATATAGAATCAAAGTGTAAAAAAAAAAAAAAAATGATTAAATTTTGTAAATCCTACTGTAATAGACACAGAGGACCTTCTCAGTGAAGTCCGTATCAAATAAATCGTTTTTCTGGGCAACGCGTTTGACCAACACCGATGACAAACAATGAAAACACAAAAATAAAAAACAATTTATACACGCTTAAAAAATAATTATCTTTTGAACTAGTTTTATCAAAAAAAAAAAAAAAAAACTACTTGTTTCGGAGTCTGGGCCAGCGAAGGTTGCTATGAAACAAAAAGAAATATGCGTAAGGCTATTATACTGCTGACCGGACGCAGAACTTGTGACGCTCTTTATTCGAACTTGTGACTAGTGTGTTCTCATCATGTCTGAAAAAATCACATAGGCTGAAAGCATTGTACTCGTTATACGCTTCGTATCTTCGTTTTTTGACGATTATTTTTATTAAACCTCGTTTGTGTTGTGTATTTAAGCATAAATAGTTTTAATTTATTCTGTAGGCTGGCACCGAATCTAAAACAAGTTTTACTTTTTATAGCAAATAAAGTTAGATTTCCTCCCCCCAAATTTTTAACGATATGTAACGATAAAACATAAAATTCACATCTATTTACATATAGAAGACCGTCCCTTCGCTCATCAACGCCCAGACCAAACCGCTGGGTCTAGTATTGATATAAATCGTATTATAATATGATGTGATATGGGTATTGGTGAATATACACAATTTATTTTAGAAAGAATATTTGTCATTAAAAAATCTAGCGTTGAAATCTAGCAAAGTTATCGTATAAAAAAAAAATACAGAGAAATTGAGAGAGCGTCTTTTTCTGTCAGTAAGTGTTGTTTACTAATTGATATTATATTTGTCAAAAAAATTAAAATGTAGGCAACAAAAAAAAAAAAACTTGAAAGCAAACATAAAAACAAATTTATTTGAACAATAAAAAAAAAAAAAACAAATCGCTTGTTGTGAAATAGTCTTGTAATAAAGTTTTTCTCATTCTTATTCATTAAGTTATCCTTTATTTTCAGTTTTGTTCGTTTTTCTATAAAAAAAATACTATTTTTATTTGTTGAGAGAGGCTCGTGTTGTAATTTGTAAATATAATATTATATTCCTTATAGACCTTATATCAGAATTAAAAACAAATAAATAACAAATAAACATTGATCTTTTAATAAAATTTAAAAATAATTATACAAAATTGGGACCAGTCAAACTCACAAAAACCATTTTTATTTTAAATAATATAGGTACTCAAAAGTCAAAACACAACAAATATTCAAGTAAGATATGATAATAAAGACAATTTTAGTGAACAACAAAAATAATTAAACATAAATTGTAATAACTGTACAGAATATTAAATACTAAAACAACAATAAATCATTTCTTTTAGTTATTTTTTATACAATCAAGACTTAATTTCCACTTCACTGTTTGAAGACTGCTTTGGAATACCTTGGAGGAAATATACTTGAATTTATATCTGGTTTCAAAGATCTCCAATTCTCTACATCTTTGCTTTTTACAATAGCTGTATTTTGTTTAGGATTTTTATACCTCCATGATTCTTTTACTGTATTACTTTTGGTAGGAACGTCCTTTTTAAAATCATTTTCTAAATAATGCTTCTTTTTTAATACTAAACAAGACTGTCTGTAGGGCTCTATAATTTTCAACAATTCTGCAACTTTTTTGGCATGATCTGCAGGCAACTCAGAATCTTTTAGAGCCGCATTAAATTTTTCTGATAACAAATCTATTAAATTAAATGGTTTGTGAAACATAGAAAATTTTGGTCTATGCTCCTGAAACACACGTGAAAACAAACAATAAACGCAAAAGTAATTTTTTTTTTTTTTTTTTTTTAAGAATAGTTAGTTATTAAAACAAAAATTTGAGAATATCCAATGGAAGTCTTTAATTTATAGTACTTTTCTTACTAAAATCTAAGAGTAAATAGTGTCTTATATTACACTAGGATACTAAACCAGTAATTCAAATTAAGAGTATTTGAGCAGAGTTCAATTGTGATGTGGCATTATTGTTAACTAACTCAATACCAACACTAGGCTAGTTCATGTATTGAAAAAAAAAAAAAAAATGCTATTGCACTATTAAAAATAAATGTTTACTTTTTATTAGAATAAATACAGGTTACTAAGAAAAATAATTGACAAGCAGTGGAGTGGAGTAGCCAGGTGATTGTTTTGAATAGTGCAGTACAAACATATTATATTATATTATAGTATTATAGTATAATATATATTATATATTATTATATAATATATAATATATATTATAGTAATATTATAATTATAGTATAATTATGGTATTATAGTAAATAAAATTTGAAAGTAATGATAGTAGAAAGTAATTGCTTACAACAGTAAGTAATAGTAAGTTTACTATTCAGTCAAATAATTGAAAATTTCAAAGTTCTATTTTTGGCTCAGTGAAAACGTTAGGAGTTTTATGTATGAAATTTACCCATATTAATGATTAAAAATTATGCGTTAACATTTCGAAATTTTTTCGTATAAGTTACTACCAAAACGAGTAAAATAATGATACATAAATGCGTAAACAAAGCAATTGCGCGAACAGATTTTTATAATATTTCAATTACATATGTGAAGAATTATATTACACTTGAAGTAAATTATTTAAATATTGAGTCTGTAAACTCAAAATTAGTATAAAATATTAAAACCAAAATTTAACAAATCTAAAAAGTTGTTTTATATTTTGTTATGAAATAATCAAAATTAATTGGAATTTAGGTTACACACTTTTTAATAGTGTGTAAACATTTTCACCAATTTGATAGGTACATGTTTTAGATTTTGGGTCATAAAATGAGTGAAATTTTAAATAAAGTACCACTTATGTCTAATCATCAACCTTTGGAAGGACTTAAGTATAGTATAACAAATAAGTGTTAAGAAAAAAACCCTTTTTTAAAAACAAAAATACCACCCCATTCTTCTTTTAACATACAATTTTAAATCTCACTGAATAATAAACAAAATAGCAAATTTTTTATCTTAGTAACATAAAATGAATAATATTTAGTTACCATTAAGTAGTGTACACATGTAGTATTTGTAAGACTCAATAATTTTGAGACATATTTAAGAGATTGAATCAGATCATTTTTGGTTAGCAATAGATATGACACAATTAGACTCAGAATTTGTATTTGTCTGACAGAATAAGGAAATGACTTCAACATGTCTACCAACAATGGTTCAATTTGTGTCGATTCTGGATTGATTCTATACACTGTGTAAATATAATCAATAGAATAACCAAAGCTTTTGGCTTCAAAAGCTTTTTTTAAATGCAAATTTGCAATCTTAAAATCCTAAAAATATTAAGAAAAACCAAAAATTAATTTACATACATTTTTCAAAGTATAGTTATACAAAATTAATTTGTTTGCACTCAAAAAGCATTAAGTATTAATGTTGAGCACATTAATACATTAGTAAAGTAATCAAAGAAAAAGAATGTAAAAAAAAAAAAAAAAAATTATATTAAAATAAAATTAGGAAAAAAAAAAAAAAAAAAAAAAGCATGAAATCGAAGCTTATTTTACATCTATTAAGATTTTTTTTTTTGGTGATGTGTTTACTGGGCACTCCTGACTTCAATATTTAAACAAGTATACTTATATAATATTTAACAAAATTCTTTTGTATTATAAAAGTATTAAAGGTAGAAATATTTTTAATAAAAAGAAACTATCAACTTGCAATCAAGTTGGATTTTTAATGCTTTTTAAGACAAACAAATTTGGCGGTTCTTGAACTATATGATAAGTAAAAAATGTATATGCACACCATTATGTTAAATAAATAGTAGTTTCCAATAGCACCATGGATAAAACCATTATCACTTGATTTTAATTTATTAATAAGGTTTTCTATTAGTTTATCAATACTATCATTTGGTTTATAGCGAGAAAATTTTGACAAACTTTGCAAACAACATTTTAACAATAGAAAATCGTTGGAACTATTCTTCATTACAGCACTGAAAATAATTGTATGAATACAAATTGATTAAAATTGGGTATAGTGAAAAAATTAGTAAAGCAAAATAAATATTTTTAAAACTAACTTTAATAACTGTAATCCTGCATCTAAAATTTGATTTTTGATTTTTGAATTTGTGGTCACACTATCGTTTCTACTCATTGTTAGGTATACGTAAACTAAATGTAGTTTGTAATTATCGTTTTTACCAAGTTTGACAGCTTTTTCAGCTGCATCAATTTCTTCTTCAGTACATTTATACAAAATCAAACTGGACCTATGCCAATAAGTTAGTAATCTTGATAGTAAATAATGCCATTCCGCTTCATTTTCATTTAGAGAAATAGCTTTAAGTGCACAATCTTTTGCTATTTGGATACAAGTTAAATTATAATTATAAAAGAATACTGTTTGAACACCATACAATCCAGCTTTATTGACTTGATTCATATTATTTGGCATGACAAACTGAAAAAAAAACATTAAGTATTGATAGTTGATACCACAAAATTTAATAAAATCAAAAAAATACGCAACTCATAATATCTGCTTTAAAACAATGATGAATATAGTACGCGTCACAAAAAATGTCAAATAAACTTTGACTTTGTATAGCGGGGCAAACAGCATTATGGTAAAAACAGGGAAAACTTGTATATTTTCCTAACGTTGACCATCCACGCAAAGTTTAACTGTTAACTTTTGTGATGCGTACTATAGTACATTTATGCACAAGATAAACATAATAGGTATTTATTTAAATTGTTTCGAAATGGCTAAAATAGTAAACAAATCAACAGGGGAAGATTGATAATTTATTTTTGGCCCGGAAATATAAATCAAAGCAGCCCAATATCATAAATGCAATTTATTAATTGTAAATTATAATAATCATTAATAGTGTATACCTATTTTTCTATGCTTAATGTCATTACGGTCAAACTTTTTTTGGAAGTTATTGTAAAAATTTTCTGTTTCTAAGTTTCAACTACCTAAGTTCTCAATTTTGAGTGTGTGATTTTTTTTATTAATATGAGTTTATATGCTTAAAATGTTTGTAAAATCAGATATAACCTATTTAATTAATGTTCATGTTTTTGTTAGTCAAATGTATAATTTATAGTATTATGTATTTTAACTGGTATTTGCTTCAATAAGGTTTGTAACTTCTAAGCTGTAGGCATAAAATTTTCACAAAATTGTAATTAACATAAAAATTACTTTCTATATGTATATAAAAAAAAAAGAAAAAAAGTGTAATACATCGTAGGTTTTAATCAACTGAACCATTTAATGACCAAAAAATTGTTTTTCATTTTAACCTCTTTCACCCTTTATTCCTTTATCCCCTAACGAGTTTTATTTTGTGAAATGAAGTCTTTTAGTTGCCTGTGTATTGTTTATTTTGTTAATTTTGGGAAATGCAGTAAAGAATATTTCATTATTTGTATTACAAAATATGTATGATAAGTTTCAACAAAATTCAACAAAAAATAATGGTTTTCATAGTTACCACTTTTCCCCTTAGCAGTTTTATTATGAAAAATGGGGTAAAAGACCGTTCATCATTTGTACCTATTATAATGTGTGTATATTACGTTTCAAAAAAGTCCGGAAAAAATTAATTTTATATTTTTAACTCCTCCTCCTTCTATAACGCCCTTAGGGGTTTGACATTTGGGAAATCTCATCTAGTGATGCCCTAAATCGTAAAACGGAACTATTAAACAAACTTCATTTTGATTCAGCGATACTGGGGCTAGTAAAATTTTTCTATTTTACCCCTTCAGATATTCTGAAGGTTGAATTTTGTAAACTCTTTTCTTAACGGGTATCTTCATCATAAAATTGAACTTTTGAATTATTAGCTAAATAATAAACAACTTAAATTTGATTCTGTGTAACCCATATTGTTTTGTACCTATAGCAACCATGACGATACAAATAAATATATAATTTTTTTTTATTTTTTATACAAAGTACATTACTATACACTTACCTATACTATTAAACCACAATCAAAATTAATGTCGTATATTTCTATATTATTATTTTTTGTGTTATTGTTTAATAGTTTAAGAACATTATAATATTTAAAATTTGCTATACTGAATTTTCTTTAAAGAAATTTTGTTTCAAAGAAAATAAAATAATCGAATAGTTGATGAAATTTGTGTTTAAGACAACTCTTAAGGGTAGAATTTTCAAAAATCCTTTCCTTGCGGGTGCCTGTTTGTTAAAATAGCTACCTGTAAGCAGTTTTATTTTAGAGTCGTTTCACAAGCAACTTAAGTTTAATTCCACGTAACTAATAGAAACGGTAAGTAAACAAAAAAAAACATTGAATTTCTTTATTCAAGATAGAAATTTGGGTTAACAGTCCTTAAATTGTGAATTTAAACTATTCTCAAATCGTACACAGGTCGTACACACAAAATTTCATAAAAATCGGTGCAGCTGTTTGGGAGTTTGGTGACATACACACGGGCAGAAGAAATATATATAAAAAGATATTAAGTAGGTAACTAGGCTATATATATTATTAATGTATATTAATAACATTTGTTACCATAGTTGTTTCTTGGGTAGAAATTATTGACTAACCTAACCAGAGAGTAGAGATGGCGAGACATAATGGGAACCATAAGGACAATTTGGATAATTTTTATATAGCCCTTACTGAAGTCGTTGATTCCAACCATAATACAAGAATGAAGTACATATTATGAGTACATTTGAATAAATATGTTTGAATTTACCTCTGCTCCAAATGCACATGATTTCAACAAATAACTTTTTGTAGATAATACGATGTGATTGAGAGCAATTTCAATGGATTTCAAAAATGGGTCGTTTTTTCCAATGGAAGACAAAATATTTTCAATATCATCAATGACTTTTAACGCTTTGTCTGTTTCTCCTTTGCAAGTATGTTCATAGGTTATAACTAGATTGTATCCAAAGCTAGGAAAAAATTTCAAAATTATATAATTAGCTAGTTTATAATATCTCTGTTGAACCTGTTTTTCAACAGAGATATCATAATGTAAATATTGAAAAAATAAAAACAATTCACAAGGCCAGCACAATTCGCCGTTTAACTTCAAAGTTTATGTCAGACATAAATTAAAAAACTTACAGTCTCCACTTGATGTACTCCGGCATCTCACTACCCAACTGGAGGAGAGTGGTGTCCCTCAAGTCCATGCAACTAAACAGAACCTCGCTGTCGGCGGGTGCTTGCTTGCTGTACCGCTTGAACCAAGCCATCGGGTTCTCGTAGCCGTCCACGAATTCGTCATCGGAACGTCCGCCGCAGGAGGGACCATTTACGCTCAGTTTTTCCATACGGTCGGTGATCGACGGCAGCAAGACTGATTTGTATGGTACACCGGTCATGGTGATTTTTCTGCAACGGATTTTGTGAAAAAAGAAAAAAAAAATAAATAAAATAAAACTCGAGAAGTCAGTGCCGGCTCCAATAATATCAGCGCCCTGTTCGAAAGTGAAAAATGCGCCCCCTCTCCCCTCTACTTTTTCGATATTGAATGTCTACAGAAAAATTGGCGCCCCCCATTTTCTGGCGCCCTGTTCGACGGAACGCCTCGAACTGCCCTAGAGCCGGCACTGCGAGAAGTTGAGTATCTTTTAATCGTGCGGAAATAACATACTACCATGAAAGTTTCTGAATCAATATGAACACACGCTTCGAATTTCGCAGGGGGACACTGCAAAGTCGACGGGCAGGCTAAACGTTTTACTGTACTTGAGATACTAAAAAAAAAATTTCCAAAATGCGAAATAACTAAAAGATTTTTATAGAAAGGACTTTTGACAAAAGGTTTTTTTTTACAAATGCGTTCTCTTCTCAAAAGCACGACAAAATACTAGATTTTACATAGATAGAACAGAAAGCAACATTATTAATTGTCATGCTCAAACATAGAGCTAAGTTAGGTTAAATCGATTATAAGTAATACCAACCACCGCCGTGACTGAAGACAACGGTTGAATATTTTTTATAGACCTCTGGGAATCCTCCCTATATATAGTACCAACAGGGCCCGGACACTGATAAAATTTAACACAGTCAAGATACCCCATCAATAAATACTTGGCGGCCATCTTCCCGTTGGCTAATCAGTGTGACCATACCAGAAAAACAAAATTTTAAATACACTTTTTTCCAAAAATATTTTAATTCTGTTTAGTTTTATCACAGAATCTACTTAGTTTTATTCTAATTGATCACTTACTTAAATTTATTAATTTTAAAATTAGTAACCGTGTACGATAAGTATAAATCAAGTACATAATTAGGAATGTACTCATATTAATTACATGATAGTAAAAAATACACATTTTAATAACACAAAAATATATTTTTTAATATATTTTCAAATCGCTGGCAGTTGACAGCGTTCCAACCAAATTTCACTTCTAAAAAATGTAACAAAATTACCTAATTTATACTACAAAATACAATTGACTTGGAGCTAGTTATATATTGTACACAGTTGTGTTTTCTCAGATCTGTCTTACTATTTACTACCAAGAACATTTGGTGTGTGTAATTGTGTATAACAGTATTATAAAATGAAATACTTACCGAGCAGAATCTTTAGGGAAAGAAAAAAAACTAATCGGGTCTTTTTCAGTTTTAATTTCCCCGCACGATTTTATGATACATTTAAAGGAGTATCCACTCTTGCGACACGACATTTTAGTAATTTATAATACTCTTCAAAAAAAACACAAACCAAAACTGAACAATTTAGACGTAAAAGCGCTAAAAAACTTGTAAAAACAAATGCTTGTTTTTTTTACAAATTTTAAATTATGAACAATGATAACAGTTTTTCACCTGATAACACTCAATTGATAAAAGTAGCCAACGGGAACATGGCCGCCGCGTTTTTGTTTACATTAAGAGTGTCCCTTCTGATTTAATCTATTCTGTGGTACCAACACGAACACGGCTGGCTATCCGGCAGTGTTGCCAGATGTACACGGTAAAAATGTTTGATTTCAGCTTACAAACGTTTCGCGACGTAACGATCAACCATAACCGTTAAACAAAGCACCGAGTGTAGTAACGAAAAGTGTGGAAAGCAATTACAAGTTTAATATTGACTGACACGGCTTAAATAAAAATAGTTTATATCGTTAACAAAATAAAAAAAACAACATAGCCAGTGATCAAAAATCATAGATTTCAGATTTTAGAACATTTAATAACGAAATTTAAAACGTTTAAATTTACCAGAGTAGTAGTGGTTTACAACTCACAACACGACACGTGTGAACCCAGCTTATACTATAAGTTAGTATAGAAGTCTGTGACCAAGGAGGATCTATAATCTATATGGATCCACCTTGTCTGTGACATTATAGACTGTAGAGTAACATATATAGAGATATATGCCGTTCCCTATAATCACATGGCGCGTCCAGTACAGCTGCTGTGTACACCGCGAATTGCGATGAACATTTCGTACCTATAATATTATTAGAGATGTTAAGTTCGTGAACGAATAGTTCAAATGAACTATTCACTTTGACGAACTATTCTGAACTGTTTCAGTACCTGTAACTTAACAGTTCATAGTTCGAAAAAAATTGGTAGCATTGTGTAAAAGTTCACGAACTAGTAGTGATAAAACGAAATAGTTCATTTCCTAACAATATCAGTATCATCAATAAAAATAGTGAACTATGTGAACTTAAGAATAGGTCATTTGAACTATTCACTTGATTGAACTGTGAACTAATGAACTATTCACAAAAATGAACTAAACTTTCCATCTCTAAATATTATGTATACATAATCAATGATAATAGGTACTTAAAAAGTTTTTATTTTTATTATTAATATAATACAATATTATTTATTGTTATTGTTATATCGATATTATATTATTTTTATACGTGATTATAATAATACTTAAAAATAGTTAGCTGCTTTTTATGCGGAAGAACAAGAAATAAAAAAAAGTCAGGTCGCTGAAATTACGTTACACAGGTAGATATATTTTTCGAGTACCTAATTTTTAAGTACACATATGTGTACAGTGGTAACAGTGCACGTGAACCTTTCCGATCACAGTTCTGATTCCCGGTGCCTCCTCTATCTTACTCTATAAGATCCAGGGGTGGCCACAACGAGGCTCTTAAATCAGTTTCATTTTGGCTCTTGAACCAAATTTAGATTAAAATTAATATAAAATTCTGTTAGACTCGTTAGAAACGTTATAGATAGTGTTTTTATTGCCATCGGTTTCGTTGTCATTACAGTCGTCATTATAGGTATATATATTGGCATATATATTGGCAATAATGTCAATAATAATTATAATAATAATAATAATAATAATGTTTTGTGTATAGTGTAAAATGTAAATGTTCCTTCATTTGACATAATAAATCTTTAAAAGTTTTCATATTATTTAAACATTGCTCAACAATGAGGAAATCGCTTCAAATCGGCTTTGTACAATTAGCGGCTTCCAAAGTTAACGTTAGTGGCCACCCCTGCTATAGTCTATGGTATACATACCTCAATGATATAAACTTTGATGTGGACTTGTAATAATTTTCAATGTTTCTCACAGACCCACGGACCGTGCAGTTAACTTATTCGGTAAGGATTTTTAATTTTGTTATTGATGTTAAGTAATTGTTGTTTTAAGAGTATTAAAAATGCTTATATTAAATAATTGGTATTCTAATTCATATGTACTTTCATAACATGACCTATAGTAATTAATAATTAGTTGTAATGGTTTTTTTTGTTGTATTAATTTTGTATATACTTACATTCTCTTATTTTGTATGTAAGTAGGTTATTTTATTAATTTATTAAAACTACTTGACTACCAATGTGTAAAATAAACTAGCATTGAACAACATGACTAAAAAATTTTGAAAATTGCACTATAGTACCTATAAAATTTTTTTTGTTGTTGAAATTTTGAAAATCAGCAACAATTGGTCATATTTGACATTGTTATGTAAACTAAATTTCATAAATAACACAATCATAATTTTAAGATTTTAAAATTCAATGTGTTATGTTAAACGAAATCTGATATCTCCAGCAAAAAATTGCCATTTGCTGTAGCATTATTGTGTCTAAAAACTTAATTTCTAGACTTCAGGTAATCATTTGTTTAGCAAAAAAATTAAAAATTTTTTTATCCTGTTTTGCCATCAAAATAGCTTTGCAGTTGTTAATGAACATTGGTAAATTTTGTACAGTTAATAATTATTAAATTACATAAATCTTTAAATGTTGGTAATGGAAATTGTAAAATTAAAACTAAATTTATTTGTTTTGACATTGTGTATAACTAGCATTATCGTACCTTCACAATCGTTATAAAGTTTAAGAGTTAAGGCTGAATTCATCAAAACTGTAGTTATTTAAAGAAACATATGTATATATTTTCTTTTTTTTTTTTTTGGTTAACACAAAGGTAAATTATAATTTTCTAACATATACTTAGTAGGTAGTTTATGCAAACATCTTACACCAATGGTTTTATACAATATAAACTATAGACATAACAAAATAAAATTGCATTTTATTTTTTTACAATAAACCTACCGCAAACTACATAAGTACTAAGTAGGTACTTGCATTAGGTATAATTCACATAGATAAAAACAACATAGGTATAATGTCTAAACCAAGACATCTTAATATAAATAGGTGAGAGTTTATAAAATCTAGTTAAAATCAATCGTATCAAAATTAAAAATACAAAACTTACTGCTTAGCACTTAAGGATAGTAAAAATGTTCCGAACAATGTTCTAAAGAGTCCAAATAGCAACGTAGGTATATAAATTTTCAACGTACCGGTATGAAATCTTACATTAGACTATTTACATTCATTTTTATTAAGATGACGATTTAAATTAGGTAGGTACAGTATTTAAAGTAAATACAATAATTTATCCAGTGCTTGACCTGGGAATGATGCAGGGTGGTGAGATATGTTGGGGGATAGAGCTCCATTCTTTTTTTTTTTATATCTTTATATTTTACCCTTTGGTAACCGATTATTGGTATACTGGTGTAGGCACAACAAAAACAAAATTTATTTAGCCGCGTTTCCATACCAGTTTTATTTTTAACCCCAAGTCAAGCACTGAATTCACCTCGATCGCTGTGTCTTAGGCGAGACGCACAATATTGTAAATTCACCGTGCCGAAGTCAGAAAGTAAGTTTAATTACATTAACGTTTTAAGATCACAGATTGATAGAAGTCTCCACGACTTCAATGACTTTTCACTCTTTTCCGTAGGGTGAAAAAACTGATTATCATGGTGGACAACAAAAAACCGGCCATCATTGACACGTCCGTCCAATATTGAAAGTCGGACATGCCGATCTCTTTGAACGTCGTCTCCGGGAATCTAAGGTGACAGTAACCTTCCTCGTCGAAACACCGGAGCGGCTCACGGCCGTAACCGTAAATGGACACGACCAGCCCTTCGAGCGCGTACCTCATGTAACTGATGTGAGAAACGTAGTACAGGACGATGGGCATGTGATTAAAGAGCACCAGGAAACCGGCGAAGAGAATGCACAAACAGGTGATGATCGAACCGATGAAGACGCCGTTCTGAAATAGTTTCAAATAAAAAAACGTCTAAAAAATATACGTAATTAGCGGACAGGAGGGTGTGAATCTAATTGAATTGTAATCCCCTTTTTGTTTTCCGATGGTAAATAGTATTGTGTAGTATTTGACAAGCACAATAACAATAATGGCGGAGTCGCCCCGTGGAACTTGACGGTACCGAAGTTAAAGCGATATTTAAATTAGGGCATATAGACCGATTTTACGTAGTATAGATAGATGACACTCAATTTCGTTCATAATATGGGTCAATTACGCACATTCGATTTTGTCTTGCGCAATAATTACTACCTATATTTTCAGAAAATACCAATTAAAAAACATAGAAATTAAAACTAAACAAATTTTTTGAATTGGTTTTATCGTTTTTACACATCAAAATGAAACGGACAATGGAAAAAAAAAAATTCAGGCTCTCGAATACTTTGTTAAACTATTTAACTATACAAAAATGCAAACAATTTTTACGAAATATATAGTGTGAGTTATTTCGGTAAAATGCGCCAACAAATATACTTATAATAGTTTCGAAACCAAGCAGCCCGGCCTGGCGATATTTATTGTGCCATTGTTTTTCGAAAACTACACAAAATCCACCTCCCCTCCGCCCCCCCAAAAAAACTCAAAAAAAGGTTGTCTGGTAAACTAGATATTTTGTTCCGCACTTACGACTGGATTCATGGCCGTCCCAAGAATGAGGCCGATACCTTCGGATATCAATGTCATCAGTTGGCAAATGAACAAAAACATCAAGAATCGGGTCCACGTCATCAACTGGGCCGATAGGTAGTAAGCGATTGAAGTGTAAACGAAACAAAACACCATCTGCGAGAAGCGTTTACAAAATTATTTCATGGACAAACTGTACAATATAATATTGCATTATAGGTGAAAATGAATGTATCTAATGGCGTAAAGAAGATGGTTTTTTTCTAACCTGCATAGGCATATTCGTTATGAGAAACGCAACGTAATATGTTGGTAATTTGTACCAGTTGTTGAACAATTCTTTTCTCAGTATGTGTAACTCGGATGGAACTATGAATGTAAGTATAAAAAAAAAAAAAAATTACAAAATAAGTATTTAACGCTGACATATTTACTGTTCAGAATATAATAGCGTTGTAAATCAAATTTACATTTCAAAATTGCCGGCATAATGGACGTGTAACTCAAGTAGACAAGTGTTACGATACAGAATCCAATATTGTTTAACGTTTTGCCGCCATCGACTCCTGCGTTTTCAAACAAAAGACCCAGTAGAATCCCGACAAGAAAATGCATGGTTATTTTTACATGCGTAACCGTCTAAAACAAAAAATAATTTAAAATTTTATTTTTTTGCTATCAAATTCGAATATGTATTTTGTGATTATATATAGTCATTTATTCTACACTGACCAAGTTTTTTCGTTACAGCTTATTTGGATGTGAAAATTTTGAAGAAAAAAAAAAACAGTTGGGATTTATAGATATGTGACAAAAAAAAAAAAAAACTTTTTTGTAAATTCTTCCTCACTTTGCTATCAGATATCAGAATATAAAAGTATGTTACCTATTTAATAATATTTTTGTCGGTCAATGTTTTATTACTATTAAAAATCCAATTTTCAATATTTTTGAAGCACAGAAAATTAAATGTATAAATTACTTTTATTTTTAATGTAACTAATGATTGAAAAAGAATTCTAGAGACTAATATTTTTGTAAAATGTACATTATTTAACTAACCCACTCTCTGGAGATTTGCATTAAACTTCTGTGTACTAAAACTAATAATTTGTTGAACTCTGAAGGTTGGTTAACCAAAACTAATGTTGTCGGACCATGATTCTTCGACTTTCTCCTTAAAAATTCATCTGAAATAAAAAATTTAAACATTAAGTGCATGTTATAATTTAAGAGTTAAAAGTGCAACAATCATTGGTATTATACAGTGTACCGTAAGTACTGACTTTTGTGCCATAAAAATGTAAATGAAGTAGCCATTATCAATGTTGAATAAAATAATTTCACCATTTAACAAAATATATTACGTTTTAAAAATTATCTTACAATATTTAGAATCCAATATGGTAGGTAATATAATATTTATGTTGTAGATTCGTACTATTTGTAGATAATTAGTATCATTGTTACTTTCATGAAATGTTGATCAATTCATTAAACGGGAACTATATACCCATTATGTTTAATCCAAATGTGAAATAAGAAAACATTTCATGAAATGATCACTTTTTTATGGTCACTCAAATTTTGTGTTGAAATCGTGTGAATTGTTTCACCGTCTGTTCAACCACATATTAGAGTGTATTATTAGGGTAGAAATAAAGTGTAAGGTAAAGTGTTCTTAAGTAATAATTCCAGGGTATTATCTTAAGTAAATAAACTCTCTATATTCCTACCTGTATATTTAATATATAATTTTAAAAAAAGTGTTGATCAATTATGCCTAATAAGCATTGATTATTGTTTAGGTTTTATTAATATCTACTAAATTAGGTCAAACCTCAAATATCTATTTTATGAAGTGATCAACTTTTTATAATAAAAAAAAAAAAAAAAATAACTAAACTAAGTGGCTACACATAATACATTTATTGTAGAGCAAAGTTTTTGAAGAAATACATTTTAAAATTGTATATACAGTTCATAACTAGATGACTGATAAATCATACAATATCTAAGAAGAAAAAAATTTAAAGAGAAACATAGGTAAATATATATATTACTTGAATCGGTAATTTGAGGAGGCGTCCGCCATGCATTATCAATAGCTGCTGTTTTGAGTTGAGATGTGAAGTTGCCGTACTCTCCAGTAACTACTTCCAATACTAATAGAAAACATATTGATGATCCATTATTATGTATTTATAATTAGAGGCATAGCTTTGATTGGGAAATGATGAAATGTTTGATAGTTTCAGATAGGTATAATTATTTTTAGGTATTATATGCAGAAATCCTTTGAATTTTTTGTGAAAGGTGGAGGTTAAATTACTAAAAACAAGTTTCATAATAAAAATAATACATTTTAAAAAGATTATCGTTTTGTGGAATAATTAAAATATTTGGGGCGATTTGTCCCATAGAGGTCTAGTGCCTTAGAGCACTTCATCTCTTCTACCCACAGTTTTAGGTAAATGTATATTTTATGAGCATGATGCAATTTACAAAATCAAACTTAAATTATTTCAAGTCCAGTATTTTTGAACAAATACATGTAACTGGCAACTGTGGTGTAAACTTGGATGGTTGAACAAGAAATGATAATGACTTTATGGAAAAAAATTTAATTTAAAACAATTTAATGAACATTTGTACTGAATATTGATATTATGTATAATCATTTAATTTTAGTATGATTAGGATTATTCTTAATTATTAAAGAGTTATGTATTTTACAACTTTTTGTACAAAACTATCAATAAAATAAAATAAAATAGTTTATTTTTCATTTATTTCACTGTAAATTAAAACATTTAAAATGTTTCTCAATACAAAAAAAGATATTTTAGTAAATAAAAAACTACACAAAAACTTATACTTTTTGGTTTGAACTTCTGAAAGTTTAAATTGAATTTCTTAATTAATTGTATCTAAGCGTTTCTGTGGATACTTTTCTTAAAAAAAGCCTTAAAACTATAGATATTTAGGTACTAAGGATGTACGCGTTAAAACATGATTATGCTAATGAATAGCGATATGAATGTTAACTTTTCTTCCAACAAAAAAAAAACAAAAATTTAAAAATAATTAATACAGAGCGTACCAAGAAAACGGGAAAATGTGTAATGACTCCCACAAAAGTATATAAAAAAAAAATATGTGTTTAAATGTTATAGTTGAAAACAAGATGTAAATTATGTTCCATTAAGGGTAGTATAGCGAAACAGTATTTTTATTTTTTAGTACTTGAAATTGTTGATAGTATAAGTCGGTGTCTGTTGGTACCTACGTATTTCTGGAATCAGAAGTCGAAATTGTGAATGTCTCTTTGTAGTAACACCTTATCTGTGAGAATCGCACGAACTTCTTGAATTAAAGTACTCTGAAATGGGATAACAAATAGAGAAACGCACAATACAAGCGTTTGAATCCAGCCACCCGAGATCTCGTCTTGTTCAGAGTCTAATTCACTTCATGTTTTCAACAACTTTTGTCAAAAGTCATTCCAAACTTTCCCATTTACTTGATAACCGTCGTATAATAATAATAATAATAATGAATTTCACCAGGCTAACGAGATGCGTAGTAACGTCCATTACATATTATAGTTTGGCAGGTATTAATTTTTTTTTTTTTTTCAGTCTTCAAAAACATTACATTTTTTAATTTACTGGTGCACATGCACAAACAAAGACCACTTAAGCTATAATAATCACGTGACTTTGAAAGTATTTGAATCGTCGTTGCATGCGGTAACATTACGTGGGTGTAACTTACGCAGGACAATTTTATTTTTTGTCATTCATCATCAGCACAGCTCAAGTGGACCGGTTAGAAGAAAAGTGTGTGTGTGTGTGCGACGGATGCAGGTGAACGGTTGCGTTCACTAAGCCGGTCGAGATGACAACAACAGTAGGAACTAAAATAAACTTACGAAAATCTGCCGGGTTGTGGTATTGCGGACAGTTCAGCCCTATCGTTTGCAAGTAAGGTATGGTGTTTCGACTAGAACCTTGATAGACGCAGTACCCTTCGGCCATGACGTAAACGTGATCAAACATCTCGTACGTGCTGGCACTGGGTTGGTGTATCGTGCAAACTACGGTCCGGCCACCTTTGGCAAGACCTTTCAGGATCGAGATGCACTGGTGAGAGCTCGTGCTGTCCAAACCGCTGGAAAACGTTTGGAAAAATTATTCGCATTTTACGTCGGTGTTTGTAAGCGGGCGCGCGATATTTGGTCGGGGACCCTATTTTTTCGCGCATAAAATAGGTGGTACCCCTACTTAATGTTGCACGCTGGATTACTATAGAAATCGTCCTCGCCAAACAGAATAAAATTCTATCAAATTTTTTTTTTAGCTCGTTTTGTTAAAATTTATTTTGTCTGTACATGATATGGAACAAAATTGTTATGGTATACCCACTAATATGTAAAACAATTAAAACCCTACAATGTATTATTGTCGGGAACAAGATAGTTTTTAAATTTTAGACGTGGAGCAATAAATGGTTTGTGAGTTAGATAACTTGGATTAAAAACAAAAAAAATTGTTGGTCCAAAGTTACCCGCTAATGTGCAAAGTATCTCTTTTTTTGACGGTATAGGTCAGAGTTTCTCAAAGTGTGGTCCGCGGACCCCTGGGGGTCCGCGAGCCTATATCAGGGGGTCCGTGGAGTTAACCCGAACCCAACACAACCCAAAAATAAGTTGCTGCAAAAATAAAAAAAATTACGCTTGAAACCCAACCGGGGTCCTTAAGGATTGTAGATCTTTAGGTGGGGGTCCGTGATTCATTTGACTTTGAGAACCTCTGGTATAGGTACGTAATAAAAGCGGGAATAAATAACTAAACTGGTTCGTTTCAATCATGATACACACTATTTAGGCGGAAAATACAAACTGATTCATGCCCCTTCATTATGCTCAAGTTAACAATTGTGTGTTATCGAGTTTAAAAATCAGGTTATTTAGGTGACTGGGTTAATTATGATAAAAACATTTGTTGCATTTGACTGATTTATAAGTATCTTTGTTTTTTCATTTATCTCTAACCGCACATTTATCTAAACTTTAAGTATTATAATTAACTCGTTTAGAAATAATTAGTCTAAGACTGTTCGATAAAACCACGTTCTCATTATTAGACCGTTCGTTGACCCTATTTTATTTTATGCATTCCAGTGCCCTGCAGAGCAGAATAGAATGTTTATGCGAAATAAACTTAAAAGCTTTAGGATTAATGCCTAGTTTATACTGTATATACTATAATAATAATTGAACGCGTTGATAATAAATGATAAAAATACTCAATATTATAAATAATATACGTTTATCGACAGCGTTTTTCAAAAAAGTAACGAATCAAAAAAGGTTTGTTTTGCATAAAAATATTTATACAAATGTCATGATAACTTAACAATCAATAAGTACTAGTACGTACCGACTAATCTAAGAAACGTTTGAAAAATACTAAGTTTGATTTCAGTTAAAATTTTTCAAAAAAGTAACGAATCAAAAAAGATTTTATTTGTTTTGCATAAAAATATTTATACAAATGTCATGATAACTCAACAATCAATAAGTACTAGTACGTACCGACTAAACTAAGAAACGTTTGAAAAATACTAAGTTTGATTTCAGTTAAAATTTCAATTATTTTGTCTAGTAAATAGAAAATTTACACAAGATGTAGGTACTCTTACAAAAAAAAAAAAAAATGTTTATTTATATCTAATATAATATAAGCATACTGTACATTGTACATCAAAATTATAATTTCTATGATTATCTCAGTATGATTAATATAATATGTAAAATATAAAACAAACAAAAAACAATTCAAGCATACAATTTAACACTACACATTACATATATGTATTATGATAACATATAGTGTAAGTAATTAAGTAATTAGTATTTTTCAATATTGACAATATTTATAGAAAGAACCTTTTTAGATTCTGATTTTTAAAATAATGTTTTTTTTTTATTTTTTTTGTTTCTCTGTGAACCATAACTTCTAAGCTACTCACGCTACACCTACAGTGATCCCGGTTTTTTTTAAAATTTTTCTCTATGCTCAAAATGTAACCCTATAAAGCCATCCTAGTTTTACATGCAAAACACTTATTGCGTATTTTGGTTAACGCTAAAGAGAAAACGAGCAAAAACTGAACAAACAGAAGAACTTACGTGGTGGGTTCATCGAGAAACATAATTGGTGGATTGTCGATAAGTTCAAGAGCAATTGACAAACGTTTTTTCTGTCCGCCAGACAGTCTCCCGCACCTGGTGTGAAGGCTGCCCGAAAGTCCGATGCTGTCGAGAATGTCCTCGATCTAATCAAAAACACGGAGAACAATGTCAGTTTCAATACACGCGATGGTTATTTTACTATCATTGCTTTTCAACGTAGTTACACGGGGGCGAATATTAACGTTTATGTTGGCGGAAAAATAGTTCGTCACGTAACATGTTTTATGATTGATGCGAAAAATAAAAATGTTTTACCTATAGCTGTCGTGAATAAAAAACCCTAAAGGATAACTGAAAATCATTAAAATAACACACTTCGGACATTTCTACGAGTGGTTTGGAAGAATGTTGTGCCAAAATCAGTTGTGCGAAATATTCAATATCCTTGGAGAGAAACAAACTAAAATAGCAGTTTGAACTTGGGGAGGCCATGAACGCAATGATTTTCTGCCGATCATTTACACAAATATTACTGCAGAGCCATACGAAACGAAATATATTTATTTAAGAAAAAAAAAAAAAAAAAAAACGAAACAGATGTATTTAGAATGTGCATGGTTTGTAAAATCTAGTACCTGTTATGAAGAATAATTTAGTATGGTGATTACAGGAATGGTAGTAACAAAAAGTTAACAATTAACACGCTATTATCGAATACATTTCTGAGTTATAAGACAAACAGTACAGTTAATTTAGAACGTTTAGTTGTTTATTATGTTTTTATTTAAATTTAATTATAAATGTCATATATACAAAAAAAAGAAGAATTCTAGTAGTTTTGGGTATTGAGAATTGTTATTTTTATATTTTTTATACAGGCATATCGAATGTGTTAGTAAATTATGCTTAGGATAAAATTTTTATAAATTCTTTTAAAAAAAAAAATCAATATATTTATCCTTTTTTTTACAATACGCTAAAGAAATTTTTGAGAAATTTGATAGTGCTTGAGAATTCAGGAAATTATGAAAAAAAAGATACGATTAAACGCATGATTAATAATTGAAAATATTTTATACACGTTTTTAAACTACAAACCATCCAATATGAACCCACTAATAAAAACATAGTACCTAACCATTCTCTGTACTTACTCAATTGTGTCATGTTTACTGAAATCTTAAAATCTAAACAGATTTAGAATCAGAATCCGTGTGGGTCCACTCAAATCAATGATTTCAATCTTAACTGTTTTCTAGAAATATCGTCTAACTGTGTACGATATTAGAGATAATAAAAACAATTGAAATCAAATTTTATAAGGATAAAAAAAAAAAAAATTTTAATTAAATACTATAGGTAGTGTAACATTTTTGGAGACTTAATTATATCCTAATTTAATTTGATATTGCTGGTTTGGAATGTGAGAATTTCTGCAAAGCATTATAAGCCGTGCATGAATATTAAACGTAATAAACTAGATAAGTACCTCCTTAAATTAAATACTTCCAAAGATTATTATAATTATCGAAAATAGATCAAACGGTCAAACAAACACAATGTTGTAATTTTTTTTTTTTAAACAAATTAGTAGCCTAACATTTGACTTTATTACATAACAAAAATTGATCTACAAGTGTACAAAGGTACGAATAAAACGTAATTAATGTGAAATTAATTTATTGGTAAACCACCTTAAGAACGTGATTCCTAAATGAGACAAAAACAAGAATGTCAAGAGGGTATACAAAAAAGAAAACACATAGATTATTAGTGTAGCGAAGAATGTATCGGTGTTAACATGATGTGTGTTTTATTTTTTTTTATCGTTCGGAAATCAAAATAACCCTAAAAAAATGCCCCTAACTTGTCACTTACACCCGGCTTCTGGAAGTTTTACCTATTCGTCGTACGGTATACTTAGAGCATTTGTTTTTTAACAATACACAACTTTATCTTTTTTCCATCTCTCGATTATTAACTTACAACTTTCACACGTTATAAAACGTAGGCGTGTTGTACAAGTTTTGTACATTTTGTACTTTTCTATGTTTTTCAATCATTTTAAAGTTTTATACAGTACTTTATAAATTTTAAAAATTATTGATAAAATGATAATATTATACTGTTTATAACTCAAAAACGAATAAGAAATTAGCGAGTGAGTTTTAAAATAATTTCATATCGATGATTCAATAAAGATAATTAAAAGTGATAATTAAAAAACGTAAATTACTCTTATCAGGTTTAGGCTTAAGATTTCATATAGAAATATACATGGCGGACATAGTTTTAAAAATTACTTAGTAGGTACTAAAAATGACTCATAACTGTTGTAAATACCCTTGAACATGTGACTTTAATTTGTTTGTATTTTCGCATCGATTGAAAATAAAAACGGTTTGAAAATCTCTTTTTTTTTTTTGTTTCATCCGGTATCTTAAAAAAATTTGAGCGGGTAATTTAATGATGTGTCTGCCTATAGTTTAGTAGTTTTAGAGTATAAATTGTAAAATATATAAAGTTAATTTTTAAATGAAATTCCGGGACATTGTAAAAGGGTAGCTTAAGACTCAACAAAAATTATCAATTAAAATGTGTCACTTACTACAAAGAGTTTAGATTTGTAGGAAAGTGTGTACCCAAGTTTTAGATCGGCTGCCATCATCATAATTTCCAATACAGTGAAAAGTGGACACAGTTGATCGTCTTGCATGATATAACACGATTCTTTTTTACAATTAGCGCGACCAACATTTTCTTTTTTAAAGTTATCGTTCAACTGCAGGTCGTCATCGTCGTTATTTGAAACTCGGTTTGTTCTGACTTCGCCAGTCATCCCTTTACGTCTGTAAAAAATTAACACTAAAATAATTGTCTTTGAGACATAATATTAGAATAATAATATTATGCTAACGTTGTGCTTAAGTTAAATAATACTATATATATATATATATATATATATACGTGTTTGGAATGATACGCACAAAACCGTTTCCGTTATTTATATTCGTTTGATTGGCACGCGTTTACTTGCCAGCATGATTTTTCGAGTTAATACTTTAATAGGTACAGTTAAAATAATTTTTATTGCTGACATATTAGTTACACAATTAAATTGTATGTTAATCTATCAAGTGGCGTCGATATATTATAATAAAAACGTGTTGTATATTATCTCGTACGTGTGTTCAAAATATTTAAAATTAAGTGTACACATAAGTAAAAAAATTTACTTTGTACATTACTTCATTGCATTGCAAAAAAAAAAAAAAATTTAAATTTTATATACAAAAACTTAGAGTTAAAAAGGTAAATTAAAAATAATTTTTTATAAAAATACATAAGTATTATAATTTTAGCTTGGTTACAAAGTGTTTTTCATCTCTGTGAATCAAAAGTATAAAATATATACGACACAAAATTAAATTTTACAATTTGACATTAATTTCGTTACGTTCAACTCGATATACTCTATTATAATAACTAATCATAAAGAAATACATCGTAAACTCTCACTACAAAATTATATGTTTTCACAGCTTGTAGATAATAATACGCATACAAATTTTTTTTTACACCGGAACATAATTTGAAAAATACATGTTTTCAGACGACCATATAATATACTTGTAAGTTTCAATAGCCTTCACAATATTGTAAAATAAGTCAATACAAACAAGAATGAGTCAAGCGGATTAATAATAACTCAATGGAACGTATATTTTATGCTGTAAGTATAATTTTTTAGATCAAAATATGAAAACCGATATGATAGCAATAATAATGTAATATTAATAATAATGTGTGAACTACCTATGCAATAATATCGTATGAATGAATTTATAAAATATAATACGGAAAATAAAGAACGAAACATTTTAAAATTATAAATTAGAACTGTGTATATAATATAGTGATTATTATATTACATTCATTACAAACACCCCACCGCAACGTGAAATTTGTGCGTTCGAATGAAATACATTATTTATATTTTCAATCGATGGGAGACTACGTCACTGTTAAAAATTTAAAACACTTGGTTGAAAGTCGTTTACTGACGCACATAGCTAAGTCTATATACGATTGACACTGATCGAATGTTAATGATTAGAAGACCCTGAAATCGTTATCAGCTTATAGAAAAGACGAAAATGTCGCCAATGTTATAGTGGGAACATCGATAGAGTATTAACAAGACGCGCATATCACATTTTTATTTTATACTATTAAAATATTATACTAAACTCATATTTTTGTGTCAAGGGCTCTTTGATATCATCTCAGATCACGTTTTTTAGACGTAAAAATGAAAATTTTAAAGCATGGCTGGTACTATATAATGTTTTTAGACAGCTTCATACGACACTTAAATATTTTAAGGCATTTTTTATACAGGCCAAAGAATTTAAACGTTTTTAATGTTCTCGTGATAAGTATCTAATTTGAGTACTTACGCAAATTTTTCAAGGATGCACAACAATATGTTACGAAGTGTCCGAAAGATATAATATGTTCAAATAGGTCAAAAACTTGTAACATAGTTCATGAAAATATAAATAGCTCCGAATCATGCCAGATATTTTTCTTTTATTATTCATACCATTTTATAAAAAAATACTCAAATACCAATATAGTTATGTATTTTAAACAGTAGGTATATTTTAATTGTTTTGAGAAACGTTTCAAATAAAAAAAGACCAGTGGTTTGATTAATCGTGTATTTGAAAAAAAAAAACGAAAACGATTTTGAGCGAGTTCAGTTTATTTGTTGAAATCTAATAATTATTGACAATAATAATTAAACGTAATCATGACCGATAATGAAAAAAATATACCTACAGGATATCAATTGAATAGCGTTTAATCGTTTAATTGTTCTGTGGTTAAACTACCATCACATCTGCAATTGTTAATTAAAAACGAATACTTAGACATTTTTTAAATTGACAATATCACTATAATATAATGAAGTTAAAAACTTCTGTTATGAACATAACAAATCGGCAATTTTTTTCTACATGATAATCAATACAAAAGTATATCAAAAAAATAATAAAGTACTTATACAAACAAAACCTTTTTATTCTTGTGTGAAGATAATAACTAGTCCCTATGATTGCGTTGACACAAATGTTTTCCTTTACTACACAATGTGTAGCAGGCATCTACAAGCGGGGAAATACAAGGGTCTGATAAAGGCATTTCCTATAAATTTAAAAAATTTTTGATTGTTTGTGATATGACTCGAAAATATTCAAGTTAACTTTTGTTACAAAACACGTTTAAGGTTTATGAGTTATGGTATGTCACGGTAAGTATTCGTAAAATGTAAATTGATATTGTTAATAACTTGATGAAGGCAAGCAGGAAAACAATAATTCCCGCATCATACTATAGAAATTATTGAACCGTAAGTCACGACGATAAAATGTATATACTGTACATCCGTGAAAACTACAATATACATTGCATTATAAACCTTCCTATTGTGCGAATCGAAGTTGTAAACCTTAATTTATAATATTATGTGGTTTGGATGTTGTAGTTTAATGTTCATATTAAATCTGTAAACGAAAATTACGATTCTAAACGAGCTCAGTGAGTCAAACACACAACAAGGTTTAAGCCATTAAGTTATAATAATTGTCTTATGTTTTATGTTCGTCTCAAATTTCGTTTTAAAACTTTTTTATGACGTTTTAAATTAATATTTAATCCATTCTAATAACGTGTAAAAATATTTTACATTTTATGTGAAGGAATTAATTTCAATATCGCTATAGTTTTACCCTATTTTAACGTCAAGACGGGTGAAAATGTCAAGTTGTTTGGAGTAGTTTTGAAATGTTTGTCGTTTTTGGTTCATAACAAAAAAAAATAATTAAAACTTCAAAAAAAAGTTTCGAATAAAGTACAACCTGGAGTCAAATTTCTATTTTTTTTTTATAGTATCAAACGTAAAAGTCGGAGCACTCCTTTTTTTTCAAAGTCGATTTCATGTCGTTCGACGGTACATTTTTTGGCTTTTTGATCAGAATTAAAAAAATATTCAAAATTAAAAAAAAAAATATTTTGAATCAAGTACATTTTTTGAACATTTTTAAAGTGCCAGGTTCAACGATAGGACCACTCCTTATACCCGAAAATGATTGCAGAGGGAAAAAAACGCATCATATTAAAACCAATACATTTTTTGCTAAAGTAAAATGATTTACCAATGCTGCTGTAAATAAAATTATTACTAAGTAAGAACTAGTAAGTAAGAATCGTTGAAAACCAAATAAATTAAATATGCACTACAATGATACAAAAAGAATTTTTTTTGTACCTAAAGACAGAGATTTTTTTCTTTGATCGTAAAACAGTGATGAAAGATGTTTTTTAAAAATAGGTTTATAAACACTCTAAATTATTATTTTATTCAAATTTATTTATTAATTTTATAATCAGCAGGTATGGCTTGGAATAATATTATTGTAAGATTAGATTTTTTCAGTGCTTTTTAACGCATTTTGGTATTACAAACGTACTAGTGGACTTTTCATATAACACTTCATACGGTTTAACGGAGCAGTTTTATGTAATACAAGTATACGTTTAGTTTCGTCACTATTAAAGCTATTTTACATTTTAACTGTTACGAAATAAAATAAAAAAAATTAAAAATTGTTGCGTTCATTTCACAGAATATTATATACGAACGATGAAAATATGTATAAACTGCAGACATGAGCATACTTAGTAAGATGTTTATGGTATTGACGATTAATTTGACCTAAATCCTAATTGGTATAAAATTACATTTAAATTTATATCCTAAACGAAACAACTAAATAACAGTTGTAAAACGAATACCAATAATGTTATGAACACCCAAGAATAATTTGAACTTTGATGGTAAAATAATCATTATTATAATAATTTAGTTCAAGGACCGTTGGGTAAATTTTTTATGAAGATAACAAAAACGCGAAAATCCCGGGAAAATAATTACTATAATTATTCGTCATATTATTGTATGCATGTACGAGGAAAATTGTTATTCACCCATTCGAAGTATATTTTTATACTTTTGTTACGAACCATATTGATATTTCAGGTCAATACCACACAGGTTAGGCACCGAACTCCAAGGACGTATAATATTATAGTTAAACTTCAACAATATTTTGTTATATTATGTATATTTGAACCAATATTTACGATTTATGAATAATTAAAGGAAATCAGCATCCAAAATTATATAATATGGACCTATTGTAGATTAAAATGATATAATATTTATCAAGTACGTATGGATATATGCTTACATTGTACTTAAAACAATCAATATTAAATATCGTTTTATTTAAGATAGATAAGTACATATATATATATATATATAGTACCTATAATATATTTAGTATATTGCATATAAAGGTTATGTGTTATAAAGTGCTATTTATTTTGAGTATAAATATTTTTTTTATCTTTAACACACAAATATTATTAAACACTGTAAAACTACAGTGGGCACATATACTTGGGTATAATTAATAATAAAGTTGCATGGCTGAAAAATAATAATTAGAGTACTTATATAAGTAAAAGAATACCTATAAGAATATTATTTATGATTGCAAATTAATTACCCGTGTGAAAAAATTATTAATTGCCCAGAAATAAATTGATGTGTTAAACATAAATAAGATGAAACAAAAAAAAATAGAAGTTGTCACTACTCCAAAACGGGTGGGTCAGTGGTCATTGTTTAAGATGGTGCAGTAAAAACGTTTTACATTAAACTATGAAATAGTTCACCAAAATAATGATATGGAATATGTTCGGTTAATCAAATAAAAAAAGAAAATTTGAAAGTTCAATGTGTTAATTGATATAAAAGTGGTCCGCATCGTTTGAAATTTGTATCATGTTTGTACTATACACATATTATTATTTTATGTAAATATTTCAATTGATTTGAATAGTTTTTAGAGAAGCTTTATATAAAAAAAAAAAACGAGAATAATATTAACTATGTGTATTATTACTGTATGATAATAAAAATTTCAAGGACTGGTTTATAAAATATTTTTTATTTACTAATGGTATTCAAAACAATTTTCAGATGGAAAATTAAGTACAAATTTAGTCTAAAATTAAATTAATACAAACATAACTAAACACGTTTTATGATCCAAAAACTAATAAAAATTAACGTAAACAAATATTTCAAAATTCTTTATATAGGTAGCTTTATATCTGCACATATTCATAGTAGTTTATTCTATGTACATATAAAGTTAACATTAATAAATTTTAATAGTGTGTGCAATTTGTTTTTGTATTTTTAGAATTTTGGGTTTTCGTTCGAATAGTAACCGAAATTGAAAAATTAAATTAAATTTAGTACCTATAGGTACAATTTACGTCTACATACCGATTTTTTCGGTACCACTTTTATAAAAACTTGTACACTACAACTAAACTAATTATTGTTCAAAGGGAAAAAAAACTTTGTAGAATTAATGCGTTCTACTCTAATTATTAGTAGACGACAAACAAGTTTATTATTCTTGGACACAAAAAGTTTGATAGAAATGTTTAGTATATCTACAAACAATTCAATGAATGGAAAATTTATCAAAAAAACTAACTTATTTTGTACTGTTACAAATAATCAAAAAACCTTTGAGGGATCATTATCACAATAGGCGTGCCCAAGGACGTCAATGTTTGATGTATAATCGAGTTACTGTGTTATCTATAAAAAGAACGGTCTGACTGTATGACCAAGGTTATTTTCGTTGTTCCTCACTCACCACAATTTTATGAATAGAACTTGGAAATAATAAAATATATAAAAATATGGATTTGAAATATTTCATTATTTTGATAGTATTGAAGACTGGTATTTTAAATAATCATACTTTATTGAAAAAAAAATCAGATTAAATATTGTATTCCTATGTTGGTACTTTCAGTTTGCGGATGATGTTGTACGTGATATGTGCATGTAAAACACTTTTTGAAATTGGTGTATACATTTTATTCAGAGTTAAATTAGAATAAAGTGTGAAAATAATAAATGAGAATGTAAAATGTACTCACTGAAATCCGGTCAGAATATTGAGGAGTGTTGATTTCCCAGCACCAGACGGGCCCATGATTGCAGTTAATTCGCCACAGTTGAAGCGTCCTGATACGCCTTTAAGTACTGTTTTTGTTTCTAAAACGATAAAATTATTAAATCTTAAAAGTAGTTCCACTTTAAAATTAGTGAAATATTTGTTATTGGTACCTACGCAATTAACAACCATTACTGATTTGTATAGGACAGTATACATATAATATATTCCAAAATATGTAGGTAGGTACATAAATAATAAAAATAGTGAATACTATGTAAAAACCCCGTTTTGTCGGACTTTTAGCTATTTTCAACAAATCGAGTTACTATTTTTTATATGTGCTAACACGGGCAAGATGTCTCTTGAATAAAATAATAATAATAATATAATATAATATAATAATAAAATACGTTTTGTCGTAGTTAAAACAAATTAAATTTTATAAATTAAATGTTTTATCGTTAGTAAACTTTGTTGGTGAAATAATGGTTAGGGCCACATACTCGACGAATTTTTTCAGAACTTATTGCACAATGCATTATAGCCAATCTAAACGAGACCTACTGTTAAAATAATTACAACTCGTACTAGCATATTATCTTTTACATTTTCTGCAGGTTAGGTACTTAAATATAGACGTGTTTCATATTTCATAACACAATTTTTTTGCAATCCACTTTAATTTGACTTAATATAGTTTCCAACTCAGTAGTTATACACGCCAGTACGATTTACTAAGGAGATTCGTTTATCTGGATAATGGCCATTGAATAATGTGGGTCAACGATTGAAATTATTAAAGTTCACAATTCGGGTAGGAAACTGGATGACCATGTAATACTAATAACATTAGATGTCTCTACTCCAGATCGATTCCATTTTTCTTTCACCTAAACAGTAGTGTTTATCAAGAAGTTTCGTACATTTAATTACCTGTTCGACTACTTGAACAATCGTTTCGTGTAATAATTTTAAAAAGAAAGGGCTAAATTATTGATTTTTTTATTATTTGTTTTAATATAATTACTATAATAATTATAATACAATCAGTTATTTTTAAAAGTATTTCATAAAGGTATATATAATATACCTAATGATTAAATTCGGTAATTTTTTTTTGCATTTGCATTTGCATCCAATTAAATATTTATAAAGTCATAATAATATGTAGTTCCAAATTTTAGTGTTCATAAATAATTATAATTTATGCACACTAAACTTTGGATAGTTATCAAACGATGTTTGAAGCGACGATTATAAAACCAAAATTTCGTATACGCACCTAGTTTACTTTATGTTTGTAAATATCGGATACATTATTGAATACTAGCCAAACTTGATTTAGAAGTGATATTTTTTCTATATCTACTACTTATACATGCTAAATGATCATTGTTTTTAAACTGATCTTTTATAAATATTTAGAAAAATTTAATGAGTCGACCTACATCATTAAAAAAAATGTATTTTATGAGAACTATGTTATATGTTTGGGTGAGTTTAACTTTTTTAGTCATTTCTTAAAAATGCCATTTTCAGTTAGAGTGTTAAGAGATCAAATTTCTCTACTAGATACACCTACTTAGTATTTGTTTGGCGTTTTCGACAGCAAAATAGTTCGTCGTAATTACACGTGTGAATACTATTAATGTATTAATTTATTCGCATTACAGTTGACACGGAAATACTCGCGTATACGTTGTAATCGACTTGGATACAACTAACAGAGCCGGAAGGAAACTTAAGTTTACATCAATTTGTTTTCTCTTTTAACACACAACGTATAGGTATAGTTAGGCTCGCAATACATTATAATATACCATTACCTACACATAACACTGTATTATATATACATATTATTATGTTTATGTATATTGAATAATTTTAGTTATAAAAAAGTGTACAATGAATATTAAAATATACAATAAAATCCACGTCTTTATTTGTAACTGAACAAAACAAAAATAAGTATAGTATATTGAATTAAAAATTGTTTTGTACATTATTTTAATTATTTTCAAATTGACCTTGATTCAAACATTACTATGAGCAGCTGTGACTATATAATTGCCAATATGTAATTGGAAAAATTATTGATTTTTATTGAATTGCGTCCAGTTCCTAAATACTGGGTAAACTTAAATATTCAAGAGAAATATTAACGGCCTATTGGCGTTTAACCAAACAACCAGCACGTACCATTCAGTAAGTCAATGCTAATCAAGGTAACACACGTTTATGTAACACACGACAGTATGTAGACCCACACACGTCACACACACACAATTATGTACAATAATGACTTGATGTTCTTTACGATACTTCACATTCGAATCTCGAACTCTATTTTTAATTTTTATGTTGTTATTTACAGCTGTATGCGACAACTACAACTGTATTAACGTATGTTAATGAGCGAACAAAAATCGACAAGAATATAAATATTAATGGGAAAAAAAAAAAAAAATATTCAACAAAACAGTAATGTTTTCTTAAATTTAATTTAACAACTTTCAGTAATGCGCGTTACCACATTCTGCAGCGGTTAGAGGTATATTATGACAAATTCAATTTTTACGCATTAGCTGGTGACAGATGTAATAATTTTCGTATTTTGTATCTTGTTGTGTGCACTCAAATTATTCATTTTGTTATTGAAAAATAAAAACAACAGAAACATTGAAATGAAATTTTAGATTTTGAACTTGAAGCGAGAAGAATGACCAGGAATCATACCATATCATACATAACATTGATACGACTGTATACTGTTGGAGAATTTCGTTCCATACAATAAAATGGATTTCGAAGTTTAAGAGTCGATAAAGACAATTTTCGTCTTATCAATGTGTAAGCCACTGGAAATAAGAACGACGAATGATTTAAAAATGTAATTTACACAAGCATGTTTTTAGCTATGGAATATATAGTGTGAAAATTTCTCAAAAACGGTACAGGTATTTAAAAGTTTTAGCTTGTACAGGTTACATTTAATTTTCATCAAACTCAACTAATTTTATCGAATTAAAATCACTTTCATGCATAGGAACTTACAAATGAACCGAATGACGATTTCACAAAAATACTTCTCTTTGTACATAGGAATAACTACTTAATTATTTTACTAAACTTTTAATTTTTTTTACTAAACTATACGCAAATGGCATTATCCTATTGACCTTATACCGATGCGTTTTAAGGGGATTTTCTTTCTCTGTCCATCACACGAAATTGAAAAAATTTACGTTTTCTATTACACACAGAATAGGTTATCTCGCGGGGGGAGCATATTACAAATTAGTCCTCCCAAAAATTTTAATTTCAACTCTTCAAACGGTGCGCATGTTTATCTTTAAAACAGCTGTACTAATATCTCAAACGTAAAATTTCGTCGAAAATTCGTTATATTTTTGTTTTATTATGGTTACACGGAATCAAATAGTCGTAGTTGTTTATTTCACTGACAGCCGAAAGTTCCGTTTTATCATGCAGAGACCCGTTAAGAAAAGACATTTTTTCAAAGTTCAATTTCTAAGGATGTCAAAAGGGGCGAAAGAGATGGAACAGAAAAAATTGCCTAAAATAGCCTGCAGTACCGCTGAATCAATATATACATTATTTGTTCAGTTGGTTCGTTTTACGATACAGACTGTGCCTCGCATTGATATACAAGGTTTTCCGAAACTCGACTCCCGAGGGCGATAAAAGGGGTCAAATGAGGAGGAAAAAATAAAAAAAATAAATGTTTTTTTTTTTCTGAAACTCACCTCTCTGCAGTGTCCCGATGTTCACGGTGAACTGGACGTCGTTGAACATGATGTCGATAGGATTGTTCTTGGGAAGGTGCATGAGCACCATACGCGTAGCAGCGGCCATGTTTCGATCCGCGACGCGTGGAAAGCCTGTATAGTCTGTTCGGTCGTGCGAGATGACGAGTCTGCGCTTCGGACGGCGGTTCACGCGAACGGAAACAGGGTCCGATGCATCATACAACTCACGTCGTGCTCAAGTCAATGGCGGTGCCGCTGTCCGATCATTCAAAATTGATACAAGTAGTTTGTTTTTCCCCAACTCGTTTCGATAACAATCGGCGAGCTGTGAACGCAAAAAACAGTTTCGATGAACACGAATTACTCGTGTGAAACAAAAGACGACAGCTGTATATATACTGCAGCTGATGTTCACGTTGACCTACGTCCCACGTTAATAATATACAATTGAAGGAGTTAGAACGTTTTCAAGATCTTTGATAATGCTATGCGAAAATAACTTGACGTAAAACATTGGTTTTAGGCGTAATTACATGATTGGATGAGCATTTAACGAGTTTAATCAGTGCGCATTGTTATTATCCAAACAATACGGCACAAGTTAACGTTTAATTAAAAAGCTATAAATGTAACGCGATAAATGAGATTTGGCCGTCGACAAGTGTTCGTGGTTGTCGGTTTTCACTTAGGGCAATCAAAGTACAGAAAATTAAAAAAATTGGACGTTTCTTCGGTGCACGTTCAAATAAGTAGACAAATGCGTAACATACCTCTTTGGATTACCATTTTTTAGAAATTAGATCTACAAACGGTTGGCGATTGTTTATCAACAGAATTAGTTGCGATACATTACAGCCAGCCTAGAGATCGCAAAAAGTTACACATGTCGTCGATTACTAGGCAGGAAATTACACTGACAGTGAATCTTTATTTCCACCTATAATTCGGGCAGAAAGAAGTACATAGTAGTATTTATCGTATACTTTTACAATGCTTGCAAATCTTTTCACTCAAAATTTAACTCTAAATTTTATTTGTCACATTCGAATATATCAACTTCCTAGATGCGTTATATATGGTGTATAATCTGGTAAGTACTAAAATTTATTATAAGAAGCTCTCCAATGTAGTGAAACCACGTAGAAGAAAATTCGAGTTAGTAAGTCTCAAGTCACAATTTTTTTCTACGCTCCTTCAAAGTTGAGGTATTGGGGAAAATTGGCAAAAATTTGTAACTAACACAATTTTATTATTTAAGACGTGGAATTTCATATGTTATGTAAAACAAAATTTTCTATCTGTATTTAAAAATTTTCGAAAAATTCGCACAGTATTTTTCTGAAAGCGTATACAAAAAAAGTAACGATACATCGTTTATATCAATGAAATTTTGTAACAAAAATCTCAAGGGTTAATTAAGGGTCTTAAGGGTCCATTTTGGGGAGGGATTAAGCCCGTTAACCCCCCCATTTGGGTGTGTCCTTGTTTGTTCGTGTAAAGTCATAATAGTGCAGTGTTATCTACGTAGATGTTAATGCAATACAAACGTACGGTACGTGCACGGCAGTATCAAATTATCCATACTATTTTGTATCAATACTTTTTTACGAAGTTTTTACGCATCTAATCAAAGAAGAAGGGCAAATTCTGTAATAGCTAACGATATTTCTATAATTAATTCGAATCAGTAGAGTTTAATTAACACGAGGACGCTGGTTTAGTAGGTAGGTATTTTTATAACATTCATTGATATCCACCACAACGCTTTAAGGCAAGACTGGAATTTCACGTCGGATAAAAGGCACACTATCGCATTAATTCAGTTAAAATATTATGAATAAAAAATCTCGACGACTGTTTGTCTAGTTGTTACAGATGTTAATCTCCACTAAACGTTTGTACACTCGGATTTATTTAGGGTTTCAAAAGTTTGGGGAGAGTGTGACAAAGTCTATTTTGAACGAAACCCTGCAAATGTTATAAATATATATTTTCCGGTTATGCACGTATATTGTTAGATCGTAATAAAGTTTCAATACTCTAATAATTAAAAGCTAAAGCTTTATGAACCCGTAGCTGCGGGTCAATCTACAAGTTTTAAATTACGAAAATTTGTATTTTTTTTAAAAATATTCACAATCGGTTCCAATTTTACACTTCTTAATGGTTTTTTTTTTTTCTAAAATTTTTAGTCATTCGGAGCAGTTTTAGAAATTTTGACTTTTTTGTTTTCGATCATTACCCACTCGAAAAATGATCAACACTTAAAAAAAGCTTAACCATCAGCATAATATTATCATATTAGGCAATTTATGTAAAGGTCGAAGGACTTCTTACGCCTAAAAAAGTGTCCACGGCAAAAAAAAAAAAAAAAAAACGTCATTATAAAATTAATGAATTCCTCACTGCGTTCGAAAAATAAATTAAAAGTTATTGAAAAAAAGCGTAAAAAACACAAAAAAAAAAAAACATACAAAGTGTTTTACAAGGAAAGGTAAAAAAAGTATATCTAGTTAAAATTGTAGGCATGAAAAATCATTATTAAAAAACTATTTTACATTAATTATTACTATAAATTAGTACGTACCTATTCGATATCGACCAGAGCTTGTGTCGCGTTGTTTTAGCAAAGATACAACAAAAGTACTTAAAAAATATCAACAAATGTTAAGTGTACTCCAAGAAGTATTAAATGCGTTATAAACACGTGTAGTGTTGGTACAAGACACGATCCGTCGCTAGTTTGTTGTAAATTTAATTACGGTGGGATAGTTACACACGATAATTATTTAGTATCATTACATACCTGCATGGATATTGAGAAATAAAACCACAAGAAGTAAAAGGTTATAGTGGATTTCCAAATCGTGTCGGTATAGCAGCAACTATTCATTCGTACTTCCATAGTATTGTGTTCAATGGGGTTTATTTTTTTTTTTTTTTATGGTATACCGATTAAAACTATGTTCCCAGATTCTTAAGCACTAATCCGGCTTAGTCGACGAAACAACATTAGATAGGTAGGTAGGTACATACATAGATTGATTTCGGTAGTTTCTGGGAAAACGTAATTTTTTTAGTCGTTATTTTTATTTGTGTTCACTCACTGGCTGTGACGTGGTCTCTAAGCCCGACAGAGCAGTTCGACGTGATATCCAACTGCTATATTTCGCGGTAACGAAAAGCGGGAAAAAGAAAGGAAAAAAAAGACCGGGAATGGGCTATACGTCGGGTAAAAATTTCGAGCTAAACAATTTTTTGCGGGGCTGCTAATTTACATTGGGCCCTCCCCTACCCGGCTGTTGGGTGTAATTTTTTAAAAAGTCGGGACGAACGAAATTCGCGAAAACGGAGAACGCGAACCGCGCGCGATTGAGCAATAGTATCGACGACAGTAACAACAACAACAACAACAACAACAACAGCAGCAACAACAACAATAATAACACAACGAGTTTCTCCTCGCGGAGAGGCTGCGCCATGCGGCTATCCGCGGTGTGTCGACACACGGCCATCACAGCCGACAGTCTTTCGCCGGGCGAAAAGAGCCGCGTCGTCGTCGCGCGGCGTTTTTTTTTTATTACTCAACGGGGGACGAGACCGGACGACACACATTTTTTTTTTTTCTTTCTTCTTCGGGTGAGAGTGCGGCCCGCGCGTTTGTCGGCCAATGTTACACACGCCGTTTCGTTACAGTGCGCAGTGACGGTAAAGTGTTCGAATAAAATTGCGATTCTAATACTTTTTTTTTTTTCGTATTCCGAATAATTTTTTTTTTTTACTATTTCAACTATGTTTTGTTAAAAAACACTGATCCAAAAATCAATTTTCAATTCGTGACATCGTCGTCGAAAAAAATAAGAAACGTTTAAATGAGTTTATACATTTCGAACGTTTCGTTTGATAAAAGTCGGCGACGAAACTGATCGTCTCGAAATAACAACATAGTTCAAGAGAACGCGCGTTACTCCAAAATTATTATTCGAACACTTTTTCTAACGCTCGTAATATTTCTAATGCATATTCTAAATACATTGTTAAAAAAATATTCGAATACGTATTATGACTGTTGGCGTGGTGCGTCATTGTCGTGATGCAAAGGCGTTGACTATCGGTTAAAAAGGGAAACTTAAAAGCTTATATGTACGTAGAGGTGATTTAATCCGTCCGTCTTTTCAACCAAACCAGCCGTTGTCGTTGGTAAACTAATCGGCTAAACAAATGAATGTTACTCGCGTCGAGTTGATTTTTGATTTCTAGACGCAACGTTATTTTATACGTTCGTTCGTTTGGCAGTTCCGCGACGCACTCGAATCGTTTTCGAAAATCGTCCGTCGCGACTCGTACGCTTGGAACGGATCGTGGAAATTCTCGCGGGCCAACCGCGCGGTGTGAGGACCGCGGTCGGCTTTTTCTTTGAAGGGGTTTTTTTTTTTTGTTAAAACAATGGCTCTAAAATAAATCGATTCCGCAACTCGACTGGTTAAACGCAGTTTTTTTTTTTTTCCGACTGTTAGATTTTTACAGAAGACACTTTCGGTTAACTCGCCGCAGCAGACGCAGCATATTTACGCTTTTTTCGCATATTATTTTGCGAACCACACCAGAAGACGGCACACGTTACCGCAGAGTACCGAGTACAGAGTATTCGTTACGGTTGTGAGTCGTCTCACGGTGTCGAAAAAATAAAAAAAAAACCGTTAAAAAACACGTCCATAACGCGCCGGATTTACGACGTTGTGCAAGCGCGTTTGTGCGAGTCGATCCGCGCGGTGTGGCCCCAGGGTCGTACGATTGACCACAAAAAAATAAGAAACATTACGAGCCAAAATTGATTAATTCGGCCTTCGCTCTCTTCGCGAGACGTCGGTTTCTGTGCTTGGATCTGGAACAAGTGAACACCTGTATACCCTATAAAGTGTCTCGCAGCTGTATACGGTTAGACCACAAAGCGTTCGCGCCTTTTTCATATTTTTTTTTTTTCAAACATATCATTTCTGGGCTATTATTCGACCGTAACGGTTATTTCGATTAAAAAAAAAAAGATTCAATTATTTTAAGTTCAACCCGATAAAAACTGTAGGAACCATAATGATTCTGCAAGACGATCGTCATAGAAAAATAGATCAGCTAAATCGCGCGTGAACCTGAAAAACGCGAAAAATAAATAAAATTTGAATTGAATTTTAGGAACGACGTAATATTTTTGCGTTGACTGGGAACAGTAATTGAGTAGGTAGTACATAATTATGGGTATTATATAATATTACGTTTGTTTATAATAATTAAACGAACGTAAATTCCAAATTACAGAAAATAGTGTAAAGGTAAAAAATAACAGTTGGTAAGTATTACGATAATTAGACATATAACGAGCAGGTGTTATTGGGAATCAACAATATAAATTTCGCCCTAAAATAGTAGATAGATACGTCCATATCTAATAGTAATTTAACATGTTGTTGTGACATTAATTTGTAAACGACAAACAAATAACAAACTAATAACAGCCCATGTCGCATAACATAGTCATTTGTTACCAAACTGCAAAAAAAATTCCGGAACTCGATTTTCACAGAGGCATTTAGTTTCTTTAAATTATAATTTTGGGACTATTCGGTTTTCATTAAAGTTCACCCCCCGACATTTTATGAAGCATTTGGCTTACATAAAAGCAGTTAGTAAGTTAATTTTTTACACAACTAACATTCAGTTACAATAATGTTCTCCATAGCCACATAAAGCTAAGACTAACAACACGTCACAATACATTAAAAACACACATTTGAAAAATTTTTCGATTTACAAATACAGAACGTGCATAAAATTATTGGACATTACTAAATTAGACTAATCAGTTTAAAGAATTAGTTCAAAAACTTAAGCACCTAAACTTATACTCGTCTTTTGTTCTCTTGCAAAATTTTTGAAATACTAAATGTGCCGAATATTTTGAAAAATTAATATTTAATTAATTCGTGCACCTTAAAATATTTGGATTAGAACGTGCGCCTATCTGGTTCTGTTTTGTCGCCAATAAAGTACGAGTATTATGATGTTTAGCTAAAAAAAAATAATTAGAATTTGAAATTTAATTTTTTTTTTTTTACAATCACAATATAACAATAACTTTCTGCCTCTGAATTAATGTAAAAATAACATAAATAAAAGATATCATGTCCACGTTACTAATAACAATTTAACCCCGTTGGTGATGAGTGTAAAGTATATATTAACGAATGTTTTGCAGTAATTTAATTTAATTTTATAAAGTTGTGAAATTTTATTGTTATAGATGCTATTCTGTTTGTTTTTGTTAAAATTGGATTTTGTTCTTCTATGTTCTCAATAGGTACCTATTAAGTATTATTAAGTGTTGTTTGAACAAATGTGGTAAATTGTGTGTAATTGAGCTTGACCGTATAATATTTAACAAATACATTTCTGAATATGCCTGGCATACATTTATGTATTGTCGACTATTACTCGTACAGACAGACATGATTTTCATTGAATTTTCCATCATAAAAACCCCCAAAAAAATACTATAATATTTTACACAAAAAGTATTATTTCCAGTGCGATTAAAGTGGTTTAATACAATACACAATTTTTTTTTTTTTTTTTTTTATATTAGATTGAACGTATAAATTTAATTTTTAAATTGTAAAGAGTTGGCCATATGTGATCATAATTTATCATCAAATAGTTAATTATCAATGTAAAACGTAAACAATCGATATTAAAACGCAAAGTTATTGCGTTACATGCGTTCTTTAGGAAAAAAAAAAAATAGTTCAATTCAAGGCTGAAGAATATTATATAATATGTATAAAAGGCCTCAGGACGATCGTCTAAGTTACGGCTGTAGTTTTATACAGGCTTTTACACAAGGTACTGAAACTATTGGGTAACGATAATCATTAGGAAATAGTATTAGAATTACAGCTTAAGCTTCAAAGATATTCCATAAGAATATTATTGTCAACAACAAATTGAATGTACGATTTTTTAATTTCACGACATTAATTTTTTAAAAAGAAAATATATACGTTTTAGCTTTTAACAACCGAATCATTTGTTTTAATTTTTAATATTTTTTAATATTTACTATACACTGGAAATAAGATAGAATGTTGTTTGATATTTAGATAGGTACAATATAGGTTTTAATTGTACATAAGATTTAACAGCTAAAATAAAACCGCCAATTGCAAGTAAAAAACTAATTTCACGTAGGTATAGGTTTTATTGTTATACTCAACAATACTAACTGTATATACTATAGTTTAACCCAGTGTAAAAGCACTGCAGTATAGTTACAAAGCAAGAACAATGAACGTGTTTTAATGACATGCAAACGAAAACGTGTGACATAATTTTTTACAATCGTCATTCGATGAATAAAAGAGATTATGAAGTGAGTTATATACTCTTGTCGATTCCAAATACATTTTGACATTTTCGGCAATTATTTGTTCGGATTTTACAAAAAAAAAAAAAAAAAAATTGTTTTCATCACCGTATATTCCATTTGTTATCCGTTAATGACGTTTTGTAGTTGTAAGTACACAATTTTTACTTTTTTTTTATGATCCATACACCAATGTAACACACTGTCGTCATAAATATTTAAGATTATTTCTCTATATAGTTTTTCGCAATGTTACTTTAAACATAATTAGGTTAGCGCCTGGCCTCAAACTTCCACTATATCAGCCGGTTTCATCGTAATGACCTCATTCTTCATCTCTGTATTGTATGTATCATCTGTATTGTGTTGAGTGTGTATGTGTGTGCGTCTGCGTGTGTGTTTATTTTATTCGCAAACTATAACTTTAAAATAATTGCATCACATACCAATTTATTGAAGAAATATGAATGCGTTGAAGAAAATATGTTTTTGCTATCGTATACTAAACAAAAACCTTTCTCTAGTGCAATTTGAAGTACCTAGTATAAATAAATATACATACGTTTGTTACTGCGAGGGAGCCGCGTTTTTATGTGTTACATTATGATCACAGCTGATAACGTTTTAACTTTAAAATTATTGTTATTATTACTATTGCATAAATATTTTTTTCTGCTCATCGACGGGTTAGGTACTAAATCAAAAACGTGTTGTGATATTATCTATAACTATTATTTAATTGAATAAAGGTGCACATCAATAAAGCATCTCTTAAGTACGCCTACCTCGTACGAAACCGTGGTTATAAATATTCAGGTAATCCTACAGTTTGTCGTTTGATGAGTTCAAATCTTACTCAATACTTAGGTAGTAGGTACTACTATCGAGTACTGTTTACCGTAGACGACCTTCGACATTGATTCCGGTTTTTTTTAGTAATAAAAGAGAAATAATAGTATATGAAAATTCAATTACTCAAATGCTTAACTGTACATTACTATTATAATTCTTGTTACCAAATAAAACGAGCTTAGGGTAGGTGGTTATGCGTTAAAATGCGATTTACTGTACCTACTAACCGTTTTTTTTTTACTGACATGAAGACATTTCGGGTAATTTTTGATATGATTTTTTGTTACGAATCAAATAGTTTGAGGCAAATTTTATTGACTGAGTGAATAACGAGGTACTTATTGTTATTATTATTATTATTTTGACTGAATATGTAAATTTGTTCGCAAAAATGTCAAAAATTTTTTTTAACACGATTTTAGTAGTAATAAATATCAGTGTTTAGTATCAGATAATTACACAGATATTTTGTGTTTGGCATTATGATTTGAATGATATTTTATTTGAATTAGTCGGGTTTGAGTTATAATTAGTAGTAGATATTAATAAAAGTTGAAAAATGTTGAGATCAAGACAGTTCGGAAAGTGCGTAACAGCATAAAGTGAATTTTGCTGTTTAGATTTATATTATATATCATATTTTTTCTCTGATAACCATTTTAGTATGAATTTAAAGACATGCAAGAATTTTTCATGAAAACAAAATTTAGTTTATTATTTTACGATACAGTGATCAATGCTCATTTTCATTTTTTTTTGAGAAACTTATTGACGAGCCAGCTGGCTGTCCAATATCGGAATTTTAGTTTTTATAGATTTTGTAAACTTAATTATTATTTATCCATATGTTTTTAGGAAATTTTGAAGTTGTAAAAACAATATTTCTCTGAAAGACATTTCGATTTTTTTTACAGGAAAAAAGGTATCGACATTTGTTTATTAGATATTTAAAAAAAAATGTGCTTAATGGTCTCTTTTAATTTAATTTGAAGGGTATATATTCTTAATTTTTATTGTTACTCAGGTAACTGAAGCATTCGTGTTGATAATTTGTTATTGAAAAATAGTTACACATTTTATTAAGGAAAGTAGTGAGACAAAAAACTGTTTTGTCATTTATATATATATATAAATGTATATATTTTATATATATATAAATCTATCAAGTATACTTTTTCATCACAAACCCAAGAATCTGACTTAATTGTATGTTATAAATCGATTTACTAATAAATCGTAAATATTATTTGTTTTTTGTTATTTACTTAAATCTTGTAAGCTTTTGTGGGGTCATTGACTATTTTTACTAACTTTTAGTGGAATTTCAAGTTATTATTAACTACGAAGTATAACTACTTAATATACAGTGTTTAAGTATCTAAAGTGGAATACATTATACAATTGCATTATTTATAAGCCAAACTGTGGCATTTAAATAGAAATAATACGAGTTCAATTACTCATGACAAAGTATAAAGTCACCGTTAAAGACGATAATACTAATAGAAAAACTATACAGCTTTTATTTTATAAAATTTAGGTATCGATAAGTAGTTGATAAAAAATTTATAAGATGTTAATTTGTTTCTTATTTAAATAGCTATAACTATCTTTCGTCACGACTCAGCTGTTCAAATACCGATAGATTCAAAGACGTAATTTTAAAACTGAATACGTAGACAATCAAAAAATGTTTTTACGAAATTTTACCAAAGATAAAAATGGCGATATTTTTGAAAATTTTTAAGTTTTTTACTTTAGCGGGATAAAATCAAACCCGGAAAAATCGAAATAGTGATGTATAAAATAATTAGTTTTCTGAATTCTTGTTGCAGTTATACATCAGTCACTATGTGTGACAGAGGCAAACAAATTGACGTTTCCCAGCCCCTTTGGCGAACAATTATGAAGAGTTGAAAATACGACACCACCGAAAATTATACAGGAAAAATAATATTATCTTAAGAAAATCTAAAGGCCTTCCGATCTACAAAAATTTTAAAACATAAAACACGTTTAAGTATTCCTTATAGTGATAATCGATGGCTCTTGTGAATTGTAATACGAAATAATCGTAAATTACGTTTGTCTATATAATTCCGAATCAAAATGAGACTAAGAATACCTAGTTGTGATAGGTGGTTTATACTATGTCATGTGAAATACATCTAGTAGAATTTAGGTAAACAACTTCACATTGTTTTTCCGATATTATGAAATAAATACTATTAGTTTGTGAAAATCGCGTAGAGTTTGTCAATTCTGAGGATACGATACAAATATCTACTTCCTAAAGGAATTTTGCAACCGGTCTCTCCTATACATATATAGGTTGACGGGATCATTGATTTTTTTTTTTTATCGAGTCGTTATTGGTTTGAACAAATTAATCGCTTTTACGTTTCGTCGTAAGACAGAGCGTAAAAGCGTAAAACAATCAATTTTCTTTTTCGTCTGAAAAACGTGCTGAGCAGGTAATATTATCAACCGAACGTTTCTAAAATAATATAACCGATACGCTAAGTGGGGCGCGGCTGTACGTTTGACTCGAACGTTTTTAATACAGACTTTCGGTCTGCATTTTGTGCGCCAATATGTTATTATTATTGTCCGATCGACGACTTATCGGATTCGTTCTACAAGCAAAGGTCTAATGTTTTCTGGGTCGGCCGTTCAAAGGTGCGCTAGACCCGACGGTTTGTGGGCATTTGACGCCGGTATACGTAAATAACGTATACATAAGCACTATACGTAGATTAAACCGAAAGAGAAAGTAATGATTATTATACACATCGCATTGCTTGTACGAATATGATGACAGTTGTAAATGATTATATTGTAAAGAGAAACGAAATTCGTAGACATATCGCGTTCAAACAAACGCGGAAAAAAATTAAAAGAAAAAAAGTTTTTTACCAACTCTCCGCCGTACACCACTGGCGCAACTTTTCTGGTGAATTTCGGTTTTCACAACATATATGTAAATATTGTTACATTAGTTGTATGAAACATGCGCACACCGATAACGCGCGTTGCGGTCGATGTTTGTTTTGTTTATACTATTATATTATAGGAAGAAAATAGTAAGAAACAACTACCTGTTAATACCACATAAACAGCGAGTTGTGTTCGATCGACGGCGCGGACTGTGTCGCGGACAAAAAACGATAAAAAACGATAAAAATGGTAAAAAACGCTTGAAATATTAATAACGACAATGATAAAAAAAATACAAACACGAATAATAATAATAATGTTATAGACGGCGACGATGGTAGTTATTAGAGGTCGTCGTACCGGGTATACTGTTTTTGCTCGACGACGGTGCCGGCGCGCGAGCGGAAAAAATAAAAAAACGACTCGAAAAGAAAATCTCGTTCGTTTTTTCCCCGTGAAATCGGCGCACGATAATAATAATATAACAGCGACGATTTTTGATAGACGCTGAACGACGTCCCCGGCGCCGGACCACTTTCGATACGTCGTCGGACGGAACTGACCGATCGGCGATTTGTTTACGACGACCTGCAGTTTTTTTTGTTGTGATTACGCACGCTTCGGCGGAGGAGGTCGACTGTCTATATCGCTTTTACCGCGGTACGCGGAGCGCCATCTGTCCCGGTGAACCGACGGAGACAGAATTAAACGTAAAAAAAACCGAAATCGTACGATGAGAAACGTTTTTGGAAGTGTGTAGCGTACCGTTTTTTTTCGTTCGTGCGAAAAGTTAAAAAATCAATCGATATTTCGTCCCCGAACGTTTTTCGTAATGCTCGGTAAAAATGACAGGAAAAAAAAAATCGTACGCACGAAAAACGATCGCAGTGTTACCAATTTTTACCTAATTATAACGAATTCCCGAATAAAACACGTTACTACCTGTATAGTTTCTTCAAAAATAAGAATTATATGAAATCCATTAAATTATTTAAAAACCAGACACATCGCAATGTTATTCCGTACTCTGTACTCGACTTTTGTTTGGTTTTTATTTTTAAGCGCGCACTTATAGGCTAGACAGTTTCGAGTAAAATAATAATTTCAATCTCGTGTTTAGACATGAAACGTTTTTCTTTAAAAATGTTTTAACGTTCTTTTGTTTTCTGTAGTACATAATAAGGTGGAAGATTTTGGGGTCGGGTGGGTAGCTTGAAGGCGAGTAGCGAATTGGACTTTGCAGCGAGTCACTGTTACGGAACGTTTAGTTGCGGGGGTGGATAGGCAGTTTTGTTGTCATGGGGAAATTATTGAAGAGACTCCCAAAACTAAAAAAAAAAAAATCCATCGCTCCTCTCGAAACTTTACATCAACTCACTCATAAAAAATGAGCAACTCATAAATACGACGTTTTCAAATTTAATTTCAATTGTTACGAGGCAATCGTCGTTAGCACATAAATCTTCTCGGTCTCAGATTCTGAGCGCGGCGAAAAATGTACCTCGTATTATTTTGACGTTTTTTTCCCTGTGAACACTTGGACGATCCAATCGCAAAATGTCAAAGCGCGAAAAAGTTTGGAAAGTGGACTTGGATGATATCCCACTTGAAGCTTCTTTTGACGTTTTTGAAATATGACCCAAAATCCAATTCCTTTTTCCCCTATACCCGCCCTTGAGAAGTTGTAGTAGGTTATTAAATTCGTACGCAATCATACAAATAATAAGTTTGAACCGCGAAATGTGTTTTGATCGTACTTACATGCGTCCCGCGAGCACGCGCGCGTTACGATAATAGTTTGTATTTGTAAAACAGTCATCAAATACAAGAAATAATTTTAAATAAGTTTGATATTCGTAACTAATCCTATACAATAATATTTTCGGTTACAATTTATTTCAACTAAAGTCATCGTCAGATATGTAAAAAAAAAAAAAACTCTAAAATATGAATGCTAATAATAATATATTATTATATTATACCACACGTATATTCAATATTTTATATGTTTTTTTTTTTTTTTATGCTTTTTATTTTATAATTAAACACGACTTTGTTGTTTCCCAACCTCTCTACCCACGATTGTTTGACGCACAAAATCGGAATCGTCTAGATTACTACTTACATTCATTTTTGATGAGGTAGATACCGTATGATTAATTTTTGCGGCGATTTTGGTTTTGCAGCGATAACTCAAAAACATTGACGTCAGTACTCGGTCGATTGCGTCATATACGTCGGTGTATTGGTATTTTTTTTTTTTTTTAATATTATAATTTATGAATAATTATATGTGCAGTAGTGCGCCTTTTCATAATAATATACTCAAAAATAATCGATTATCGCTTGTGGTATGTTCACGCAAAGGTATCTTACAATGTACATATTACAATAATATATACACGGATGTTGCAAAGTAGGCACGAACAATGGAAAATTACAATAATTGATGTTCGAATCGTGTGACCTTAAAGTGTTTAAACTGGTTTTTTGCAGACGTACTATACGTGCACTTAGCCCCATACAACAATGAGCAGAAAAAAAAGACATGATTGTAAGCGTTATGGATTTTATAATATGATTGATTTCGTAAAAATATTTGAATAGATTGTACACCCTTTTCATTTTTGACCGTCTGAATTATAATTGTCTTAAAAAAAAAAACATATTTTATACCAATGCCCTAAAGTGTTTCTATCAGGGACCCTAGGACACGTTGACGATATTACGACGAAATATTTTTTACACCTTATCATTGCCCAATCATTGTTTGTTTAACTGTTGCACAAATGTACAAGGTTAAGCAGAGTATAACTTAATAACTGTACAACATTTTTTTTAGGAAAATTTCAAACTCAGTTTGAAACGTGTTGATTTTAATAAAAGCCCCTCTTTTGAATTTTCGTTTTTATGGAAGAAGGGTGTCGTGCGAATTTCGTGAGTGGAGGCGCTAGTCATGCAAATCACGTGTTAATTATTCATTGAAAAATTATAAAAAAAAATTTTTTCCTGGAGGAGGGCTGGTGACATGTGTTGCCAGTTTCCTTCTCGAATTTTTGTAAGAAGTGGTCGCGTTAAATCATGCTAATTACATGTTAATTATTGCCACGAGAAATTTTTATTTTGGGAGAAGGGGGGGGGGGCTGGCCACATGTACGTTCATGTTGCCTAGTGATCGAAAGGACCACTCTTGTTAATGCTTAATCATCACCATTAAAAAATTATTTTTTGCTCATAAAACATGTATATATATATATTATTAATGGCAGATTGTATTTATCTGATATAACAGAAAATCACAAAATGTAAACAAAAAAAACTGAAAAGAATTTGTCGAAAGGTTCTTAGAAAACACGTTTCGTCATTATTTTACTGTTTTGCTGTAGTGATGGCTGTTTTTAACTACATTTAACAAAACCTACATTCCTATGATGTGTTTAGTATTATATATTTAGCTCTTGAATAATAATCAAACCAGTTTGCAATTTATAAGATGTTTAGATTAAATTCTTTTAAATTTTATTTGAATGTTAAAATTAATTTAAAACATTTTTGGGATAGTCATGGCCCAAAACACACGATGAATAAAATATATTGAAGCGAAAACGTCTATAAATCAATGTAAACTAGAATTGTATGAACCGATTTTCAACTTTTTCAATCAGGTACTTACGCAGTTGAATGTGTTGTATAGGTCTTATTATAGATTTAAGGCTACAAACTGAAAATTATTTTATAAGTTTTTGGCAATATAGAGTTATTCGTATGTCGATCAACATTAAACAACTAAAAAAAAAAAAAAGCTTTAACTAAGTTACCATGTCGAGTTGCCATGGCTTTTTTTTTTAGTTGCTATATTCTAATTTTAAGATCTAAGTATTTCTACGACCCAAAAAGTGTTTTCAGATAAACTGGATAAAAAAAAATATTATGGTAAAATCAATACATTTTTCATTACGCTCGGATTTTAAATTATAGCATTGTGCATGCAAAAAATGATTGTAAACATAATAATAATAATAATTATTGTTGGAGATTAGAAATTGAAAAGAAAATATATGTGTCATGTAAAACGTGAAAAGGTGGAGTGTTGATAAAGAAAAATTTTTGCTTAATGAGCGTGAAGAACAGTCTTAAAAATATATTTATGTTGAAAGTCACAAAAATCATAATAACTACCATGGTAATACTATTGTTTGCCTACTAAGTTCTTAAACAACAGTAATAATTTTAAATGTGAGTATTAATCACCTATGGTAGTGGAGAAAAATTATAGGTAAGTATGATGTTTTTAAAAAACTGTTTAAAAGTTTCGAATCCGTAGTGTAAATCAAATAAAAAAAAATTAAAATTACTGTAAAAGTGTAAAACGAATATAATTATAATATATACAAATTAAAACAAATAAAATTGTTTACCTTGAATTTATTTAAATTTTTTGAAATTTTTCGAAAATAGAAAGAAAACATTTAAAAAATTGAGAGTTTTCATAAATGTATAGGAATTTACATTGGTAAATATTTTTTTTTAGATAGTTAGTTTTAGATAGTAGAAGTTTTAGATAGTAGCACTTTTATATTGCATTATTATATAGTATCATGTTTGATTGTATTAACTTTAACATTGAATTCGGTCACTAGGACTGTAGAAATTTTACTGTTGCTATTTATCGACTGATTACAATTGTGTTATGGAAATGAAAAATAATATTATAGTTGTCATGCACGTGTCCTTATTTATGCTGAGTAAGCATTATTTCATCACCTTTGTTTGCAAACGCTGATTTATTACTGTCATTTTTCATCTCATCTATCATATTGATGATCGTACATATTTTCTGTTGCATTGTAATTTGTATTTTGATGTAATTTACATATTACTATAACTATTTACTGTCTAAAGTTAAATTATACAGAATGACGAGCTGATTTTTTCGAAAATATGTTTGTTAGTTTGGTAATCCCAAGTACAAGTGTTCCGATCTCAACAATACTTTTGTAGGAAATTTTTCGTTTTAGCGGTACTTAGTTTTAAATTATAAGTATTATAACTATATTTTAAAAATTTCAAAAATTATACTGGAAATAAAAACAAATATATTAGTAGTATATCTATATTTATTTGTTCTGAGCCCGTTTTTACCCAAAATCCCGAGCCAAATATGATTGATTTACCGAGGTTTTCAATTTCAAGTATAGCTGCTTTTACGTTTTTGAAATTTGACCGGAAACCCCGGGCCAAATATGATCGATTTACCGAGGTTTTTAATACCATGTTTAGCTTGTGTGGCTTTGTATTGATGCTTTTGATGAGTATCGTCTCTCAAGAATCGAGTAATCGAACATTTTTGGAGTAAATCGTATAACAAGAGTAAAGTAACTTTAAGGTATGTATTCATCATGCTCTTGAAAATTTCTTAATTACACATTAGTCATTATCCCTGTAAAAAACAGTGATAATGTACGGGATAGCACGTCAAATTAAAGTATTATAAAATATCATTTCAAACATTTTAATCAATTTTGAGGCTACCGACTGAATACTCCCTATTTCACAACCACACCCCTCGTCTACAGAGCCCCCGACATCCAGTATTGTACCCCTTTACTTTTTTCAAGCCTCATAATATTTATTTCCAGATATAAAATCGTTTTTTATTGAAAATTTAAAAATCGATAAGCTTCAAATGATGTAGCCCGGCTTCTATACCGTGGGTTTACTGCCTTCTCCATAAGATATGTCTGTAAATATGTTTACCAGTATCACGAACATAATACTTCAACTTTTCTTATACTTAGAGTTTTGGTATTCATAAAGAAGCATTTAGTACCCATTTAGAATTATACATGAACACCTAATTATTGTGTTGGGAACTTGCCATTTATCAAATACAATATTCAAAAATTGCTTCGTCAAACGTTTTAATTTGATAATACACGGAGAAGTTATCCTCGACTCATAACTTTCAAAAACTATATCATCATAACTCTAAATGACTTCCATCATAACTCATAATTACTCATGAGGCGTTTCATTGTGAAAATGAGACCACTTTTATCGTTAAAAAATCATAAATCAAGTGGCTTATAGACTGTTTAATAAAAAAAACAGATATTGTCAATGAAGGTAATTTATTTTTATATTTTGGTTTGACACGCGAGGACCGAGAGCCGAGAGGAGACTGCTTTTGCATTACTTCCTCCTCGTTAATAGGTAATCGAAGTGTCCGATGATTGTTCACAAAATCTTAAAAGCATGATTTTTTTTTTTTTTGATTTTGACAGACAGAACTTGGAAGTAAGCAAACTGCGTATATACGCGTGGGTGATGTTCGGTCTTTTTGGATTTGTTTATCAAACTAAACAGCTAAGTCATTCAGGTACGTTTAACACTTCTGTTTTATTTGCATATTTTTGATTCATAAATAATGATGTCAAAACAATTTCTCAGTATGAAAGATAAATTTTTAATTGTACTTATATAATTGACAAGAATATTTTGAGCAATATTGTTTAAAAATAACAAATATATAATACGAATTTCACTCAAAATAATAATACTGTTCACTTTGGTGATGTAATTAGTCATTTTGCCCTTTTTTTTACTGGTTATTGAGTTAACTACATAATGACATTTTCTATATCGTATAATATTATACCATATAGAATATTACATGATTTGAAATAGTAAAAATATTACACAATATCTTCAAATGTCAAAATAATTCCTTTAGTATGCGTTATAAATTTATTTTAAAGGTTTTAAGTTTGCAATATACCTCATACCTAGCTAAAATATCTTTATAAAAAGTTTATTTTTTAGTTAATCAATATACAAAGTCGTAATAATAATTATTTATTAAATTTTTCTCAACATTCTTAATCCGTCAAACTACCTATGTTATACGACCAAGAAATTTTATGCTTTTTAAAATTTTCTCATGCCTAGTCTCGCGGTTAGGCATTCAACAGTTGAAACGCACCAATAATAAAAAAAAAAATCATTATTATTATTATCGATCGTAGCGATGTTTAATTTTTGTCTTCAAGGTTTCAGATTTTACGTATAGCTCGATGAGCACGATTATTTTCTACAATGTGGATTACCGTTGCGTAGGTTTGCTAACCTGAACAAGTTTTCTCATGGGTGTTTTCAGTCGTGATGTTTCAGTAGTCGTATAGTTTTATGTTTTATAATATCGCGGTTAGGAATTTTTTAATTATTTGTAAGTCTTAACTCATTGCATTAAGCATTATCATCACTTAGTGGATGTGAAAAGTATAATAATATGTTTAGCATTCTTGCGAAACTAGTTTTTTATGGTCCGTTTGTTTTACGGTTTTGTTTTGCAATCGGCATGTTTCTCGCTCTACCAGACGACGACAAACATTCGTAAATGTTCAAACAGAAAAACATTATTGTTTTGATTTTTAAAGAATCGTTTAGCTATAAGTTTTGTAATTGATTTGTCACATTCTTTATTGTGGTGTGATAATTGTTTTCTCAAATTATAACTACACTTTTATTATAACTATGTCATATTGTCTCATATTTTTTTAACAATTTGAAAGCAAACAACGTTAGAGATAACTTATGACTTCATTGTCCAGAGAACAATATCTGAACTTTACTGTCTGGAAATTTTGATTTATCAAACGTAATACAGTTTTTTTTTCATTAAGTAGAGGCACATGCCATCTCAAATAAAAAGAGGGGGGGGGGTAAAACATAATTTTTAAGCCTGCCCACGTACCTAAGAGTTACAATTTGTTTGGTATTTGAATTTGAATTTTTGGTTTAATCGTTGAAAGGGGGAAGTATTTAATTCCTTGTCTCATTGAGTTTGCGCCACTGATAATTTTCCATGTTGGTTTGGCACCATGAAGTATCTAATATACGTCTTGCATAAATTATCATAATATTATTCCAAATTTAAATTTGGTTAATAGAAGATATTTGTTTTTGAAATATTTAACTAAACTTAAACCGGGTTTTATCTTGTTTTTATTTTATAGTTCACTATTGATCCAATTTTTTTTATAAATTACCGTAAGTACGTCTATTTATCTATTGTACAACTGAAGCAAATCCATGTGATAAATAACAAATGATTTTTTTCGTTATGCAGAAATAAAATTTTTGTTTTCACCTTTTTCGGTTCAAACATTAATAAAAACTCTTAGATTCAATTATGTATATCGGTATGTACAAAAAAAAAAAAAAAAAAAAAAAAAAAAAATACAAAATTAAGGAAAAATAAAGGTATCTATTATTTTCAAAATTAAAAGAAAAATCATAAAATATGGAGATTACATTTTTAAAGGAAAAAAAACAAAAGAAGATTCACGGCGATTCGGCCATTGGTTTGAAACGTTTACTCTTTGGATTTTTCAATGACGAATATATATTTTGTATCTTACTAGCAATCATGGTTTATAATTTTATAGATATGAAATTGTAGTACACACAACATCTCATACTAAATCCTAGTTAAACCTGTTACAATATCTAATAATTTTAAAATTTTAAACAATTCTCATCAATTCTGAAATATCATCTATATACTGAAATCGTATAAAGTTTTTAGGTTTTAAAATTAAAATAACTTTTGTGTTTACAAATTTTAAACTGAATGTTTATGGCACATTCTCATAAACTATATGTCTAAGCGATTAAAGAATAGAAAAAAAAAATTATCTGAAAGAAAAATTACAAAATGGATAAATTATAGAAGCCAGTATAGTTATGAATAAAGGAAAGAATAAAGAAATTAATTACAATATGAGACCGAGAACTGGGAAGAGAGGGGTTCCAAGAAAAAAGTAAGTAACCGTACTCTTAAAATTAGAAAAAATATATTCGACAATTTTAAAAATAGACTAAAAATTCGACGATTTGCGACAGTGTAGTAGACAGTAAGTAGAATTTAGCAGTTTTATTGAATCGCATGATATAAGATCAAGCGCAATCGAACAAATATTTGCTTAAATCTTAAATAATTTAAAATTTCTAGCCATGTTTGACGTAATACCGAATGTATATAAGGAACAATGTAAGAAAATTAAAAAATTAAAAATCGATACATGTTTAACTCATACTAAAACAAAACTATATAAATAAATTATTGACTCTATGCAGTTTTCGTTTAATTTAAACACGTGTTTGATATTTTAAACTCAAAATTTTAATACAGGTAGAAAAATAAATATTCAGCAAAAGAAATTTGAAAATTATTAGTTTTTACCATGGATGTTTAAACTCCGGTTTCCGAAACACGGTAAAAATTGGTCGACACTGTCTTTTTTAATTTTTTTTGTTTTGTTACAAATCAAAAGCAACATAATTATATATTTAAAACCTAAATTATTTATCTCGTTTCATTTAGATAAGAGAACTTTCTCTAATTTGTATGTACACAGTGTTTGAAAAGAATCATACCAAAACTATTCCAAACGCTGTAGTAAAAACTAAAGAAAAAAAAACTACAATTAAAGCAGCTGACCCTGAAATTGGGCACTAATCGTAATAACTTTAAAACCTTTATAAATAATATATTAAAGCATTTTGGCCAACTAACCATAACAACAAGCCCAATTAATATTCTTGGTGCGTTATACCATTTAATTTTTTAAAATAATTTTTTCCCGAAAATTTAGAAACGTTTATATTTACCCCCCCCCCCCAAAAAAAAAAAAACAAAAACAAAATTCGAAAAGCCGCTAAAAAATACGGAAAACCTGATTTTGATAAAATAAAACTTTGATTATAACTTCAAAATAATGAAATTTTTGCACAATATCAATATGGGTAAAAAACAAGTATGATATTGATAGTAAAATATTTTAATCAGTTTTTAGCTAAGTATAGGACTTTGAAATGTTCAACAATTTCCATTTTTTTCGTGGTTTTATATCAAAAAAAATTTTAATGTCCAGAAGTCCAGAAATCTTTTTTTCAGTCACTTAAAGTTGGAAAAGTCGTCAAAAATTGGTCATGTCTGTGATTTATATTTTCAAAAAAAATTTGTAATTTATAAAATTTCATTATTTTTCGATTTGAAACTATATTATGTTATATTATAGAACAATATTTCTATTTTTTCAAATAATTATCCGTAAGCGTTAAAAAAAATTATAAATATAACGGTGTTATTCAATGAAATTACTCACTGTTGCGCGGTCGACACTTAAATCGTAATAACTTCTCAAATATTAAATAATTGTTCAATTGAATTTTAATTTTTACGAGATAGTTAAATTAATATTTTTGCCTTCTTGTGGAAACAAGTTCTGGAATATTTCGACGAATTTCAACCATATTATAAAAATAGAACATTATATGTGCCGTTAAATTTTAACATAATATATTGTTGGGTTTGTTGGCAATAGGTTTAAAATAATTTTCTCATGGTTTTAAAATTTAAAATTTAAAATCAATTTTAAAATAAAAAACTTAAAATCAATTTTTTCATCGTTAACTAGTCGAAATCCGGTTGATCGATTAGTATTTGGCCACAACGTAAAAAAAACCAGTTTTTGTGATTTTCATGATTTATTTTACTAAATTTTTTTTTAGATGCTATTTAAATTTAATTTTGACCAGCAAAAACGTGTACGATGTTCAAGTTCAGTAAATGCGCATTTCTAAAGGAAAACTATAAAAAAATTTTCATTACATAATTTTTACATTTTATTGATGTAAAAAAAATAAATATTCGGATAATTTTTCTGCATAGGATCAATTCATAGAATTGTGATTTAAATAAACGCCCATTCCTTTCTATCTACTAGCTGACTGGTAAACAAATTAAAATAACCACCAAGGTGAGTTATGTATTTAAATGACTCTTACCAATTACCTATAGTATACTATGCGATTTGGCGTAATGTTATTAACTGATTTTTTTTCTTACGATTTTATAAAACTAATTTGTTGTTAGACAGTTAAATTTAATGTATAAAAAAAATCAATTATTAAAAAAGTTTAATATTTACTAATAATACACTTTACACTTTGCAACAAGACTCTGATCGAAAAAAACTCGTATGGATCGTGAATAAATGGTCAATTTATATACTTAGGAAACAACTATATAGAAGATCTAAACGATGTTAATTAAATTTAATGTTGAAAGTTATACCAGCCAATACAAACAAAGTTCTTAAATTATAACACAACAAAACAGTTTTTCCTTATACATAGCAATTATTATTATATCTGCATTTGAAACACCGCATATTACGCATTTATTTTCAATCATAATAAAATGGTCGGTATTTAATTTGAAATTTTGCTTACTAATACCTGATTTTAGACCATACTTATATTTTGATAAAAATTAAAATTTATACGGTTTAATGATTAATATCATGAATATTACATTTTAATCGATGCATAATTGTACCAACGATCAGTACATAAAATATACATTTGTAATACTCTAAAGGTAAAAATATTATTAATTAATACAAAATAGGAATACCGGTTTGTACGTCGTAATTATTATAATAGTTAGTAGAAACAAACACTGCATCTAGTTACGATCACGCTTGGGAATTTATTACACTAGTGTAATTTTTATAATAAGCACGATGCTTAAAAAATAGCTAAAGATGCTAAAGATTTTTTTCACGATGGAAACAACCAGATTTGATTTTGCATTTTTTCAATTCTGAGTGTAGCATTATTTTTTTTTAAAATTTTTCGAGTAGTTAAATTTGCATACTTTATTCCTACAATGGACAGGTAATCACATTTATTAGGAATAGAACCAAATTTGAAACATTCAATGAAATTTCGTTAATTTTTTTACTTAAGTTTCAGAATAATTATTAATAAATTCTAACTTTCTCAATTTGTTTCATCTAACATGTTTAGAATGAGACAAATGGATGAACCTACGCGCCGACACTTGAGGAAAATACATTTTATAACAATTACAATTTATAACACTGTGTATTTATATTTATTATATATTATTCATTTTTGGTTCCATAAAACATATTCAACCAACCATAAACAATTTTTGCAGTTTAGAAAATAAAAATTAGAAACTTTCTATAAATGGTTTAAAGTTCGCGAAATTATTTTTCCCAAAACAAGATTGGTTTAAAAATGTTTTTACGTCATTGTTTTAAATTTTTTTCTCTAAATCATTCTAAAATTGTCCAAAACTAATTGAAAATTTTACACGATTTTAGAATGAATAAAATAAAATACAAAAGTTTTTTTTTCGAAAACTGTTTTAATCATTCAGGTTTTGTTTCATAAAAACAATATATAATACAATGTTACGTTAACGTTAATGTTTTAATATTGTTACATTGTTAATAATGTTATAAAATACCGAATTTGTCTTAAAAATTATACGTAATTTATTATGTTACAAATGGGAGGTTGTGTTTATAGACTACTTACCTAATTTCAACTATTTTGTTGATACCAAAACATTGTTTTTTGATTCGATAACCGTTTGTGTGATGTTTGATAGACTTTATTTTAATAAAGGAACTAATTTGGTATGAATGTAAAATTAATATATATATATATATATATTAATTTTATTAATATATATAATATCATATGATTGAGAATTATTGTAGTAATAAGTTTTAAAAAGAGTATATTTACGCCTTTGAGGAGTAGTTACATCCAAAAACTCTGAGGCATTATCCATTGGATTTATAAAATGATATAATTTGCGTCGCTATTATGTGAATCGTAAATTGTTTTGAATTTAGTCTTCCACAAAAATTAATTAAATAATATAGGTATTTTACATATTTTATTAATATTATTATGTCAAATAATGGTATATTCTTTTATTTTTAAGAAACAAATACCATGATAAAAAGTGTGTCAAAATATTCGAAGCTTCATTATTTTGTGTAGAATAAAATTCTCCAACTGCAGCGCACGGTAACATTATTAATAGTTTCATTGGTTTTATAATAATAAAAGAAATATCGGGATCCGACGTCAAATTGAAGAAATACTGGATGATTAAGTCAATTTAATGCATTATGACTTAGGTGTTAGTGTGTTACTTATATTTACCACCTAGGTGTTATACAGAGTTATCTCATAAAAATAAAATAAACTAATTAAATACCTCAAATTATTTTAATACAAACAGTGTTCCATTGATGTAATGTATATAATTCTCAACCATTTAATTAAATTATACTTCATTCGATTGTAAGATGTAAAATCTTTTATTATTTACATTATTTTTTAGCACAGTTCTCTAAAGAGTAGATCATACTTTTGAATTGATATTAATAACATTGCTAATGGCTCGACAACCATGCACATTGCACACACATTTTCAGGCTTAGGCGGTAGTTTTAAAAACAAAAATTGTTTACAAACACAAATTATTATTTACTACTGCGTATACAATGGCGCATCACACTGTTACGCAAAATGCTAGTGTAATTGCCTATACAAAACACCTTTGGTTCAACTGGTATCCAGAATAATTACTTCGTAGAACAATATAAGAATAATTGCTTTATTTTATTGAATTTTACTCAACGAGGATTCATTTTACAAGAGCTAGACTGAAAAGGCCAAAACCATATTTGAACTTTTTACTTATTTACTAAAAAGCACAACAATACGTTGAACTTTCTTCGTAAAACTAGAAATTTCAACAAAAAGTATTGCAAAAAACAAATTAAAAAAAATATTTGAAATCAGTGCCATACGAAGTCACTTTTTTAAAAATCGATGACGACAACAGTAGGTAGTCAGTAGGATGCTGTCAGACCCTCAAAATCAAATATTAGAGGGAAATTTTGGGATATAAGCTATGAAAGTTAGTCACAAAAAAGGTTAAAATATTAAATTCTCTGGTAAAATTTAGGACTGCTGTTGTAGTTTAATGTGCCTACATAATATATTTGCGCTTGAAGTGCCATACAACCATAGGGTGAATTAAACAAAATTGAGTTCAGACGTAAGCGAGGCTTTTTGAAATTTATAATATATTTCTTGGTAAGTATGAGTTTTTGAGTATCTATGATAGTAATTGTTTTATGAAATGACCTATGGTGAAATTGTAAGTAACGTCATTGCCGTGGGTATACCAGAAAGTATTGAACATTTTGATTGTACTATTTTTTACCTTGCTGACAAACGTTAAGTCGTGGTCGTTATTGATATTATTTAGATAGAATATCACTACTACTACTTAAATTCGTTAGATGTTCTTCGACATTTAATATCTATCTTGTACTCCATAACTTCGAAATTAAAAAAAAAAAAAAAAATCAAAACTGAATACAACATTTGCAATTGAATATTAATTTTTGACTATACAGTCTATACGGAACGTTACGAAATTTTTTTTTAAAGTTAGCAACTGAATTTTATGTAACTTAAAAAACTTCTTTGTCGAGGTTAGCTAAATGAGGTCAAAAAAAAAAAAAAAAATATCGGATAAAATTAATTACGTTTATTGCATGTAAGATAGCGTTCACGGCGAACCCTATAAGACACGTATAGCCGTAGATGCCACGGCGTGTTGTGACGTATGAAATGCTGTAAAACAAAATAGGCGACCGTATCAGAGGTAAAATACGGCCCTCGAGGGTTAACTTTTTTTTTTTTTTTTTGGCTTCGAGCACTTGTCCAGAATAACGGGCTACGGATAAAAATAACCTGCGTGTACCGGATCGTGAAACAATAATAATACAAGATCGTCTAACTCGTCGAACATGTCTTCGGTAAGTCAAAGAAATACGAATACTACGGTGTGTTGATACCGACCAGGGGCGTCTCCAGACTTTGTGGCTACGGGAGGAGGTGGGAAAAACAATCGTGTTATCTAACGAATGATCGCAGGTGGACCAATAATTACGACAACGTAAGTCAACATCACGAGGGGATCATCCACACAGGTGGACCTCCTCCGTTGGGACGCCCTTGATGCACAGGGAAAATTAACAACAACAACGGCCGAACGAGTTTACCGTGCCCAAGAGCGGTGGCAGTTGGCACGGTGCCGGGGGCGGGTAGAGGGGCGGCGGGCACGGGCACGGCGAGGGGATGACGAACGCCCTCGGGACGCCGACCGGCGTCTGGTACACTATGTCGGGCTTCTGGAAGTAGTAGCCCGGGTTGTAGTACACGCTCGGTAACGGGGCCGGCGGCAGCACGACCGGCGGCGTCTGGGCCGGGGGCGGGAGCTGGAAGAACAGGCTGGGCGGGCACGGGGCCGGGGCGCACGTGACGGTCGGCTTCTTGATCACGTTACCGTCGTTGATGATGATCGGACCCGGTTTGCACGAGGGCAGCACGATCGGGGCGGGCGGCGGGGCCGGCGCGACCTTGACGACCAGGTTGGGCGCGGGGCCGGCCGGGAGGACGATCGGCGCGCACTTGCCGCACTTGGACGGCAGCTGGACCACCAGCGGTCCCGGCACGGGCCCCGGGACGATGACCGCCGGCGTGGGCGCGGGCACGGCGAGGGTCGCGGCCAGGGTAGGGGCGGGCCCGGCGAACGGTTTGGGCAGGCCGCCGGGGTACGCGAGTTCGGCGGCAACGTTGGGAGCGTTAGCGGCCAAAATCCGCGGGAGCGCGGCTAACAGCGCCGGGCTGATGCCGGCCGGTGGCGCGAGAAGGGACGGAGGAAAACAAGGGGGCGGACAGAGCGGAAGGGGTGACGACGGGCAGAGCGGAAGGGGCGACGACGGGCAGAGCGGAAGGGGCGACGACGAGGGGCATAGCGGAAGAGACGGCTGTGAGCAGAACGACAGTGGCGGCGAGCAGATGGATGGCGATAACCCGTAGCAAGTCTCTGGACAGTAGTCATCACAAGGTTTCGCGTGGACCTAGACGGGTAAAAAAAGGTCGGAATTATTCACTTGTTCGTTTCGATTATTGTTTTGTATACGTGTACCGCGGTTTCGTTTCTTACCGTACAAAAGCTAATGGCCGCCAACGCAGCTACGACTTTAAAACCGTCCATATTTGTAGTGTGCCTAACCGACGTACATTGAACGAGGAGGACACAACGGGTTTTGTGTGCCCGACATCGGTGCCGACGGCCATTTATACTTGCAACCGTTCCGGTATTGTTTTCCATACTTCCACGTTTTTCTATTTTACGATTATGCAAATCTGCGGCAGTAATCATCGTTTTGTTTTTTTTTATCGCACGCTAGCGGTTTGTTTTACAGGCGATAGCGTAGTACAATCTTCTGATAAAAAAAAAGTGCAACGATCCATCTCGTTTTCTCCGTCAGCCTTTTCAGCCGTCCTTTGTCAAGGACGGAAGTAATTTTTGTTGTTTTGTTCGCGTCTCGTTTCGTACGAAACCTATAATGAACGCGATACTACTTACTCTTCGATAAGAATTCCCGCGTGGGCAGCTCTTTTTCGTGCATGGAAGCGTAGGTAAAATTAAAATTTGCGTCGGAAGTTTTATTTACCATACTTGAGTCGAATAGTTTAAAATTTATATCATCTACCTACATGGATATGAATGTTTCATTTTTTTTTTTTTTTCAGTTGTTGACACGGTCGCTTGCTTCGGACTATTTTATTATTTTTATCGAAAGTATAGTTTATAACGTAACTAGTTATTTTGTTATGGTTAATGAATTCATAACATTTATAATACGCAGTTTTAACGTTCTCAAATAAAAAAAAAAAGTTTAGAACGTATTATAATCGCTATTATCTCTAACTTGTACACTATGAAACTTGGTTGAAGTATTTTATTTTCTACATGTATTTATAATTGAAAATTTTAAATTTTTTTTCTCAAAGTTATCTCTCTTGGTCGTCTGGCCGGTGCTTATTTTATTTTGTAGTTAAATAAATATATTTTTAAATTTTATTTTGATATCTTTTTTTTCCTGCGAAATGAAATTATCTTGTGGTTGGTAAATCCTTTAATTAAGGTACACAAAACCTACACTTCTATACTAATCTCTTTATTAAATTTTTTTTTTCAATCGTTGATGGATACGGTATAGATAGTTTAAAATCGAACTAAACTATTTACGCCGCTGCTTTTGTTTTAAAAGTTATTTAACTAATTAGTGACATTGTTTGATAAGTAGAATGTGTTTAAGTATTGAAACTTTATTTGTTTGCAGATGATGTGGAACGATTAACTGTATTCAGTGAAAATCAGAAACATTGTAATACATTTTATAGTACCTACGAAAATCGACCATTTTTGTTAAATATCATGTATGTTATCGGCATTGTAGTATTCAAACAAAGTTTTTTTTTAAAACTAAAATTAGATTTTTTTTTAATTTAATTGTTAATTTTAGTAACTAATTCAAACTATGCTAAACTATAAAAGAAAAGTAACTTGTTAAAATATAAATTGAAAAATTTGCGTTCTAAGACATAAATTAAGAAATTTAAAATTTCATTACGAAATATTACGAAAGGCTTACGCTTGTAACATACCATACCTTTTATATCATTTTTATAAAGTGAATTCAACTTCATTATGGTAATTTTTTGTTTCTGATAAACAAATGGTTGGATTTGTGTATTTTCGCGATAAAGAAAAAATTAATAACGTGTTTGATTTCTTATGATCAGTGTTGAATATTTATTTACATATGTTTATACTACACTTGATAGCAGGCCAAATCGTTTCAGACGAACTCTCCTGCCAATGGTAAAAAATAATTAAAATACGTATCTTATAAGTATTTTTATTTGTGTTGTACAAACAGATCCTGATATGATTTGGAGAGGTGGGTAGGTAATATATTCCTATAGCATACCTATATATATATATATATATATATATATATGTATATTACAAAACCAGTTGAACTCTAGTACCAAAAGGTACTAAATTTAATTGATGTTTACTAATTCGTTGTGTGAATTAATTTAACTTGTTTAAGCGAACAAAGAAAATTTGTATAGACTCTTTGAACACAACTGAATTCGTTTTTTAAAATTTATTTGAAGAGTTAAACCAGTCGCATATTTTGCAGCGTTGCGTGTAAATAGAATTTTATTGAAAAACATTTTCTGACACATACTTAATTATGTTGAGTATATAAAACACAAGTTACACAGTACTAATAATTTTGTTACTGCAGACTGTTTTCTAGATTTACAGTACCAAAATAATATTATGTTGTTGTTTTACCTACCTATCACATTAGTACCTAAATACAATAAATTTTTAATGACTGGTTTTTATTAAAATTTTTTATAAAAGTAATTTTTTCATTGGAAAACTTTAAAAATTCTCATTTTATAACTCATTATCTAGGTATGTTATTTATTGGTGTCTGTACTGGTGATATCGATCTGGTGTTGTTCGATACTGCAGGGAAGAAAATAGTAAATTAAATAATATACGTAGTTTAAACAAAAAATAAAATAAAATAACTGTACAAATCAGTTAACATTAAAAAAAAAACTTTTTCACTAATTTTTGTACAAACCAATAGGTTTAAATACATTTCAATTAGTTAGATAGGTAGTTCACAACTAATATGTATGTATTTAAGTTTTTTGTATTTCTCGCTTAGCCATATTATTATATTGCAAATGAAATCAATAATATTTTAAGATTAGAACTTGTTTGTTAAAGAATGTTTGACTAGGATGGAATAAAGATTTTTTATTGTTAATCAAAAATGCATTTTTGAATTTTTTTTATTCACAAGAGTGAATAGGTTCACTAAATATTAAATGGCGTTGAGATAAATAATATAAAAGTATATTTAATTTGTATTTGTTATTAAATAAAACAAAAATTATCATTGTCTATAATAACGAATATTATTTTATCCTCACTATAATGCTAAAAAGTAATTTCAGCGTTATTGTGAACAATATTATAAAATATTAATTTCTATTATTATATAACATTAGATCATTACCTATATAATCTTGATCAATATTATAGCTAAAATTTCAAGTATTGTAATTACTTAAGAAATTAAAAACCATAGCATACAACGCCCATGGTAATAATTATGAATTATAATTCTTTATTTTTTTTTTTTTTTTTTACGTCGTTGTTCGGAAACGTGCTGATCAAATTACACATGGAAATCCGAAAAGTTTATTTTACTCCTTGTTAAATAATGTAGAAACGTTGTTGTTTTACAATGCCTCTTGGACTTTTTCAAAATAGTCACTTAACTAAAATGATTGTCTCATTTATGTAACTGAGCATATTACGTTATTACGAAAGTGTAGTAGGTCAAAATTTAAAAGTTCGATTCAGTTTTATATTAGTACACCTATTTAATTTTTTTTAAATTTAGTATTACAATTTTAATTATGTACATAGATAGGTATTTAAAACTCAAAAAAAGTTGAACAACTAAACATTAAAAGCATTCGATTAGAAGGAAACGAGTTATGTTCATATTGTTCAAGTGTTTTGTTTAATAATGGCAAAGACTATGGGTAACAACGATATGATAATGTGTTTAGACATTTCGGCAAGAAGCTCGTTGCTAAACCGCAAGTGTCGCGGAAGAAATTTAGCAACCACAATTCCGCTGTTTCCAAAAGCCGATAAATAGTTGCACGTCGTTTTATTACAGACTATACGCATATGTTAACCACGACGATTAGTCCAGGCTTAACGCGTATCCAATCATCATCTAAACGAAGAATTATTTTCGAGTTGTTTGTCCGTCACTACGAGGCGACGGACAAAGCTTATATGAACCGGAATTTTCATCAAAAAATAAACACAAATACGCAATCCGTTGTATGTTTGTTGATTATTAATATATTGTTTTTGGCCAACAATTATTTCCCGTTAGAGTATAGTACAAGTGACAACAAATATGTATTCGTTCGCATTTTAACTGCGGAAAGGCCGTGAAAACCGTTCAAATTTCAAATCAACAACAGCAGCCGCTGTCGAGCGATTTCACCGTTCCCAAGAGCGGAGGCAGCTGGCACGGCGCTGGGGGCG
>CM029360.1:24498307-24515417 GCA_017140985.1 Hormaphis cornu
CGTCGGCGCGCAGGGCGGTAGCGCGGGCAGGCAGGGCGGTAGCGGGGGCAGGCAAGGGGACGACGCCCCACATCCGTCGTCACAGGGTTTCGCGTTGGCCTTGATAGAGAAAAAAACACAATAATTTTATAATTTTCGTCGGTATCTACGTTTTTTTTTTACACTCGTTCGGTTTTTATAAATGCGTAATTAACGATAATAATACCTTTGTCATACAACGTTATTATTTTTTCTCACCTTAGCCAAGCAGAATGCCGCAAGGGCAACAACGATTTTGAATCTGTTCATTTCTGTTCGTTGCGAAATGAGAGCACTAATGTATGTCAACCGTCGAACGGTCAGCATTTTATACTCAAAGTGTACGTGTTTTGTTTACAACATTTCGGTGTTTGTTTTCAATGATTAATCGGACGATGATGATAGTTTTGTACGACACATTTCATTTACGGGCGTACTCAAGTAATCATCGTGTCATTTGATATCCATCCGTACGGTGTAGACTGTGCGCAAGTTATTTGTTGTTCGTGTGATTTGCAAACAAGAACACAAGATAGTATGCAATAATGTTTGTAAGCTGTACGCGTGAAATAAATCGTATGTGAAATTGATAATTCAAACTAACGACATAAAGGTCAATTTATTGACATAATAATTTACACACTGAAAATTATTAGGTATGCAAATCGATGCTATACGTATATGGGCGTGTGTCTTCGCGTCCAAGTGAATTAATGCATAGGTAATGTTATGAAATTCGTTAGATTTTGATTGACGAAAAATCGACGTAGTCCAACGTGCAACGTACACGAAAAACCAGTTGAACACACACAAATCTCTATTTAAAAAATAAATGGTTTCAAAAAAAATATATCACTCTTGAATTGTTTTATTTTAAATTATATTTTTAACCCACGATTACTTATACGATATAAACTAGTAAAAAATTATCATTAAAAACTAATAATTTTAATAAACGATACGTTGATGTATACACGTAGTATCATAAAAACAAAATTGGTATAAAGAAAATGATTGCACTCTTTACCTGCAAAATTTTTTACGATTTATTATTTTAATTACATAAAATAATAAAGTTTGAATAAAAACAAAAAAAAAAAACGTTTATATCGCACTTAATCGATACTTAGTTTAATTTTGTTGAAATGTCGTCATTCGCATGATGTCAAAAAACAGACCATTGCAAGCTCGCATTTAATCCAGTCGGTTCCAGTGAACCTGACAGCCCTTTTTATATAAAAATATTTTGTTGTATAATTATACTGCTGTGGCAGATATGTATTTGGAGAGACGTATTTTAAATTCCTACCTAAAGGCCAGATGTGGTAAACAAAAAATACATTTAAAATGAATTCAAATATGAATACAAATAGTTATAAAAAGTAGTTTCAAACTACTTGATTATTGAAAAAAAATTAATCAATATAAATTATCGAGTTTTTAATTTTATGCTCTAGTAGTACCACTCCGTAGTTTAAATTAATGGCCAAACTTCCACTTGGATATTAATCAATAATTTTTGTCACTCATTAGTGTATTCTGTCATATTATGACATGTAGTTTAAGTAAATTATCTGTTTTTAATAAAATTAAAATATTTGTTTTTTTAATGGATCAAATGTCTAGTATTAAAAATCATATAGTATTAAATGGTTCCAATAATCGTGATTTTTCAAAGTTGACTTTGTTTGAATGACATTGTTTCGAATATTAAAAAAACGCATCTTTCCGTCTTGGATTTCATCTTGTCTATATATTTATCGGTTGAGAATTTACAGATAATACATTTTTAAATATTTCTATGTTATTTATTATCAAATGATCTTCTAAACAATTTAGAAAAATTTAGTTTTAACATTTAAATACCTACTATGGGCTATTAGCATTTAAAAATATTTTCTAAATAATTTAAATGTTTTTAGATATTATGTATTTAAATTATAAACGTATCGCTACAAAATTGGGAAAACAAGCGCCCTAGAAGAGGTTTTTCCAAACAAAAGAAAAAATTTTCAAAATCGTTTACATACTTTGAAAGTAATTTTGCATATTGGTTTTTTTTCATAAAAATTTTAGTCGCACCCATTCCCCTTAATATTAAACGGGACTGCTATACGCTATATGATCCTCTAAACAAATTTGCTGTGGAGTATAACTTGAAAGTATAATAGATATTATAAAAAGTGCATTTTAAAAGTATTAAAGCAATTAACAATAGTAACTGATGCAGTACCGGATTAACATTGCTTAACAGTTAATTTAAAAATTATTGCAAAAGCATTTACTTCTATATTATGCTTGAAGAAACGAAGAGTCCCTAACCATAGTCTTCTAAAACGAAAATTTATTTATAACATCAAAAAATTAATTTACTATTCTTGCAATAAATATATGCTTTAACGCAAAATGCTATAATAATTGTATTTGTAATAATTTCATTTTTACAGCAAAATTCAATATTAATACTAAATCATTTTTTATTGATAGTGTACGTTAGTGATATAAATAGCTGTGATATATTTTTAAATTATTTTTGGTACATTATTATAGATACCTATTAAATTCTTATTTATGGTCTTATACAAGAATTTCAGCTCTCAAAATATGCCATGACAGTTTTTGAGCTCAAAAACATATTACTCTAGAAATTGTTTATAGCTTTCATTTAAATTTTTATCTTTTCTTGTCTTGTCTAAGGGTAAATTGAACAAAGTAACTGTGCAACGAGTACACAAATTTACAAATAAGGAAATTTATTTACATTTTTATTTTTATTATAAAAAGTCATTAAAAATAAATTATTTACTAGCATAAGTTTCAATTAGTTAATTGTTTTGTTTAGTGTAAATATTAAACTAAAAACAAAATAAAATCTATGAAGTTAAATTACAGTTTAATAAGATTTGTACTTGTTTATGAAATTTACTGTCGTTATTATGAATAATTTGTGTATCATTATGACACGTTTAAATTGATGATAAACACTTTAAGTGTTGTGTTCATGAGTCTCGTGTTAAACAGATATAACTTAATGAACCGCATAAAATATGTACGTTGAGAAAATAAAAGCCAACACTGTTAAATGTATTAATTATTATTATTTTGTAATGATTGAGTATGCGTACTATAAATAATTAGCTGTTTAGTACAACTACGTGTTCTCTTTTTGATAATTAGTATCATGCAATCACAAAATATCACAGTTTTTTTTTTGCAAAAAGATAAGTAGCTGCACAAACAACAAAATAATCAGGTTGATAGGGATTATCATTTTTGTTGTAGAGAACGTGAATAATTAAAAAATAATTCGTTTCATTTTGAGTATAAAAGCCTAACAATATTAGTGTTTAACTTACATTGATTTATTTCATCTCCATACACTCATATTTCTTAAGAAGTGAAAATGTTTACTTTTAAAGTTTTTATTGCTTTGACATTTGCATGTCTTGCAAGCGTAAGTCATACATTTATTTTAAAGTGTTCTTCGAACTGATTACGTATTATTGTTTTCGTTTAGGTCGGAGCCGGTCCATGCCCCCCCTCGTGTGGATTAGCTGAACTAGATTTAGCATGCCTTGATCCGTTTGGTCTGTCATCATGCTCACCATCATGTCTGCCACAGTGTCCACCACCGTGTCTGCCACCGTGTCCACCACCATGCCTGCCATTATGTCTACCACCATGCCCGCCACCATGTCCACCACCATGTCCACCACCATGCCTGCCATTATGTCTTCCCCCATGTCCACCACCGTGTGCGCCATCATGCCTGCCATTATGTCCTCCACCATGTCCACCACCGTGCCTACCACCATGCGCACCTTCTTGCGTACCACTACCACCTCCAAAACTTCTTCCAGTTACATTGACACCTTTACCAATTAATTATTGTCCACCATGTTTACCTGCTTGCGCACCTCCATGTCCACCACCATGCCTGCCACCATGCTCACCACCTTGCTTCCCATCTTGTCTACCACCATGCCCACCACCATGTCCACCACCTTGTCTGCCATTATGTCCATCACCATGCCCACCGCCGTGTGCACCACCATGCTTGCCATTATGTCCTCCACCATGTCCACCACCATGTCTTCCACCATGCTCACCACCTTGCTTCCCACCATGTCCACCACCATGCCTGCCACTATGCCCACCACCATGCTTGCCATTGTGCCCACCACCATGCCCGCCTCCATGTTTACCCCTAGGTTTTCCATCGTGTGAACCTTGTTCTTATTGTTAATTGATTTTGGTTCATTTTGGAAACATTACTTCATCAGCGCAAAAATATTGTGATTTCCATAGAAAAATTATTTTTTTAATATACTAATATTGGTTTTATCGAAATATGCTAAATACATTTAAAAAATTCAAATCAACTGTATCAATTATTATACAAATTAAACAAAATTAAAGAAATATATTTTTGAAATTGTATTTTGACTTCTTTAAATAATTAATTTACTTAGTTGTTGACTATTATACTACGTTTACCTACTTAGATAATCAAATTATTTTTCGATTCTTCACGGTCATCAACAAAATTATTTTTGTCGGCCTATGACGATTTTCCGGTTTGGGACCCCAAAGGCGCACGCATTAACAAGTTTACAATAAAAGTGGCCAGCCGTTGCCCACAATTTGGAGTTACCCTGGCAGGCAAATGATAGTAACTATAATACGTTAGTCTTTCAATTAACTTAATTCCGGGTCTCATTGATAAATAACGTAATGAAATTTGGAAAAAACCATTTATATTTAAAACATAACAATTAAAAACTTTGAATAATTGTCTAAATTTTTCTATGTTGACTATCAAATTACATATGTAATAAATATCAGTAAGGAATTTAATTTTAGGAGTCTAACAGCCTGATTATAGTTCAAATATTGATCAATATAATACTTCTAATTTTTTTTAAATTGTATAATATGTTAATATCACGTCTTAAAACATAATTTACCAAACAGTGATAAATTTAATTAGGGTGTTTAAAATAATATTCTATTAAAAGATTTAAACAATATTTATTTAGGTACTGTACTCGTAAGTATTATGTTTGTTTGTTTAAATACGTCTTAAATCCATGTGTTACAATTTTAAATCAACAGTGTCATCAAATTTTATCATAAAAATCAACTTTTTAGTAACTGAGTGAAACCTACCTATATTGTTTACAAAAATCTGAATTGTGGTATACGAATAAAATCTTACTTTGTCATTTGTGTAATGAAATCAATTTGTTTTAACATACTAGTTTTAAGTAAAAAATGATCTATCTATTCTGATTCTGTTGGTTTATTACTTATTATATGGTTTATTTTTTAACACGAATAAGGTTAAGTATATGCGTGAATGAATTCAAAAGTTCAATGATTAAAACATATGTTAAAACTAAGTCTTATCCGATACATACGTCATATATTTGTAAGGGTAGAATTTTACATACCTAAACGTTGTGCCATTATTATTTCAATGCGAAAATCCGGCAGTGGATAAAATAAAATTTTATAAAAGCCTATCGGCTTTTGTTTACATCCGTAAAGTTACACCATTTAATCACCTTTCAATCCCCCGAATAGTCCCATTTATATTCCAATTTTAAGTAAGGATTCTTATACTAAGAAATCCTGTTATGAACTATTTAAAATTTTGAGCGTAACTTAAACAAAATCTGATTGTTTATTTTTATTTTTTTTAGAAAATATTCTGTTAGTTTAATCGAACCGAAACTAAAAGAATACGTATAGGTTATAAACAACTGGACACTATCGCGTTAAAACGGGTATCTTTTAGTAGTAATTTGATCCAATTTTTCGGAGCACATTCGTTTCCATCGTTTTACGATAAAGCAGACGAGGAAATCTGTAAAACGTTTTTTTAAACGGGTTTTCTAGTGGGTTGATAAAATTCGCGACACCTGCTTACGTGAAAGGTCGGCGATAGCAAAAACACCTAATATCATAACACCAGCGTCAAAAACGATTGGATACAAATAAAATCGCAAAAACTTATCGGCGTGTGTTTTTATACGTCTTCACACGGAACAAGGACGCTGCACGGATAAACACCGCGTTGACGGATTAGAACAGCACCGTTTATCAGCGTTGATGTCGCATTCTCATACCACGTATTCGATACCATTACTCCGTGATAAACAACAATTATTAACGATCAAATCAACATCGTGTGCGCTGGGCAACGATAAATAATTATTTATGTGTGGATAAATTTCTTTAAAAGCACTTCGTTTTATGATGAGCATCGAGGAGCATAAAAAACGGAAAATTATATGCGACCGCTCGCGCACAAAACGACCATGACGTAATCACGTCAATTAGCATAATACAAACAAAAATATATGCGCGTTTATGCAGCGATCGTGCGATTTAACGTTTCCTGCGTTTGGCTCGCTGTGGAAATGTAAGTGAACACCGTATGAAGTAAAACACTTTGATCGTAATGGTTATGTTATACTATATATTAGCGGTGTATACGTCCCAAACGTAAAATGGGCGTGAATGGGTTGAGTTTCAGAGGTTTTCTGGGTAATATTTACGAGTTTTCAAGAAAACATCTATGTTTTCGAGGCGTTTTTGAACAACACACTGAACATTTCTAAACCCCTCCACGTGTTTTGAATATATTTTTTAAAATGTGACCCTATTTGTGCTCAAAATGGGCCGAATGCACAACTCACTTATTTTGCTATACACGCGAGGCGAATAGGGTCAGAAAAAAACATATTTAAAAATGTTCTGACTCACGCAATCAATAACTTTTCATGCTAAAAGTGGTCTAAAATAAACTTTATTCAAAACAAATTCACAAAAGAGACCCCACATTTATATATTCACTCGTATATATTATCATCGTATTGCACTGAAATCAACGACAATTTTTATGAATATTAATAAGTTTTTATAGGCGCAATTTTAAGAGCTAAAGATGAAATTTTTTTGGGGGGCTAGTTATTTGTAAGTTCCTCCTGTGATAGGACTTTCTGTGTTTTTTTTTAAAAGTTGGGGAAACTTTTAAGACTAACCAGGAAGGCTAAGCTCTACTTATCCCTCTTTAATCGCACCTATATAAGGTTTCAAACGCGTGGTTACTATAAGTGCGAATACAGCGTTTTACTATCGTGTGCAGTATAGAATAATTGAAACTAAAGTTTTGGAATTGATTTCTTCAAACGAGATCTGCAAAAATATTTCTGGTAGTAATTATTTTAAATAGATACGACGTAGATGTATTCCAAAACGCTTAATTTTTTTCTATTTAATAGAACTAACGTTCAGATTTTTTCGAGTTTTCGCAAAACAGTTTTGATAGAATATATATTATGAACATATACTATAAGTTTGTTTCAGTTTTAGATCCATAAGTAACAATTTAGTTATTTATAGCCATACGCTATCTCTAAACATACAATACATTATTGTATGATTTCGTTTCTATACGCAAAAAGGTCATTTGTGACATTGTATACACTGAAAATATTAAAATTGTATCAATAAATAAAAATTAAATCAGATTATTTCACAACATTTTGCTACCCCTTGAATACTCCACTCAACTAAACACATGTGTCTATACTTGGATTCCAAACTAATTATAGATTTTGAAAAGTAATCTTTGGGATTTTTTTTTAATAGTGAAAATAATTGGGTAACTATACAACGATAGGAATTCATATGGTGAACATAAACCTATAAATCACCAATTTACGAAACGTATCTTAATTTTGCGTTTAAAGTACGTTAAAGGCAAATAAGAAAAGAATGAATGTAAATTACCCGTTGAGGTTTATAAACTAATTTTGGGGAGAGTCGTGAGCCACAGAAAATATAACTTTATATAAATGTGACACGTAGTAAAAATCACCAATGTAGTCTTACAAATCTATGAAATTAACGAAACTTAAATTAATTTTTTTTATTTGTGTCATAAATATTGCGATTTGTCATTGTTACAGCTGTCATTAATCACAAATAAACCAGCGTCCAGGTTTAAAGTGTCTGCAGCCCCGACGCGTCTATTCAAAAATACGTGGATAATTTTCGGTGTTAAATAATGTGTTCGCGATAAGTTTACGGAAAAAGCTAAACCAGAGTTTTCATCAAAAAACCAATAAATAAGAATGTCGTTGTGTTTTGTTGATTATTATGTATATATTTTTGGTCAACAGTTTTAGTTAGAGCGATGTACATACGAATATAACGTTATATTCGTTTTCATTTTAACTGCAGGAAGGCCGTAAAAACCGTTCAAATCTCAAATCAACAACAGCAGCCGTTGCCGAGCGGTTTCACCGTTCCCAAGAGCGGAGGCAGCTGGCACGGCTTTGGGGGCGGATAAAGGGGTGGCGGGCACGGGCACGACGGCGGGATGACGAACACTTTTGGGACGCCGACCGGCGCCTGGTACACTATGTCGGGTTTCTGGAAGTAGTAGCCCGGGTTGTAGAACACGCTCGGTAACGGGGCGGGCGGCAACACGACGGGGGGCGTCTGGGCCGGGGACGGGAGCTGGAAGAACAGCTTGGGCGCGCACGGGGCCGGCGCGCACGTGATGGACGGCTTCTTGATCACGTTACCGTCGTTGATGATGATCGGACCCGGTTTGCACGAGGGCAGCACGATCGGCGCGGGCGGCGGGGCCGGCGCGACCTTGACGACCAGGTTGGGCGCGGGACCGGCCGGAAGGACGATCGGCGGGGACTTGCCGCACTTGGACGGCAACTGGACCACCAGCGGTCCCGGCACGGGCCCCGGGACGATGACCGCCGGTGTGGGGGCGGGCACGGCGAGGGTCGCGGACACGGTCGGGGCGGGCCCGGTGGACGGTTTGGGCAGTCCGCCGGGGTACGCGAGTTCGGCGGCAACGTTGGGAGCGTTGCCGGCCAAAAGCGGCAAGAGCGCGGCCAACAGGGCCGGGCTGATGTCGGCCGGTGGTGCGGGCGCACCGCAGAGCGGCGGCAACGTCGGCGCGCAGGGCGGTAGCGCGGGCAGACAGGGCGGTGGCAGGCAAGGCGCCCCACATCCGTCGTCACAGGGTTTCGCGTTGGCCTTGATAAAGAAAAAAACACCATCACTTTATAATTTTCTTTGTACTTTTTTTTCTAAATGTTTGACTTTTTATTGTACTACACACGTCCGTCTGTTCTGTAAGCGTTTGTGTTTTGAATTTTGTACAGTTATAGGTGAATTTTTTTTGCAATATTCCTATAAAATTTTGAAATTTTAATTTCCCTACGAATCGGTTCATGTTTACGTGAGCATTGGATTTTACTCGTCTAGTATTGGAAAATGGATTAAAAATATTTTCCCTCGGATATTTCATTTTGAAAGGTAAATGTAAAAAAAAAAAAAAAAATTAGATTTTTTGATATTTTATTGTAATTTACTCAATATACTTTGTATTAATTTGAATCAATAAATTTTTTTCCCACTGTACTTACTCGAACATTAATAAATCTGAAAATGTACCTATATAATGCGAGCAAATATGGATGGATAGATTAATTAATATGTGCAACGTTATTCCTTACCTTAGCCAAGCAAATTGCCACTAAGGCAATTGCAATTCCAAATATCATATTTGTAGTTTGTGTGTATCAGCTGACGAATGTTGATCTGACAATGAATGTTTAGTGTTCAATACCAGTGCGATTCCTCTTTTATATACCCAATCTGTACGTGTTTTCTCTGGGTTTTTAGTTTATTTTGAGTGATTACGGAAGTGAGCGTTATCAAAGTTTTGTTTTTGAATGTTTCAGTAACACACGTTCCGTCTGCAGTTAGTAGTAATCAGAACTTGTGATATTAATACTTAATAGGAAGGTAATATCAATCTGTGTGGCGAGAAGTAATTTTAAGTACAACCCAACTATAAGTCATTCGTCATAATATGTTTCTTAAAAAATTTCCATTTTTATCCAAAGCTTTATTGAGGCTTTATGGTATATGATGTATAATTACTTACACAATACAACAGAACTCATTCGAATATGTTTAAGGTCATTTAGAAATTGATCTATAAAAGCTTAAATGTTTATTTTAGAGGTTCAAAATTTTAATACTATAGAAAAAGACATATTCATCTCTATAAATTTTAATAATATTTCGTATAACCCAACATTTATACGTTTTATATCGTTATTTTTTTGTTTTATCATTACATGTTTGTGGCCCTGTTCCCTCCGAAAATTAAATTAAATTAAATTTAAATTTAATTTAATTTAGTAAGAGGCTTACGAAAAAACTGTATGGTCAAAGTTAAAATATCGTACGAATTTCAAAATAAATTGAGACGTTTGAGCTTAAGATAGAAATTTAACACTTACAAAGAATATTTGACTAAATCCGCTTAGCTTAGCGTCGTTACGTTTGCAAGCAATAGAACATTAATCTTTTATTGCTTACAAATTTTATCCTACTCCATCAGCATGATTTTTATAATTTTTCTGGATTCTGAGAGTAGCGATGAATGTGTTGTTTCTACAATAATGCTTGTTTTCTCTGTGAGAGTTTTTTCGGTTATAAGGAGTGATCGTGCAATCTTTAAATTTTATGTCTCAAAAAAGTTTAGAAAGTGAACCAGGTTGGTATTTTATTTAAACCCTATTTTGAAGTTTTTGTTATTTTTTGAGTGAAGATCCAATAATCGACTAAAATTTCAATTTCACTTTCAACGAGTAAAATTTAACATTTATACGTCATCGGAATTAACGGATACTATTAAAACACATTTCCTTTTATTATTTAATATTTTTTTATAACATGCTTTTTGTACTAAGGTGAATATAATTTTAGACGAGAATAAAACTTCAAAATTTATAAGGCTTCTAGTTGAGTATTTGACTTTCTGACCTCGGTCACAATCGTAATTTTTGTAAGCAATCTATTTCTTACAGATTTAATATAGACATCTGATTACAAATTTTAATCCATTATTTCGCCAAAGCGATTTCAATACTCTACCAAGATTCCTACCCGACCTAGAATTACTTTTTAATTTCCTTTTATTATTTTAGTTAATCATTATATGAGTATAATATATATATATATATATATATATATATATATATATAATATATAAACACAACAAATAAGAAAACAGAATAAAACAAAAAATAAAAGTAATTCACTTTTCTAACATTACTAAAAAAATAAAAATTTAAAAATAAACCAAAAAAGTCTTTACATTATTTTCTATACGAATAAATTAAAACAACATAACGAAAATAGAATAAATAACTAAAAGTAATATGTACAACAATAGTTCTGAAATGTATCATTGAAGTTTTACAACTAAATGGAAATTATCAATAGTTAAAGTTAAAGCAAAATCTATATTAGTAGGTTTTTTTATTAAATACCTTAGTGCCAATAATTTGAAATTGTATTCCTATGTTGTTGTGTCTTCGAACAATTTTATACTAAATAGTTGACTTCACTATAAGTACTTGCAGTATTTTCATTATGTTGTGTAAGATTTAATAATATGTTGTGTTTTTTCGATGTGTTGAAATAGTTTTATTGTTTAATGTTATGAATAAATAATAAATTCTATATCCTTATAGTTATAGTTTTATTTTTGTTTGATACTAGAAAAACAGATTTACTTGGTTCAACATTAATTTTATTAAAAGCATATGTCTAGAAATATTAATAAGAAAGATGTTCCAAAGAGAAAACTCAAAAGACATCCATATAAAAGTTATTTTTCACATAATTTAAGCAGCAATTATTATTGAAGATTTAAAAACTTTAAATTTAAAACAAAGAAAAACCAGTAATTTTTTATCTTCCTTTAGAATAGAAGATATTTTATTTAAATTAAATTTTGTGTATCCACATTATTTAATATCATTGTAAATAAATTAAACTAAACGATCCGATTGTGATGATCCAGATTAATTTTAAATTTAAGTATAAATGTCATTTATAACATAAAATAAGTTGTTCATAATTAACCTACAAACCTCTCTAGAAAAGAGCCGCAATGGTCCTACTTTACAATATTGCTTATTAATTGTTGTTTTATTTATTTCGTCATAAATCAACATTTGAACCATCTGTGTTTTTTTATTTTTACAACGAATAACAAACGAAAAAAAAATCATTTTTATGGCAAATATAAAACTTCATGAAGTTTATTGTTAACAACTCGTATTTTTATTATTTATGTTTCTATTTATTACATACGTTTATAAACTGTCTAAATCTTGTGTAGGTACGCATTGTTTAAGATCAAATACATACCTACTAGTAAAAAGTAAATGTATGCCGATAATTAAAATATTATTTATTATTTAGTCGGTACAAAAGTATGTGTACAAAATATAAAACAATAATTGAATAGATTTTCCATCAAAATTTTAGTTATTGTAAAATAATTGTAAAACTTTAGTTGGTGTATATGATATAGGTATCGTATACCGTATACGTGTTATTGATTAAACATCACAGCCCGGTACTACTACACAATATGAAATAATTAAATCGGTTGATAGTTTTTATCTTATCAATTTTATAGAACGTGAATAAATCAAAAACAACGCGTTTGGGTTTCGAGTATAAAAGTCTGCCTACGTTGGTGTAAACCATACATTCACCTATTGCTTCATCAAACATTCACTTCTGAAAAAAAAAGAAAATGAATACTCTCAAAGTTGTGGTTGCTTTGGCATTTGCATGTCTTGCAAAGGTGAGTCATAAAATGATTTAAATATTTTATTTAAACTGATAACATAATATAATGTTTTTTTTTTCTAGGTTGAAGCCGGTCCATGCCTCTCCTCATGTGGTTCATCTGAACTAGATTTAGCATGTCTTGATCCATGTGGTCTGCCTCCATGTTCACCGTCATGTCTTCCGCCGTGTCCACCACCGTGCCCACCGCCATGTCTGCCATTATGTCCTCCACCATGCCCACCACCATGCGCTCCTTCATGCTTAGCACCGCAGTTCATTCCATTAGGATTTGCGCCATTACCTTGTTCTCCCTGTCTACCACCTTGCCCGCCACCTTGCCTACCACCATGTCTGCCACCATGTCCACCACCATGCCCACCACCGTGTCCACCACCATGCCTGCCATTATGTCCACCACCATGCCCACCACCATGTCCACCACCTTGTCCACCACCGTGCCTGCCATTATGTCTTCCCCCATGCCCACCGCCATGTGCGCCACCATGCCTGCCATTATGTCCTCCACCATGTTCATCACCATGCCTACCATCATGCGCACCTCCTTGTGTACCACTTCCTCCTCCAAAACTGCTACCAGTTACATTGACACCCTTACCAATTAATTATTGTCCACCATGTTTACCTGCTTGCGCACCTCCATGTCCACCACCATGCCTGCCACCATGCTCACCACCTTGCTTCCCATCTTGTCTACCACCATGCCCACCACCATGCCCACCACCATGTCCACCACCATGTCTGCCACTTTGCCCACCACCATGTTTACCACTGGACCTGCCACCATGTGCACCCCCATGCGCACCCCCATGCGCACCACCATGTCTACCGTCATTCTCTTTACCATGTGATCCCTGTGTCTGCTGATTGATTCATACTAGTTACCGTCAAATATTGAATTGCGGAGTCTTCAAATCTCATTTATTATGTACATCAAATTTTTATTGTGCTACATACTTTATTTCTTACATTATTCTCTATAGATGAAATTAAAAATTAAAATTATCAAATTCAGTTTTAACAAATAAAGAATCATACATTAAAATGCATAATGTGTATTGTTTTTTCATTTAATACCCTTGAATCCTAGGTATTTACCTAGTAAATAAATCATTGCGTTTGAAACAAATGGTAATAATATAATTCATTTTTACTTTTAAAACAATCCATAAATTATTGTTGGTTTTGTCGTATGTATCTAGTACCTACTGTTAAATGTCCCGTATCTGTCCACCACAATAAATAGTAATATACTTTCTTTATGTTGTAAGGATTTTTTTAAAGAAATCTCAACAATCGAATAATTATGGTTTTTTGGCTTGAAATCTGTGGTTTTATTTTAATAATATAATATAACCAATAGTTTTGATTGAACAAACTTTATAAAATTATTTTTTTTTTTTTACAAATTTTGTTTAAAAATATATCAGTTTTTAAATTATAATTTATTATTTAAGATTAAAAAATACGTATTCAATTAGTTTAATAATTACAACAAATAGTTTTATTTTTTTTTTATGTAAAATCAACTCATATTAGTAAAAAACATTAATACAAACAATTTTTGTAATATTAAGTATATTATTTAAGTCTTGATAATCTATTTTCAGTTAAGTTATTTTTAAAATCATAGATCAACTCTTGTATTAAGAATAAAAAAAAACTAAATTATTTTTACCAATTTAACAATTCGGATGTAAAAAAAAAAAAGATAGAGAGATAAGGGATAAGGGGTGATGAAGGGTACCAATAAAGTCTTTTAGTTTGCACCAATAGCCAATGTATGAATGGAAAGAGTGTGGGGTGGCGATGGACTTGACTCGATTTGCAAATAGTGATTTATTTGTAGGATTGATGACAATTTGTTAGATGTTACTTTACACTGCAGTCTGCATGAAACTCAATTTTATTTTGTATAATAGAAGTCACTAATAGCTGGCTGTGATGTATCTAGCATTTTAAGTAACTATGAAGAATGATTTCACTTAAAATGTTTCTTAAATTTGTCGCATGACAGTCTTATTTTGAGAAAACAAGTTTTAACGTCCTTAATTGAATTTAAGAGCGCATAGGAGCTTATTGTTGAGAATGTTGTGGAGTGTAAAATATCCAAGCATCGTATCCAAAATATAATTTTATGTAAGTGGCTTTTACATTTTAATTAGATTTGTTTGGATTAAATTGATTGCCAAATTTCATCTTTAATTTATTATGATTTGTAACTATAGTTAGATACAATAATTTATTCACAGTTAAAATACTACAATAATTAAAATGAAACAATAATTTTAGGTAACTTGAATGTACAAAATTAAACTGTACCAATAAAATATTTAAACAATAATAAAAAGGTTTTAGATTCCCAGCAAAGGAAAAAAGGTGTTTATTTTACAATGGTGTTTTTTCTTCATCATTTCTTTTGGGTAGTATTGAAAGAGTACTTATGTTGTTCCGATATTTAAACAAAACATCGCTAAATAAAACCGATCAGTTTTGAAATGCGCTTTATTTGAGCATTTGAGAATTTTGTTTATTTTAAAAACTATGATTCTAAAACCAAAAAGTCGAAATAGGTATTTCAAATCTCCAAAAATGCTTCAATCGATGTAAAATTTCCTCTCGTAATCAAAACGAGTAAAATGAAGAAAATAAGAGCCAAGTATCGGCAAGTGTTGAGTGAAATAAAGATTATATAATTTTATAATTTTTATAGTTATTAATAAGTTAATAGAGTCTTAAAACGTTAATAGAAAGCAAACGGCATGATTAAAACATTTTTATTATCGGTATTAATATTATTAATATTTAATTATGTTCGTTTTTGAATACGATATGTTATAAAAACTGAATTGTTTAGCTAGTAGGTAACTACAATATTTCCAACTGTTTAAAATTTATACACAAAATAATCAACGTATGTCAGCGCAAAAGTTGTTTCAAAGTAAAATTATGAACGATTGATCACTGAGATATATATACCTACTGGAACAATTCAAATATAATACCTAATCACATATTATAGTCGGTTTTCAGTCTCGATTCATACATCCTTCGAGCACAGGTTTCGTGGTAGTAGGCACGGTGCTGAGGGTGGGTAAATGGATGCCGGTCATATGATCAGATTTTTATTTTATAGTAATTAATATCATGATTAGATCAGGTTAAAAGTTTGTACGGATGCAAGTGTGTAACCCATATATGATAGTTAAAAAATGGATGGATCGTTTTTCGGTGTAAAAATTTGCTCAGAAACGGGCAACAAATGAAGCTGAAGCAAACCGGAATTAAAAAAAAAAAATAAATAAATAAAGTAGTTAAAAAAATACAAGTGCATATTCCGCGATGTGATCACCGGGGATGTTACAACGACACGGCTGTTGTGTTAACAGCCGGACGGTTGTCTGAGATCGGGTATTTGGTACTGAAACAGTTATTAATCATGAATTGGTCAAAGTTTCAATAGGTAAAAAGTGCTATCATAATGAATACATGACGATTACATGGATAATTTTTGGAGGTGAATTTTTTTTTTCAATAGCAAGGTAACGGACGAAGCTATTGTAAACCAGAATTTTTATCAAAAAATAAACGAAAACGCAAGCCGTTATATTATGTTTGTTGATTATGTATATATTGTTTTTGGCCAACAATTTTAGTTAGAGTGATACAAGTAAATAAAATATTATATTCGTTCACATTTTAACTGCTGGAGGGCATTACTATAAGTTCGTTTCAGTTTTAGATTCATAAGTAACAATTTAATTATTTATAGCCATACGCTATCTCTTAACATACAATAAATTATTGTATGATTTTGTTTCTATACACAAAAAGGTCATTTGTGACATTGTAAACACTGAAAATATTAAAATTGTATCAATAAATAAAAATTAAGTCAGATTATTTCACAACATTTTGCTACCCCTTGAATACTCCACTCAACTAAACATATGTGTCTATACTTGGATTACAAACTAATTATAGATTTTGAAAAGTAACCTTTAGGATTTTTTTTTAATCGTGAAAATAATTGGGTAACTATACAACGATAGGAATTCATATGGTGAATATAAACCTATAAATCACCAATTTATGAAACGTATCTTAATTTTGTGTTTAAAGTACGTTAAAGGCAAATAAGGAACGAATAAATGTAAATTACCCGTTGAGGTTTATAAACTAATTTTGAGGAGAGTCGTGAGCCATAGAAAAAATAACTTAATATAAATGTTACACGGAGTAAAAATCACCAATGTAGTCTTACAAACCTATGAAATTAACGAAACTTAAATTAATTTTATTTATTTTTGTCATAAATATTGCGATTTGTCATTGTTACAGCTGTTATTAGTCACAAATAGACCAGCGTTCA
>CM029360.1:24515817-24534829 GCA_017140985.1 Hormaphis cornu
GTTTCGTCTTACCTTAGCCAAGCAAACCGCCGACACGACAACCACGATGCCGAAAATATTCATTTTTGGGATAGCAGTTCGCTATAGTGATGAACGTAAGCTTGAAGTATTTTGTATGGATCGGTTTGACGTCGTTCGTATTTTATACTCTTCGAGACGCTCATGATGTTTTGTTTTCTGTTCAGACCGTGGGTTGAGCGTTGAGATTACGGCTCTATCGGGATTTTTGTTCGTGGTAATCGACACGTTCCGGTGTCAGCATTCGCGACACGAACGACAACGTCTGTTTACAATCAATATCAATATTATCCGTTTGGTTTTTGTGACTATTTTTTTTTTTTTAAATTCCATGTCTGACACGTTGGCCCTAACCGAAATCCTTATCTTTTCGTATTAAAAAGTGCTTGGATCGTATCGCTCCTTCCGTCCAAAAACGCAAATAATCGAATTTGGCCATTTTCCGTTTTTCGTCGTTTTCGGCACTCGGAAAACAATTAAAATATTACAAACGTTTTTCAAATATAACATAACACTATCCAACTTTTATGTAGTATTCAACGTTAAGATCATAAGATTAAGACCCATAAAAGTGATTAGAAACGATCGAAATTTCAAGGCGTTTTCTGAAAGCGTACAAAAATTGTTTTGTTTTTTTGGGTCATGTGTCAAAATATCAAAGAACGCTTCAAATCAAGTACTATTTACGTCCACTTATCAAACTTTTTAGCAGTCTGCGATTTTGCGATTTTCGCCCAGTTACAGGAAAAAAAAAAAAATAAAATAAAATAAATACATCAATAATAAAGTGATAGTAACAATAGTGTAGTCCAAAAATGAAAACCGGTTGAACTGATAATCAACATTTTTTAATGACATCAAGAAAAATGTTGCAATTTAGTGTCTTTGATTTGAATCGATAAATTACAATAGTAAAAAATATTCTGAATAATTTCAAAGTTCTATATTTTGCTCAAGTTTGGACAAAATCCAATAACTGGATCATAACTCATAATTGAATTTTCAAAAATTTCTTAAAATAATGTACCTTGTGTAATGTATCCAACAACTTTGTTTTGGTCGAATTCCATGAAAGGAACTCATTTGGATAATCATTGACAAAAGGAGACGGAAAGAAAGAATGGAACGATGGAAGATAAAGAAAGCAGACAATTTAAGAAAGGAAGTAAATTCTAAGAACGGAAAGAGATAAAGGGAGTAAATTTGAGGTCGGGAGAGAAGTTGTTTGGAAGAACGACTAGGATCAAAACTCGCAAAAAATGAAAATTTTTAAAAATCGTTTCGTATCAGATAAAATTACCTAACTTTTTTGTGCTATAAACCGCAATAATCAGATCGTTTCTTCCTCCCCGAATCACGAATAATCGAATTTGGTGAAGTTACAATTTTCTTCGTTTTCGGCACATAACTCGGTAAATAATCAAAATATCAAATAATAAATGTTCAAAACCCCAGAGTTATTACGTTTTTATGGTACCTACTTACGCAATGTAAATATCGGAGCACTCTTACCCGATAAAGAGGTTATAAAATGTATATGTTTCGAGCCAGCCACGTTAAAATATGCGAAAAGTTTTTAGGTTTTAGGTCACAACTCAAAAGTACTAAAAATTTCTAAAAATTTTCATCCCATCAATCAGCAAGTTTCAAATTTAACGACGGAGACATTGACTTTAGAGATTGAAGTACTCCCTTTTACATGCCCGTAAAATAATCACGGATAAAAAAACATCATTGTTAAAACAACGCATTTATCGCTACGCTCATAAATCATAAACCTGGCCAAAGTAACTACAGTATTGTTACGTCCGTATTTGCTTTTAGCCATATTGAAACGTCCAGTTTTTACTTCCTTGAGCTTAGAGTAAATCCCATTAAATGTTATTTTCGTGTAAGTAATGTTATTACGTGACTATCATGAACGGATAGTTTTATACGCAAAGCTATAATTACTGTTCGGTTATTCGTTGGTAATGTTATTTAGTCGAAGGTTTATTGATTTTAATTTCGTTCAATAAAATATTATTATATTATACCCACACGCGATGTGTAATACTAAAGTATCAAACTGAAATTCAGGCTGTGCATTTTATAGCCGACACCTACTTTGAAAGAAAAACTGCGGCATAAACGTATGTGCAGAATTATCAAAAAATGATTGTAAATTTTAAACACCCAAAATCGTTCATACCGCAGGACTAGAAGACAGTGTTCCGACAGTCAACGCGTAGATAATCCCCATTTGCTAAAAGATTTAACGTGATTATCGTTATTATTCGTAACGCGGACACATGCCTTTGGTCACGTTGAGTGATGATTATATTGCAGATGGATCCGTACTAATCTTTTTTTTTTTTTTTTTACCAGACAATAAAATAAACCGAACAACACATCAAACCCACTGTTGGTCTGGAAACATTTTATGTACCTAAATATATATTTATATACACACACACTGTTATGATTCAAAACAATCAGTTTATCAGTTTATAGTATTAAAATTTTTACTGCAAATTCTCCGGAGAAACGTGAACAAACGAAAAACATTAATTATTCGTAATAGTTTGCAGTGTGATATATAGACGTCTCGGTACGCGTAACGGTTTAGTACACGTCCATCACACGCGTTCTCATCGTATTCGTTTGTTTTTAAACGTATAAATACTTAAAATGTACACACCGACAATCGTTTTTGCGCTGACGTTAGCATTTTTCACGAGGGTAAGCAAACAACATAATATTTTCTCACTTGATATTCTTTTATGTCACGTTATAGTTATATTCTACGGAAAATTTAAATTTTATTTCTTCTTCTTCTCCGGTTAACTCTGTCACTATAAATCCACATGCGTGCACTTGCCTCCAGTTTTATCCACCAATGCCCGCAGCAATCTCCATTCCACACCAAATGCTTTCAAATCAACCTTTATCACGTTCTCCCGTCTCAGTCACGGTCTTCCTGCCGTGTTTCCCGGTAGGATTTTCTTCTATTACTATGCTGCGTATGAGTGGGATTTGGCTGATCGTAAGCTTTTGTTCTTTACCGGGTTTACGGAAGAGCGTTTTTAATTCATCGTTTTTTCTCATTCTCCGCTAACCGCATTGCCTGTTCTTTACAGGGCAAAACATTTTTCGCAGCAATTTTCTTTTTAGCCCTGCGAATTTTCTACCATCACCTCTTACTTTCTCAGTGGCCACGTCTCACGTCCATTAGAAGTGTGGTCGTATTACTGCGACGTATTTTTAAATCCTTCGAGTGTGATCGCTATTCGTGAAGTAATACGGCGAGGCCATAGGGGCATTTATTTCCCGACTGAACTATCGCCTCTATTTCTTTTTCGATTTCATTTCTTCCCGATACAGTATGTAGATCCTCCCTCCGGGTATCTGAAAAAACAAGGATCGTCTGCGTAAGCCAGCAGACCGATTCAGCGACATTCCTGGAGTTTTTGATTTTACTAACACAAGATATCGTTTTTTTTTTTTTTTACCCACAGGTCGACGCCGGTACTTTGTATCCCACTGACCCTTTCTGCGGTCCACCGTGCCCCGAACCGTTTGGTTATTTATCAGCCGCATGTCCACCGCCACCGAGTTTACCTACATTTCTACCCCCGTTTCCCGCACCATGTTCGCCTCCGTGTCCTCTACCACCGTCCAATCGCTCTCCGGCTCCGTCGAAACTGATGTCGGTCTCGTTTGCACCACTACCGCCGTGCCCGGCGACAGTTTGCAGCCCGTGTGCGCCCGCACGTCAGCCCTGTCAACCGTTCCTACCGCCGTGCCCGTGTCCGTCGCCCGCACCGTGCTACCCGACACCAAACTTCATACCGGTTTCGTTCGCACCGCTGTCGATTGCCACTAATTGCGGTCCGCCACCGTGTGTGGCTGCTGGACAGTGTTGATTTTTGTTTTTTTTTTTTACACTTTCCCCCCATAACTGTTGTTGTTAATATGATCGTCGAAAACCGGCATTGTATACCCGAAAAGAACGTCTTGTTCGACCGCGTTTTGTAATGAACGGGGGGTTTTTTTTTTTTACGAATAGTCTGAAAATATATGTCCGATTGTGTAAATCGAAATGTTTTCGTTTTCTACACGTTAGTGTTTCATTATGGTTTTAACAGTTTATCAAGAAACATACAGAACTTGTAAGAACCGTCGATCTCACGTCGTACGGATGCACTACCCAGCGATAGCTGATGCCGCGCGCGTCATTGTATGAGCGTTGATAGATTACGCAGTAAAATGATTTATTCAAACGGGCAGGGCCCCGCAATTGGAACGAACGAACAGTAACACGCAGTATACAAATATCACAATATTGGAATATAAAGTAAAAAGTCGTTTTCGACGCCATGAGCACGCACAATTGCCGTTTTCGGAAAATGTCAATTTATCGTGACGAAATTAAAAATATGCTTTTTTTGACTCGTTAACAAAAATAACCACGGTACAAAATAATGATTTAATATAATGAAAACATTTGTATTTTGTCCCAAAGTGACAGTGTCGAAATTTTTTCAGTGCATTATGGCATTGGGCGGCACGAATTACGGCACCGCCGCGCCACAGTGCATCCTATTCGCGGAATCCACTACGTCTGCAATGCGAGCAATATGATATAGGAAACACGTTCATCGCGTTCTTCCTTTTGCCATTTTTAGTGTTGTCTTTTGTGCCATTTTATTATTTTTTTATTAATCCATCTTTTAGCGAAATGCTCACACGTCAACAACAGTGCTACAAATTTAACGGCTCTAACGACAGGTTAAGATTATAAACGTATAAATTGTATAATTAGTTTAAAAAGTATGATTAATGAGACATTAGGTAATATTAAATATTATATGGTCTTGTGCTCTCACATAAACGATCCAAAAAAGATTTTTTTTTTTTTTATTTACAACTACTAATAATAATTAGTATGCAAATGACGTACGCGAAGTCCGCATTACCGATTTGAAGGTTAAAACGTTTGTTTTTGTAAACATGTGGAAAAACTTGTTCATAAATATAATAAACCACGGGTTCTAAAAAAAGAAAAATTTTAGCGGAGCCTAGAGTGAATAAATGAAAAAAAATTGTTGTACTTTCATCATTGTCACGTACGTATATTGTAATTAAAAAAATCGTATTCGACACAAAAATAAAATGACACGGGTACGAATAACAAAGAAAAAACGCGGAACAGTGAAAAAACGCAAAGTTTCAAATTTATATCACAAAACAAGCTTTAACATGTAAAGATGTGAACTTGGAAATTTTGAATTACGATAAATAAATATGATTAATTATTAGTTTAGTATGATGATTTGTAATTTTCCATTTTTATTTATACACACATTTTTTTGATTCTAAGCGCAGCAAAAAATGTATTGTTTTTCACAATGATGTTTTTACTTTTTTTTTTTTTTGTGAAAAACTTTTTGTATAGAAAGAGTGCTCTGATTTTCAAAGTCAGTACCTCTAATGAAAGGTCTATATACGTCGGTGGCACTTTGGTTGAAAAGTTTTTCAAAATTTTGCTTAATTTTTGAGTTTTATCCCAAAGTCCAAAAAAAGTCGAGAATTTAACGCAGAAAATTTGAAATTTTTAGGTTCGCAATATCGTTTTCGGGTAGAAGGAGTGCTCCAACCGTTACGTTAAATATCACTTAAAAGTTGGAATTTTGGCTTCAAATTTTATTCAATTTGAAGCTCTTTTTGATATTTTGATTGTCTTCTTAGTGCCAAAAACGACGAAAATGGCGAAATCCAAATCCAAATACCTATAAAACTATCGCTATAAAAAATTTTTCCATGTCGTTATCAATCTTTCAAGAACTAAATTACTGTAATACGTTTAAAGAGATTGTAAAAAGTTTTTGCTAGGTATAATACCCTATTTTTTTCCAACCATGTACGTAGTGAATCCGCGATCTCTTTTACACATCGATTTTGTTTTTTTTTGGCCATAACATCCAAAATGACGATCGGAACATGCTGAAACTTTTACATAATATAAAAATATGTAAAACACAAATGTTTCAAGGGTTTTTGAGAATTTTTTGAGCTAAGTGTATGTAGAACTTTGAAAGTCTCAAAAAATTTACCGGAACGTATACCGGTAACTACTAGACAACTGAGTTCGCTTAGAATCGTTTTTTTCAAAGGTTTTGATACATTATTGCTAAACAATACGTTTAAACCACAACTTCCAAAACAGTGACCCACCTAAAGCGTTGTCGCTAACCCGTCAAACTACCCGCGTGACCTAGAGTGATCTCGGCTTTATTTTTCTTGGTGTTCGAATATTTTTACTCGTAATATCGAAATAACGGTGCTATCGATCCGATGTCATCTGGGTTTCGCTCAACACAAACAGAAATAGTCGAGCGTTTTTGAAATCATTTCTATAGTGAACCGTGCGAATATCATGAATCACGGGACTTTGAAATAGGGCATCATCATCATTGGACCGGTGTTAGAAACAAAAAACAGAATCGTCATTCGGTATAGTCGTATGTAAATAGGTATGTAAAATGCACGATCTCGATGAATAGTGAAGTTATTGTAAAGAAGTATGAATACGTTAATATATATACTGGACCGTAAGCATCAGACGAACGTGACTAAAAAGTTTTCACATAATATGACGTAATGACCACTTATTTCATGATGCTAAAAAGTAGGTGATTATATGTGATAACAACGCAAATTCTCATCTTCGCGTGCAAACTTAGAATTATTACACTACGGTTTCAGCATGAAAAAATATTACATTCATAAAGTTATAATTATTGTGTTTGTAAAACGTGTGCAGGTGTAAGGTAGGGCACACAACTATTTTTTTGGATTTTTACGCGAATGAAATTCTTTCGTCATTGCGTTTATCATTTATTTTGTTTTGTAGAAAAAATTAAGTTTTTACAGCGAATCCATTTTTAAATAGTTTTTTGTACGCAAAACCAATTTCAATAGTGATTATAATATGTTCAAACAATTTCCAGAATATTTTCCATTAGCTGCAGAAAAGACGGTAAAACATTATTGAAATCGTTGAAATTCATACCGCATACTTTAAACTTTTTTCTAATATGACAAAAATGCAGTCGGGTAATTACTATCAAATTGTTTAGAAATGTAACTAATATTTTTTATGCGTTTGATTTATTGAATAAAACGTTATTTGTCATAATGTCACGATACTTTTGGAATAACATTTGGTTAGGTTTAGCACAAGAATGTTATTAATTTTTTGTTGTATTTTTGCTTGAAAGTCATCAATTAATACGTTATAATAATACGTTAACCGAAAATCAACAACCGGTATACCTACGGTTTTTACACAAGTGTAAAGCCTTACCAAAAATATTTTTTTTTATCCGCTTGCTATCGCGACTACTTACGCGCATGATAGTTTTCTTTCAGTAAAATATGTTGTGCCGAAAAATGTACCAACACTTTTATTTGTAAGTTTTACTCAGTGCTTAGTGTGAAAAAATAATACAACAACTTAATCGGAAGAATTTTTCAATGTATTATTATTATTGTTGTTGAAATCGATCGCGTGCTATCGTAAATCGTGCATTTGTGTTTTGTGCAATATTATGTATATACAAAAAAATTATGTATAGCCTGATGCATGTTCAATCGGCATCGCGATCGTGATGACTGATGAGTAAAAATTTTTTAAATCTTAAAAAGTTTGGAGAAAATATAAATACGTTAGTGTTTTTATTTTACCAAGTTATTTACAGCACGAGCACGAGCAGTACGTGATAACTGATAATATTTTTACATCGTAAATTTTGCTATACGCTTCTTTTGCCAAATATCTTCTTGTTTTCTTCGTTAAAAAATATACAACCGATAATTTTGAAAAAATGAAATCAATAAACGTTTCATCTATACATTATGGGTAGGTATGAAAATTCCGATTGTACAACGTGACGTTAACTAATAATTGGCAATGAGTAAACATACAATTTTATTCGTTTTACTGTAATAATTATTTTTCCTAGTAGATTAAATTTGTTCAATGTAGTGGAATTTGTTTTTCTCTGCATCCAGAACTCATTTTACATAGTATGTAATTCTGTAGATTTAATTTTGATTCCCTTTAATGAGTTTAATAGTTCTAACAAACTTTCGAGAGTGATTGGCATGAACACACATTTTATTTTTATAGAAGTATATATATATACATATTATATAATATACATTTTTTTTAAACTGATTTAAGCTAAATATATTTTTCAATTTAACTTTAGCTCAAACTATTATTATTCAACCTTTTTGAAAAAAACGTTTTTGGTAAGATGTTTTTTTCTGAATGCTTAATATTTTTCATAAAGTGGCTCAACATTCATGATCAGTGCTAACGTATGATGTAAAATAATTCTTAAAATTTACGAACATAAAATATGGTCCACGTATAAGAACAAATAATAAGTCCTGATTTACAACTATTTGAAATTTTTTAAAACTGATTGTTATATAAGGTACAATTAAAATATAAAAATTAATCTTTAAAGTTTTTTTCTCGAAGTACCCTCCACACCTGTAAGCTGTGGATCCAAATCGAACAGGCGAAACCGGTTTTACCGACGATTATAATCATTTAACATACTATTTAAAAATGTATTGATAAATTATTCTGTTTTTAAAATGTTTTTGAGTAAAATAAAAACCAAACAAAAGTTTTTTGATTCTTCTATAGTGTATTATATAATATTATGGTCTTATGGTACAATCTATGTAGCCATCCGTAACCGGCATTAAGATTGACAAACTAACCGGCCTTGCTTGCTGAGGCGTTAAATCATAAATACCTAACGGATTTGTTTAAGCATAACCGCGGAAACAACAAAAAAACACACAACCAACTCATTCAATTTTCTTAATTCTGAGTAAGTAGTTGGTTTTAAACATTTTTAATTGGCGTTTTTCGATTCGTTCCTAAATTAAAATAACCGGACAAAAACCGCTCGATAATGTAAAAGTTAAGATATTATTATTACATTATAAAATGACAACTGTACACAGATTTAAAATGTTCAAGTTATTTTACTATAGTGTTGTCTAAGTTGTAAAATATTTTGGGAAAGCCTAATAACAGCAGAGTGTTTTTAAATTTTTATTCGGACCTTGTAAAATTATTGTTATGGTTATAACGTATTTTTATTTTTTTTTTCGTACATTTATCTATGAAATAAAAAATAACGATATAAAGAAACTATTCTAAAACTGTTCCTGCGATAAAGCCAGACTGGTTTGTGCTAATCATTGAGATTGAAGACGCATTATTATCGAAGACATACGTGGTATATAATCGTAAATGTTTGCTGTTAAATGCGAAGCCTTATTGTTTACGCTTGTTGCACTACTATAATTAAATAGAGGATAACGATATAATAGTTACCGAAGACTGTAATTATAAATTTAAATATTCAAGGACAAATAGAATAAAAAAAAAAAAAATCATTACAACAAAACTGCTCGTTATTATATTAAACAATATTATAGATATATATTTATTATACATTTTTATCATGATTACGGAAATCGTCATGTTTGATTTTTGGTAGCCTTATAAAAAAACAAATATCGTGATTCAATTTCTAACTTCAGCTTAACAACATAATTTAATATTCTAAGCGTGTTTATATTATTATATGTACAGATCATTCAATAGTTGCATAAGTACATTAATTTTTTAACATAGATAATTTATAACGACTGTGTGAAAAACAACTTGAAAAATTAAAAACATTAAAAAAATTGAACATTTATTTATTACCACATTTTTCGTCAAGATTGTTTCCCACGAACACTTGAACAAACGTATTTGTATATTTATATTTACGTCTCAAAAATTTTCAGTAAAATAATATAAGATATTATGTCGAATGTCTCAATTAGTTGTAACTGATGATCTTGGAAAACAGTAGATATTTTATGTAAAATATTCTTTTTGTAACAATACCAAAATTTTCTATTTAACAAGAATTTTATTCGACAGTTGGTAGTTGTATTACAGAAAATAATAATTACTTTGATAAACTAAGAGGAGTGTACAGCGGATACACGCATCTTTATTTTATCGTTCTGCGAAAACATTTTACACATTTACGACTATTCGCCAACCTTATCCGGAGCTCACCGCTTTCTGTTTGAGTGTAAAAGAGAAAAAAAATATTTTTTTTGATCGACATAAAACCTTGAATTAAATTTTTTTTTACACATGACTGTGTTCATTTGCATGAATTATTTTTAAAGGGAACGAATTCGTGCATTGTTTTTATACCTGGAAACGAATATTCCGCTATTTATCCGTTTTTAAACGCAAGAATACGTTTTACGAAGGTTATTTGTGTGTCATTAAAAAATTTGGTAACAATACTATAATAGACAAACGTTACACGATTTTCGAACAAGCAATTAATCATAACTGACGACCTCGCTATAAACCCAAAAACGTAAAAACGTTGAAATAAACTTGAAATGTTGTGACCAAAATTTTTTAGTAAAATACGAATATCGTTAGAAATAAATGATAAAAAAAAAGTGTATTGTCACGCTTTAAAATGAACTTGTTCGCAACTTCTAACAATTCTTATACAGTGTGCTCAGAGGGTTAAATACTCAACAAATTGTAAATTTATATTATACTTCTTTAGTTAGCACAAGAATAGTAAAGATTTTTCCATAGTTAGCCAAAAAAACCAATGGCTGAAATCATATCAAATAATAATGACGTTTTATCTTTGTATATTTTAATTAAAAGTGAAATTTTTTATACGTTTTAGAATTTACCGGAAGAGTTTTGGCCAAAAACATACTAATAAAAACAAATAAATAACGATCATTTTTAATGAAGTATCGAGATTTTTAACCGATCATTAAGTGGTGCAGGATACAAACATATGTGCAAACATTGATTAATCTAACCGAAAACGTCATTACAAACCTCAAAATTTCATAATTTTCACTGTAAAATTCTCGTAATTTTTAATTGGTTTTTAGGTAAAACTCAAAAATTAAGCATAACTTCAAAAAACGCTTCAACTAAAATACTACCGGACTTCATAGACTTTTTATTAGAGATACTGATTTTAAAAATCGAAGCATTCGCTGACGCTCAGAATCTTTACATGATTTCTACAAAATACAAATAATTATAATTATTAATCGATAGCAATTTAGAGTAACATTTTAAGGTTACTTATTTTGAAAATTGCACACTTCCATCAAGTTTAGTGTATTTAGGTGCTCTATACTGACTCACCACTGAACTATGGCGGTTGATGTGTTTCATTTTTCATATCGTAACCCTATGGTGACAAAAAAAGAAAAGAAAAAACTCAATTGACTCTCATGTCAAAAGGATTCCGAGTGAACCTTTGCCAGTGATCATATTATACATTGTTTTGTCTTACTATTTACAATTCATCGGAATTGAAATTATGTATTGACGTTATTCAAATTCGAACTAATTAACAATTTCAATATCGCGCGACGTGAAACGCATTGTATAGTTTGTACTGTTCGTCCGGGTCTTCATTCGGTCCCGGTCTCGGTAACGCCTATAACGTTAATATTATTTCCATTTTTGACAATCGCACAATACCGATCGAAACATACGACTTAAGGTTCCAGCAAGTACATCTCTTGTGTAGAAGTATTAAAAGAAAAAACTAACCGTAAGCCTGCAAAATGATCGAGGACTGTTTAATACAGAACGGCCAGAACAAGTAAGCAGACTCGACTATATACGACGGATAGATAACGCGTTATTATGTTTTTCTTACAATTTTACGACCAAAATTGAATAGATCTTTATCGAATAAAAGCAATTTTAAAAATGTAAAAGAAAAATTTGTACGTAAAGCGTATTTGTAATCAATCGAATTTTCAGGAAAAATCCAATTTTTTTGGGTAACGCGAAAAATGTATTACACTATTTTTAGGTAGTCAGGTTGTGAACAGTGAAGTTACGATAGTTGTGTTCTGTTATTGTGCTGTGTAATGACACATTTACATTTATCGGTATTAAATAATTTCTTGTTCTCCGTTAAGGTTTGTTGTTTACATTTTAAACATATTTTTTCAGTTTATATTACGTAGTTATCGTCCTAATGTTATAATGACGTTTTGAAGTTCGTGTTTTGAAAAGTTGCTTATTTTATACAAAATAAACTATGCATTTCAACTAGACCGGCCTGTAGATACTGTTTTCGTAAATGTATTAAAAGGCAGAATTATTGATAAAAAAAATATATATAATCGAACGTAAATGTTTGATCGTTGTTTCGTGAACATTACTTGTATTTATTTACATATATTATCGCCGAGGACAAACGTATTATACTATAATGTGTTTACACTGTGCAGGGTGGTCATCCAAAATAATTGTTCGTAACTGTACATAATTCAACACCGAGATACGGAATTTAAATTTTGAAAAACGGTAGAAAAAAAACCATTCCATTTGGTTAGGTACTTTTGAAAATACCTAATTACAAAATTACAAAACTCCATTAGCAAATATAATGTAATACTATATTGTCGTACAAACTTGCATGTTAATTGATTTATGAAAATCACTATATGACTTTTGAGAATTTTTTAGGACCCATAAAATTTTTTTTTTAGCATAAAATACTAAAAAAATCAGTGATCACAACACGCGATTATGTAACTTGTGGGTTTCACAACAATGTTTGTTTTAGTGGATCAGCCGAATCGTAACACTCAAATGAAAACCACAATACAATACTAGGAAAGTTTTGGTAGATTTAATTAAAAATTTTTTTTTTCGTGTGTCTCGCTATCGCTATGCATGAATATTAATGAAAAAAAAAAAAATTGTAATAAAAATCAGACGAAAAACAAGCTGAACGATAAATTAGCTGGTTTTTATTTGATTGGCTGCAAACGACAAACACGCGTGGTCGGTGGGTTGAAAAACTAAATTTCATTTTCATCTATTCACTTTAAATATTGAAAACCTATGTAAAAACAAGGCACAAAATTGCCGAAACGTCATACGTAAAAACGAATGTGATACACCATAGTTAAAAAGACTTTACCTAGAGACGGTTACATTAATGCATTAAAATGCATTTAATAACTGATTCTTAATATAATAATTTTTTGTTTCACGAACCGAAAAGTATTTATGTAACCAAAATCAATATTTTTTTATTGCGACGTAATTGTAACAAATGTTGTTGTTTTCTTAATACCTTTTGTTTAATCGAGCTGACTGCTTGCTGTTTTGTTCAAAACAGGTCTATTTAAATCACATATATTTTGTGCTTAAAAATAAACATCTTGTTGTTCATACACTTGTCAAAATGTTATTTGTTGGTATTACAATTTTTTGAAGCTACGACAATAATCCATTTCCGTATACAACAGTTAGGCATTTCATCATACGTTTTTCATCGTAACACCTGTCTTGCAGAATATAATAGCATCATTTTTACTCTAATAAAAAATATGAATTTTCTTTAATTCACATATTAATTAATATATTATATATATTATTAAATATTTGATTTAGATACATTTAAAATTTAAGTGAAAAAATTATAGTAAAATTTTCGACGCGTGGACATTCATTTTAAAGTTATACTGTTCATAGAGTGTAAATTTCGATCGCAGAGAGGAAAATATTGTTTTTATACTGATTTTTTTTCGTCCAAACTCATTTGGGTTGAAATTGTTATGCTCCAATATTTTCATGCAGTACTTCATACAATCGGGTTTTAGATCTAGACAGTACTTTGGTCGAAACATTTTTCGAAATTATTTTTTGAGTAAAACCAAAAATATTTCAAAACAGCCGCAAATGACTTGAAACGTCATGGAAGTTATTAATTCTCCGTCATTTTCACACGTTACTGGATTGGATACAATGTCACAAAAGTTTAAAAACAATTTGAGCTAAATGCGAAACTTAAAAATCTGCAACTTGTTGTATATTTGACTCACTGAGCTCACTCAGAATTATAATTTTTGTTAGCAATACAGATTTAATAAAACTACTTTAACGTCCCGACCAGTGATCCTGCACCAGAAATGAAGTCGCGATACTCCATCAAGCTTCCCACCTGACCTAGAACAACGTTAGGACGTATCTAAAAGAAACAAAACATGATATAATTAATATTATGCTTGAAATATAGAAACTTCTAGTCGAAGCGAAAAAATTCATCACTCGTGTCCGTTTGTTTTTGAATATTATACCTATTCATCATACCTTAAACGTCCAAACCGTTCGTATTTTTATATTGAAAAAAAAAATAAGGTTTATACGGTTTTACTATTTATGACCAATTATAAAATGATTTACGTCACGTTCAACAATAATAGGATCGTTGTTTTTTAAAATTTTTTTTGACATATTACATATTAATAAAACGACGACGGAAATAGTTCCAAAATGTATTCTAACCACGTTTTAAGGATTCATTATTTTGCAATTTTTAATGGTAATTTCGTATGTTAATATGTGTTTATTAAATCCTTGACAAATACTGTATCACGCCATCAATCGTGTTCAGAGAGGGAGAGAGTGAGACAGAGGAAGAAAAAACAAAAATTTATTCAATTTACTTCTAAAACTAGTATCAAGGCCCCGTGGTTTGGAATACAGACGTTGTATGATCCATTTAAATGCGTGTATGGTGATGGTGTTGAAAGAACATACGGTTTTACCGTACGATATAACACAATTCAACTTGATTTATGTGCTTCATTTTAGTTTTTAAAGCGCCGGAAAGTGACATTCTACCCACAGTCCTTGCGACGAAGGCCGATTTTTTTTTTCTTTAAACGCATACAATTAAATGTAATCAGGCGGATGTAAATGGTAAATTATAGTAGTTATTTTTTTTGTGGAATATTAAAATGCAAAATATTCAATTAGCAACTAATTCATAAATGTTTGTAAGCTATATGCCTTGAATAGGTACTTTGTACTACGTATATTATTGTGTCATTACGGTTAATGCAGACTCCCGCGTAATATTGATGGTCACGAGTTTGTAATTAAAATGTCTTAATTATTCTATAGCAAATGAAATTTTCTGGAAAGTATTATAGGAACAAAAATAGATAAAATCTTACTTATCATAAATGATATCCTATACGTTTAAAATCATTTTCCATAGTGATCATAATAATATGTTGTCCAGTTAGTTCAAATTTGAGTAAAAAAAATGCTACAATATACAATAGTTATTATATTTTATAGTAAGATATTATATAAATAATAATTATGTTAGGAACCAAAACGAATGTATTTTAGTTCTAACGAAATAAAAAATAACATTAAAAATGTAAAACAAAATACAATTTATCACTAACCGATGGTACGGGTACACGTGGTACAACGTTATTATTTTGTATACGGTAATTCGTCTTGTAGTTTTGAAAATAATTCAACTTTGAACGCATACGATATCATATGAAATATGACTGCAAAACGCAATTATTTTCCCCGATTGGAGGGAATCTTATTATCTTCAAACCAAGCGTGTTTCGTTAGTGTTGACAAAATTTATGATAACGTAAAATTTTTTCATATTTTAACTATATGGTTGGTAATAAGAAGATTGTAATGTGAATTTGAATACTACAAAAATCCCAAATTTGAGTTGATTTCCCCCAAAAATTTAACGATAATTATTTCGCTTGTATGATGCAATTTTAGTCACTAAAAAACATACAAAGTATACACTGATGAAGTGTAATAAGTAAGGTGTAAATACATATAACATTGTATAGCGTTTAAAAAAATGTAATATTAATATATTTTTATTATTCCCTTTTAACACCGAAATACTGTTTATTACGTCAATTTGAATCGGTTTTAATAAAACATCAAAGTAAACGGATGATTTTTCATTTATTATATACTTACCCACCGTTGTTATATAGTATGTATCAAAACATTTGTAAAAAATATTATGTTACATGTACCGACCATCGAAACTTCATTAAATTGGTTATGTCTGATGAAATTTTACTTTTAGTAGCAAATTACAAAAGAACAACTATTGTTATACCTTGAAATGTACACAAATGAGTAAAAATAATAACTATTTCATTGATTTAACACTTTACAATAATATATTATAGATTACTATACATTCATAATTTTGATTCGCCATAAAATAGTAAAATATAACATACTAGAGCGAACAAGTTGCTGATAAGTATTGCACCTAGTCAAAAGCTATCGAAAATAAAAACGAAAATTGTATCATTTATTAGGTAATATCGTTACAAACCGATCTTCGGTCGACTAATAAAATTGATTAAATTGCACTTACTCAGCATTCTCGAATCAAACAAATATACGACGTATTTTCAACGATTATCGTTGAACGATTTACAGGTCGAGCGCTTCTAATATCCCAAAACCGAGTTACTATAAGGGTGCGAAAAATGAACCATTGAAGTTCCTGACCGTGGGAAATTTGATCGACCAGGCCGCAGAAAAGTACCCGGACAGAGAAGCCGTGATTTCCGTGCAACAGAATCGAAGAATCACCTTTTCGGACCTTAAACACGAGGTACACAAAACGCTATTTAATGATCGTACTGATGTTACAGCAATACACCAAATTTTATTTAGGAAAAAAAAAAACACCTGAAAAAAATGTGATTTCAAGCCGTTCAATTAAATTGGGTACGGTTCAAGTGCTATAAGATTCCGTTAAAATAAATGTTTTTTTTACCAATTTATTATTATAGATAAGATAGATATTTTTTTGGAATTACGCGGTAAACATATTTCAAGGTTTTAATACGTCAAACTATATTTTATACGATTTTAGAAAGTTGTGTCTATATAATTACGATGTTGTTTTATCATAATAAATATAGTATTTTGTGCGATAAAAAAGGTGGACGAACTGGCTGTTGGTCTTTTGGAAATGGGGATGAAACCCGGAGATCGGTTGTGTCTTATGGGTTCAAACTCGGTGGAATGGGAAATCACGCTGTTGGCGTCCATCAAAGCTGGATTGATCGCGGTGAGAGAAAAATATTGCTATTACACATCAGGCATGGTAATATGGAGAATAATTTTTGAAATAAATGTTGAATGGAAAACACAAAAATAATTTATGTACTTACCTACCTACCAGCTATATCCACGAGTGGCGGTAATAGTAAAATATTTATCCAAAACAAACGCATTAGAACATATTTTTATGATGGTAATTACTTATTACGATAACTAAATCATTTATAACGGATATTTATATATAATAGTGTATATACATTGTCAAAAAATGATGTTTTTGTGTTGATTAGTTCGTTGGAATAAAACTCAAAATTTGCTCGTGCATAATAATATAATATTTCAAAGAAACGTTTCGCGTCGCGGGTCGAAAATCGCAATGTTCAAAAATGTACGTTTAAAATATAAATTACGTTCAGACATGTACATTTTGGCGTGTCTACTTTATTACACGCATAAAAATATCAAGGTTTGATTTTGTCTTTCAATTTAAGAGTCATGTGCGTTGATTCTGGGCTAACCCGTGTAATTTGTGTACGCTATATTTGCTGTGACCGTTTTCTTATATAGTTAATAGTCAAAGTCGAGATACACACATAACACGAACATCACAATTAATAATTAAAGCAATAGATACCAAAAAAAAAAAAAAAAAAAAAAACAAAAAGTAACTTGTTTATACCTTACTATTTAAAATTAAATGCATCCGGTCACTTATAAATCGTATGAGACCGTGTATTCTTCTTTTTGTCGTAACTCAATAGTAAGTGTATAAAGACGTAACCGACAAAAATACAAAATCTTTGTTCTCCTACATAGTAAAAAAAATAATAATATCCAAGAAAAAAAAAAAAAAGCGTCATAAATAATAACGAATACATTTTTTTAAATGTGTCTAGATGGATTTCCCAACAAGACACCAATTATACTCGTAACTTTTTCACATTAAACACTTTCAGATGACTATTTTTTTTTATTTTTCCGGTCAATATTGATTTAGACAAATTTGTTTCTGGTTAAGACACAAAAGTGTACAAATGAAAATCTGAAAAACAATTTTTTTCGTCTAAAAAATTGTCACTTGGGCCATTGACCGCTACGTCAAATTTTCCGATCCCGCAGGTGAACATTAACCCGTTGTACATGAAACACGAGCTGCACCACTGTCTCAGCAAGGTCGACGCGAAAATGTTAATCGCCCTAGAGTTCCAGCCCGACCAGAAGTACTACGAGCTGCTCAAGAGCATTGTCCCGGAAATCGCCCAACAACCACACGGCAAATCGGTCACCACCAGACATCTGCCGAATCTCGAATACGTCGTGCTGAACACCGACGAAAATCTTCCGTGAGTGCTGCAGTGTATTACCTGTCGGTAATATGGACGATTATTAGTACAAAAAAACCGCCGGTCGGTAGGGCATACAAGCGAAGATAGATTTCTCGCCACGCAACACGAAAAATGTTCACTTAGCTATCTCAACAAATACTCTAAAAGTTTGAAAATAAGTGAACAATGAGTAACTTCAAATATTTAGCTTGTTTACTAATCCGAAAACAGAAGTAAATTCGATTCAACCAATGTGCCGTGTTAACAAAATTACGTATTACCCACCGCAATCACACAACACTAATCGAAGATAACGCGTTAAACATTATTTTCTCAAAAACTATGCTTTATTGATTTCGAAAAAATTTGATAATATAAAACTTTAAATAAACAGATTCAACAATAATTATTGATACACGCAAAATTACATCGCTAACACAAATCGACGTAAGCGCACAATAAATTGTTGTTCAAATAAAAAAGACCATTCATATAACTCACCCGGATAACATAAAGTATTCAAATTTGGACTGGTTAGACGATACCTTGAACTGCATACAGCTAGGTAAAAATTATATGCCCAGTAGTCATCTATGAACGCAATGCGAGGACTAATTCGATTAAATACTTAGGTTATTTAACT
>CM029360.1:24534929-24562233 GCA_017140985.1 Hormaphis cornu
AAAACAAAAAGTAACTTGTTTATACCTTACTATTTAAAATTAAATGCGTCCGGTCACTTATAAATCGTATGTGACCGTGTATTCTTCTTTTTTTTCGTAACTCAATAGTAAGTGTATAAAGACGTAACCGACAAACATACTAAATCTTCGTTCTCCTACATAGTGAAAAAAATAATACTATTCAAGAAAAAAAAAATAGCGTCATAAATAATAACGAATACATTTTTTTAAATGTGTCTAGATGGATTTCCCAACAAGACACCAATTATACTCGTAACTATTTCACATTAAACACTTTCAGATGACTATTTTTTTTTATTTTTTCGGTCAATATTGATTTAGACAAATTTGTATCTGGTTAAGACACAAAAGTGTACAAATGAAAATCTGAAAAACAATTTTTTTCGTCTAAAAAATTGTCACCTGGGCCATTGACCGCTACGTCACATTTTCCGATCCCGCAGGTGAACATTAACCCGTTGTACATGAAACACGAGCTGCACCACTGTCTCAGCAAGGTCGACGCGAAAATGTTAATCGCCCTAGAGTTCCAGCCCGACCAGAAGTACTACGAGCTGCTCAAGAGCATTGTCCCGGAAATCGCCCAACAACCGCACGGCAAATCGGTCACCACCAGACATCTGCCGAATCTCGAATACGTCGTGCTGAACACCGACGAAAATCTTCCGTGAGTGCTGCAGTGTATTACCTGTCGGTAATATGGACGATTATTAGTACGAAAAAACCGCCGGTCGGTAGGGCGGGCATACAAGCGAAGATAGATTTCTCGCCACGCAACACGAAAAATGTTCACTTAGCTATCTCAACAAATACTCTACAAGTTTGAAAATAAGTGAACAATGAGTAACTTCCCATATTTAGCTTGTTTACTAATTCGAAAACAGAAGTAAAATCGATTCAACCAATGTCCCGCGTTAACAAAATTACGTATTACCCACCGCAATCACACAACACTAATCGAAGATAACGCGTTAAACATTATTTTCTCAAAAACTATGCTTTATTGATTTCGAAAAAATTTGATATTATAAAACTTTAAATAAACAGTTTCAACAATAGTTATTGATACACGCAAAATTACATCGCTAATACAAATCGACGTAAGCGCACAATAAATTGTTGTTCAAATAAAAAAAGACGATCAACCATTCATATAACTCACTCGGATAACAAAAAGTATTCAAATTTGGACTGGTTAGACGATACCTTGAACTGGATAAAGCTAGGTAAAAATTATATGCCCAGTAGTCAGCTATAAACGCAATGCGAGGACTAATTCGATTAAATACTTAGGTTATTTAACTCGAGACACGAAAATACGAGAGTATATTATTATAATTTTTAGCGACTTACAAAAATCTCAGAACATCGGGTTTGTGACTTTGAAATTATTTTATAAATAATTAAAAGTTCGTATCTTTTACGTGTTCTAGCGGAGTCATTAAGTACTGGGACGTATGCCAATCGGGGTCGATAAGATCAACGTCGTACCTAAAAAAGTTGAGCCTTGAGTTAAGTCCTCATGCGATATGTAACATACAATTTACCTCGGTAAGGAAACCACGTAGTTTTTTTGAAAAAAAAAAAAAAAATGAATAATTTATAACACACTTTCTTTTATGGTTTTGAGTTCCTGCAGTGGCCGTCTTACGACTCTTGTCGTGATTTATAATATTATATTATAAAATTATTCAGATGAATCAAAACGAATGAAAAATAATTTTAGAAATGTATTAACTCTGATGATAAAAAGTACTGTAAATTTTTGTTTGCCAAAACTTTTGAATCCGATTGTATAGAAAAAAAATAACTTGTTGACAATGGGCTGAAACATACATGCTACATATTATAATACAAAACGAAATGTTAGATAATGACGTCAATCTTTCAAAAAACGCATGAAAATTTTTGTTTTTCATTCATGAAAATATGGTGATTTTATTTCTTAAGCGGACGCGTGTTTCATTTTCCTGTAAAGTAAATAAGGAAATATTTTAATACTCCTAAAAGTGAATATTAATATTATTCGGTACATTTTGTTACGTTTAATCGTATCAGATTTTCTGACGTGTTTGAGTTATAATGAAGTGGAACAAGATCGCATGAATTCACCGGGCATTAATTTTTTTTTCTTTAATTATTGATGTTAGTAACTACAGATTGAATGGTTTTTAACTTTTGTTAAAATGTTTTACCGTAAAACTATTTCAACAATTATTGCAGATTACTAAGAATTAGGAATTATATCAATAAATCACACAAAACTAGGTGGGTACCAAAAACATATGCTGTTAAATTTTTATTGTTTTTTTGTATGTTGCCTAACAACGATATAAATATTAATGTAAATTTAATCAGATAAAAAAAAAATAATAATAAATTATTGCTGGGACGCGGCAATAATACATTTGGTAAAATGTACATCAATTTTTTTTCTTAAATTACGCAATCCTAGGTTATTTATCATTTAGTATTCTACATTTTGAGCAAGAAAACTGTACCAGTTTTTACAGAAATGAGAATTGTTTTTTTTTTTTTTTTTGGTTAGCATCACGCATAGCTAGGAAAAAAACGTATGAAAAAAAAAACACTTTTGAAAAAATTTATACTCGTTTTTATAAAACACATACTTCGCTACTTTGTCATAATTTCCAAAATAAATTATTAAAATCACGTACTGTGATTACAAATTGTTTGGTAACAAATCAAATAAAATTCTGTTAAACATTTTAAAATATTATGACTATATTTTATAAGTTAAATATTGTTATTTTGTTTTTTTTTTTTTGATCGGTGATAACTTAGATTTAAAAAAAATTAAATGTATGAATGGCATAAGCTGTATCATTTTGTTCTAGTTGAAAAGTATGAGTAACGAGTTACATTGTTGCAATTATTTATCAGTATTCATCATACGACAAAATATTATAATAAAAAAAACAAACAACCTTTTATATCAAACAATTTTTCATAATAATTTTACTTTTGTTTATTAGTTATTTTGCTCGTCGTATGTACTATAATTCATTTTACAGTCGTTCAAGTTGGAGTTAAATTTTTTTTTAATTTACACTGTTCATAATTCTGCATCTTGCCATGAATATAGAATATTTATATTCTATATTATTATAAATTTATAATACATTTGCCAGAATGATCTGGTCAATAAATTGTTAATTCGACTCGACAACTATAAATCTGCAACTTCAACAAAAATTATACGTATTCTGAATTTGAAAAAATAAGTACAGCTTAAGCTCAAAATATTCTTCATAATTTTCCTTTCTATTGTTACTTTTTATGATTGATCGTTTAATAGTTTATAGTTTCACTGATAGGTATGTCAAAAATAATACATTTACATGCACTGATAGTAAATCTTCCTTATTTCAAAATAGTTAAAGATGATGACGATAACTATTTTGAGGTATAATTTATTTTTTAATCATGCAAAGTCTAAATGATAATTATTTTGATGTTTAAAAATATTACGAAAACGTTTTCATGTTGACAAGATTTAAATTATTATCTATTATCATCTACGCAGTTACGTATTCATAATTTATTTAATTATTCAAAACTACATTATAGCATTTTTAAATGTAATCTACATAAAAATTATACTTTATTCTTTAAGAGGCAATCAGAATTACAATATATTTCATAAGACTATTTCGATTTTAATCTGAAATAAACAATAAATTATTGCTTGCGTAAAAAGTATTGAAAATTTCTATATATAGCTTGAAAATGTTAGAAATCAATTTCATATACTTTGTACTTTACTTTTTTTCATAATGTATACAAATTTTAACTTGGTGATTGGAGTAGGTCACTTTTTTGGTGAATCACTTGTTTAGTAGGTAAAGTTTGACGTTTCATACTAAATTTGAACAGATCTTGGTTCACTATAAAAACATTAACTAGTCTTTGGTTTCTCAAAGATTTTTACGAAAAGTTTATTGAACAATAATGACAATTAACAACACATTTTCAAAGTTTTCTATTAAACTCAAAAAATAGTTAAAATTTACTACCATCTCTCATTGTCAATGAACGTTTATGATTTAATATATATTATACATAGGTACTTTTTTTTTTAGATAGGTGTATATCAGGGTTCGGCTTTAATCTCTTACTTGTTCTCTATAGTAATGGATGAAGTTACAAAAGAGATTCAAGATGAGGTACCCTGGTATATGATGTTTGTTGATGATATAATTTTGATTGGAGAAAGTCTGGAAGATGTTAATAATAGTTCGGAAGAGTGGAGATTAGCTCTTGAAGGGAAGGGATTGAGAATGAGTAGAAGTAAAACAGTGTATATGGAGCATAATTTTGGAGGAAAAGACGATACTAGAAGGGCTATGAAAATCGGCGGTGACATAATAGAAGAAGCAGAAAACTTTAAGTATCTAGGATTCTTTGTAAGAATGGACTTAATGAGAGATGTGAAACTAGGATTAAGTGTGGTTGAATGAAATGGAGAGATAATTCAGGTGTTTTATATAATAAAAGGATTCCAATGAGGTTAAAAAAAAAGTTCTACAGGATTTTGGTGAGACTAACCGTATTGTACGGTTCGGAGTGTTAGGCAGTTGACAGGAAATTAGAACAGAATACGAGTGTGGTCGAAATGAGAATGCTTAGATGGTTGCATCAATAGTGGATAATAAAATGAGAAAAATAGACTGAAATGGTTTGAGCGTGTGATGAAAAGAGAGGATACTCGACTCCAAATAGTTGGGAGCAGGGCAAAGATGAAGAAGAAGACTTTTTTTTTTTTTTTGAATTCATAGATACAATTACATCATTTAGATGATTCATTCTTTTTTAACCACGAGACTACTTGTAGATTGTTCTACACAAAGTATTTTGTAAATAATTCTTACGACAAATCAAACGTTTTTTGAAATTATAAATTTACTAAATTTGAATTTAAAACTATTTCAACAATTTCAATTATAAATTCCTGTCCCGTCAAATATAAAGATAACTAAATGCGATATTAATTATGTTGTAGGGTACAACTGGTGCTCCAAAAGGAGCGTGTTTGACTCATTACAACATCGTGAACAATTCATATTTCTACACGAAAAGAATGCTTTTAACGGAAAAGGTAGAGTTTATATTTTATACGATTGTATGGCAAACGGATTCAGCTATTTTTGTAAACGGTTTAATATTGATATTATAATATTGTTGTTCGACTAATCCATTACCTATTAAGTAATTCGGAGAACTTCCGGTGCGTCAATATAATTTTGGAATGTTTTATGAATTTAAAAACAGAAACATAGAATTTTGTTGCAAGTCCCATTTTTTCACACCTTTGGCACGGTAGTTGGTATAATGGCAAGTCTCAACAGTGGCAGTGCTTTGGTGTTGCCAAATTTCGGTTACAAACCCGTGGACTCCGCAAAGGCCATTATTGCCGAAAAGTAAGTATCGCTTATAATTGGCTATTTATTACAATGTCGAAGAGTAAACTTTTATATCCCCTCACAAATGCTGATCAGTAGAGTAAGCATATAGTCGTCTCAAAGAATTCAATCATATTTCGATACCATTTTAATTTTTTGTTTTCAACTAACGACAAAACAAAAGCGAATTTCATACGTGCCACCGACTCTTTTAGACTCTGAGCGAAGCGTGAAAGTTATTGATTTTACATAGATGAGTGATTTTTAAAAAAAATTTTTTGCAAACGTGTCTTTGACAAAATTGATTTTGTTTTATGATCATGACTTCCGTAATAAAGAATTCTTAAATCTGAAATTTTTACACAATGTTTATATAGATAATATACAGGTTTTAATATAAGTTTCAACATATTTCAACAATTTTCGGGCCAACTATAGAACTTTGAAATAAATGTAATCGGATTTTATACAAACGTTATTCGTTGACAACGTCCCAATATTGAATATATCTACAGGTCTATTGTTGAGAAAATATGTGTTAGAAAAAGAAAAATATTTTTATGTTAACTATACAAATAGGTGTACAGTTTTGTATGGGACACCAACGATGTACATTGATCTAATCATTGCTTCGAAGCAGCTATTGAACGATGGGTATTCGATCACCACACCTGAAGTTGCGTTATGTGCAGGAGCAATTTGTTCGCCAAAGTTGTTTCAACAAATCAAGACGGTATTCAACGTGAACAGACTTGCGGTAATTACAAATGTATTAAATAGTAATAAATGATTTTCACAAACTTGAGCTAAAATTAAAGTTTTAAAAAAATTAATTTATTTTTTTTCTCCTTTTTGGTTCACTAGTGAAATACTAGTATCAGTAAAATTCAATTCATTCAGTAAAAAAAAAAAAAAATGCTTTAATTTTCATAACATGATTGAAATGCTTTTACTATTAATGGAATAACAATAAAATCGCATTTAAATACCAAAAAAAAACTCCAATTACACAACAACGATACGTTTGATAAAAACAATATTATAAGAAATGACAATAATTGATCATTACATACATAAATATACGCGAAAAATGATCGTAAATGTAGGTAATTTTTTTTTGTATTTTAAACAGAATATTTTCTTAAATCACAGGTTCTCGGTATACTGTTATGGGTTTTTTCACTTATCAATTGATCATAAAACATAATATAAAAAAAAATTTATAGATGCTGACAGTCTTAAGCTACTAAACAGAATCTTTTTTTTTTTTTTAATAACATACCTAAATCGGTGTGACTATAAATCATTATGTCTATGACGGGTCTTAATCACGGTTTTACGTGCTCGTTATAAAATATTGTATTGTATTGTAAGTAATACAACCGGTATTTAAAACACCAAGATGACTTTTAAAACTTTTATTTTATATATTATGTACAATGTACACAAGAATAATAGTTAAAAATAAATAACAGTAACGAGCCGCGGGTGTACTAAATCACGTCTTTTTATTTGGATTGATTATTCTGTTTTGAAAGGAGCATTTTAACATTTTATACAGTACAAGTATTGATAAAGAGTTACTTACAAAAATGACAATTTTGAGTATGTTCAGTCAGTCAAACAGTAGAAAAATAAAAAATGTATAACCTCTACCGTAAGTTTGAAAACTCCGGAGGTTGTTCGAAATTTTTGTCACGTCAAAACATATAAATGTTGTGAATCACGAATTGAGCTAAGCAATGTATTCGACTAACCATAATACGATTTCGTACAAACTTGACAAGGATATTCGGATTTAATTAAAAAAATTAATTTTATACTTGTAAAAAGCAGGTATTATTATTACAGTAGAAAAAAATGAAAACACGGCGTTTGGTTTTGATTATTGCTGTTTGACAATTCTATTGCAAAGAAAAAAAGTGCATTTTTTGTTTATAATAATTAAATAAACTATATTACTATAACTATATTCTATTATATAGTGTTTAAAATAAACATCAAGTACCTAGGTAATATTTATCAAGTTCAGACTGTCAAAAGATTGTTGTGAAATTCAAATTTAAATACACCTTACAAAAACGAAAAAAAAAAAAAAAACAAATAACAATAATGCTAACGACTGTTTCACAAGGTCACAAAGGTAACTGATAATTTCAAACTGCCATTCATGGGAAGCAAATTAAAATAATTGAATATATTTACACGCTTATTAGCGAGTGCGTGCGGTAACATTTGAATTGTTTATTCAACGTTTAGAAATTGTTTAAAGTATATATAACAATTACTGGTATAATACTATAAATTACTGTTAATACGAGTATTTACGGTTACGACCATAATTTAAGTTGTGAGAAGTACCTAATAGAAATAATAAAAACAAGATGATGGTAAATTTTTATAATCGAAAGGCACTTGTGTTCCTATTATGAAAAGTGATAAAGAAAAAAAAACGGGAATCGCTCTACTGAGCAGATGTTTTTGAAATGATGTTATTCAGGTAGAAAATTTTGTTTCACATTTAATTGTATTTAATTTTCAAATCTTAAACTAAAAAATTGTGTTGGTTACGACGAGTTTTTTTCCCGAAAATGAGTTAAATTAATTCCAAAGTTAGTTATGAGCAATTTTTGAAAGTTTTCCAACTTAAAACGAAAAAAAAATTTTTACTTTACAGATTTTTGAAACTTTTTGTTAGCATATATGTTTACATGTTGTCAACCATGTATTGAAGTTGCAAAATTTTTTGTGGAAAATTACATTTTTATTGAACAAGAATTACAAAAAAAATGGTAATTTTCAAAAACTTTAAAGTTCTATCCTTAGCTCCCAAGTGTTTTAAATAACTTGAAACTTGTATCATACCTGTAATTTACCTATATTAATATTATGTAAAAGTTTTAGCTTGTTCCGATCATTATTTCGGAAGTTATATCTGAAAAACTGTATCGATTATATCAAAAATTTGAGACCCCTCAAAGTACCAGCTCAGTTAAAAACTACACAACAAATTGATGGTCGCAGAAGTACTTTTTTTCCAGAAATTTATTAAAAAATATTGCGTTCAAATTAAGCAAGTGAAAGGAGAAAAACCGGTACTTATTGGGTAAAAAAATTGAAATTTTTTCTCATTAACCTATATTATATTCAATAAAAAATATTATAATCACCGTGAATGTTTGTAAATGGACGACATGAATGAAAAATACTTCATAATATGCTATATGTGCACAACGTATTTTACTTTTGACGTAGTTTGTATACCTACCTACAAAACACTGTGCCTTTTGAAAACTTAAAACCATGTTTAGAATGTTTTTTAGAAGGTAATTTTTTAACGTTTTGTTCGATAACAATCCAGTATGAGTGAAACTATTATAATCGAACAGGCAAAATACGAAGAGCTAAAATTAAATTATTTTGGGCTAATATCTGTATTGATTCCCCCAAGATAACCATTGATTGAGATTAGGTAAAAACATATAATTTATTTTTACCTAGATATTGACCAACACTGGATAGTTGCTGCGTGGTGTATGTATTTACGTTACGTAGTCATAAAACATTTCTCAATTTATTGTAAGTACCTTGAACTTACTTGACCACTATACATTCCATCTATGTTGCCCAGTATTTCACGGTTTCTTATAATAACCGCATCGGTTGGCTTACTTAATTTGAGTATTATTATTATTAATGAGTATTCGAAATGTTTAACCACAACGAGAGTTCGGTGATTTGGAGTAGGTTACTGGTTTGGGTAAGCACCGGTTACAGTAGGTCACGGTTTGGGATAAGGCACGTGGTAGAGGTGAAAGCGATTATAAAAACTATTCCAATAGTGGAGCTCCTTGTATGAATGAAGTTTGTGTTGTAAAAAAAAAAAAAATAATATTAATAATAATGACAAACTAAAACGAATTTACAAAAATCTAACCTAACATAACCATGATGTAATATTTAAAAATTTTTATTAAATATAGAAACGATTTTCTTTCGTTTAGTAATAAACTGGGAATGAAACTAATTCCTGATCTTTTGAATGAACGGAAAATTATTTAAACAACAATACAACGATGTTTATTCGTCATAAAATCAATCTCAAACGTATCAAAGCTATCTACGTAAGATAACAAAATCAAATTTTTGTTTTTATGAATTATTAGGATTTTTTTCAATAGACAGCAGCTGCTAATAATAATAAAAGTTTGCGTAGCGTTCTATATTTCATATACCTACTTGGTTGATAAACTATAGTGATGAGTTTTATTTCTATTTGAAACAATACGTTCTATTGTTTTGTTTGCCGCCAAGAAAACCAAATCAGTTTGTATCGTAAAGGATTTTAGTAATAATCATAAGTTGATACAGAAATGAAAACAGACCATTAAGCTTAGTTCAAGTACAAGTCAACAGCACTCGGATCTAGTTAAATACAGTTGTATGTTGGCTGTGAACGAGTCTTTTTTTTCTTTTTTTTTTAATTTCATAAGCAAATACTATTTTTATGGGTTTTCACTTTTCAGTGATGGGCTAAGCGCCCACCGAATGCTTTTCGAGTCTTGACCCCACAAATGTGTGTTCATAGAAATAAATATTTATAAATTAAATTTTTAATACCACAAAAACAGAAATTAAAAGTTTTCAATGTCAATGGTGGTTGGCCGCCTTTGTATTCTCCCCTACAAGTGATAAATATAATTTTTAATATTATTAATACGCTTATCTTGATTCGATAACAAAATTAGGTGAAATATCCTAACTGAAATAATAATAATAATAATAATAATAATAACATTTTGTTGTGTTTATATTGAATAGTCGATCTACGGAATGACTGAAGCAAGTCCGATTGTGTTCCTCTCCAACGCAGACGAATCACACGACAAATCACTGAGTACAGTAGGCCAAGTGCTTGATCATAGTGAGGTAAGCGTCGAAAAAGAAATGTTGGTCTTTAACGTTTTTAATATTTAATTTATCGTCGATAAAAACATTATGTACAAGCATATAATAATATTTTCTTGTTTACCTTGAGTTGATGCGATTGTGTGAATGAAATATGGGGATACCATTGAGAAATGTGAAAAAAATTAATTATACTCCACTGTTATACCTAATATTACTATAGTATGGACTCGTTTGTGTTTATGTAACAGTAGTCAAATAATTTGTCGACTAACGTTTTTATTTTTTTGACGTTTTGTGGTTTCCTACAACTATTAACATTAATTCTTTGATTTATATAATATCTTTTAGTGATTAATTAGTCAAGCAAAACACAAACTGCAGCAATTACGGTTTTTGAACACGATTCCGTATAGATTATTGGAATATAGTAACTATATAGGTCACAAAATATTATTATTAATACTTGACAAAAAACAGAAAATGAAATCTCGAAGAAAAACTAATTCATAAATCATATTTTTAATATAAACGAGTTATATAAAAACAAATAAATGAATTGTGTTGTAAATTCCATAGTATGACCTATTTATACATATTTCTGAAATGTATAAAAGTCATAGAAAAAAAAAAAAAAAATACATTTTTGAGAGCTTACCGCAAATATTTTTGAGATTCAAACGGCTTTATGACGTTCTAATAAATTTGTTTGATCGATAAAATCGTAATTTTTAATTACTATTTGAAAGTGAAAAAATACAAAAAATAAAATTAGACGATAAATCACATCGTGATAGTAAAAAGTGTGAAATCGTTTAACGTACTTACTATACGCACTCGTTTTTGGTTGGCATTATGTTAACAACCTTTCAGAATCATTGACACGTTAATCATCTGACTTAATCTGATCGTTTTTATATTTCTGTGGTGGTAATTTAATGTACCGTAAGCCGTAGGTAAATTCATCGACCGATATTATGTCGATTAAGTTTATTACAATTATTTACAAAACATATTTTCCTCTGGTGAACTATGTAAATAACTCATTGATCAATAACTAACATCAATATTCAGTTACATTGAAATATCGTTGGTATTATAATAATTGTACGTGTTATTACGTGTATTATGTTTGACACACGTGGTAATCTACAAGATGTCGTTCAAACATTACGTGCGTACGAATATTCTTCGACCTAAACACGTTTGTAAACGTTGTATCGTCATGGTGTTTCTTTTTGATTAACTGACATTTTTGATTAGGAATAAAGTGAATTTTAATAAAACTGTTGGTTTAAAGAGTGGTTATTATGGTTATCGTGTGTTCGGATAACGATGACAGAGGAAATTAGCTTACGAAAACCTGCAGCAATAATATATTATAATATGTGAATTGTAAAGTATTAGGTGAAATATTGTGATGAAAAAAAAAAAAAAAAAATACGGTTAGATGTATAAATGTCTTCGTTTAGTAATTCCCGAAAAATAATCATTCAGAATTTATGAATCCAGAATGTGGACGTACAGAAAAAGGAATTGCCGAATTTTAAAGTGCCCGAAGAGTATTACGCCAGAAAATAAGTGTTTTACCAGCATTTAATACATACAGATAGTAAATTACCAGAAATGTAGTGTTACAGTTATATCAAGACTAGAAAAATCTACTTTATCCTAATATACAAGTTTTTACATTTCAGGACAATCTAATATAGCTAAATTAAGCTAAATTGTACCATAAATGTATGTAGAACGTATTATAATTACAGTGTTTTGGTACGGACGTTAATTTTCATACGAACCTTAACGTATGACTACCATTTACTTAATGAAGAATTCCGACGGGTTGTATCAGTTTTAGTCGTATCAATTAATAACGATATTATAAATTTCTAAACCGAAAAAATCGGAAATTAACTTAAAATTGGGTCATCGAAATTCACGTTTGTAGATATGACGATGGTCGGAAATTTGATAATTTCCTGACATAAAAAAATAAAAACAATACATTCTTTGCTGACGCTCAGAATCTAATATTAATAATTTTATTTATGTATAGCCTATACATAATTTCGCATACGATTTTGGTATTAACAACTGACTTTAAAAATGAGGAAGTTCTATCTTCGACTGTGGATATTTTTTTTATGTATGTTCATTGATTACTCTGCCAAAATTTTAACAGAAGTATAAAACCCACTTAAAAAAAAAAAAAACAGAAAAAACATTAAAAATGATAAAATAATCAAACTAAAAAAAAAATATTATCGTTTTTCTTAAGTCGGTGCCATTCAACATTTACAAATATTTTTTTTAATTTTATTATTTTATAATTTTTAGTTCTTTTTTTATTTTTTTAAATCGCTTTCATGTTTTTTGTTAAAACTGTTTAATTGGTCAGTGACTACCGAACATTATTATATCATTACGTTATATTAATCACAATAAAGTATGTAAATAAAAATTAGAAAATAAAAATTTTGATTTAAAAAATTAATTAATATCTTAGTAAGGTTTTCCTTTTTAGATTTTGAGCTTATTTTTAGCTTTTACTTGTAAATTAAACTCCTTAAAAAGTAGCGATTTATGTGTATTGATGTATTAGTTTATCTACTTGATGCGCCGTTTAATACACTTCTTAGTTTCAGGTTCAAACGAAAAAAAACAATTGTTACTCGTTAGCTTCATATAAACAATAGTAACTATTGAATTTCTTAAATGGTCTTATTAAATACAAATATTTAATATTAATTGGAGCACATTTTGTTCATAGAAATAGTTTCACACAGTTAATTATAAACTGATAATATACAGAACACTACTTACTTAAGTACCAACCTAACTTAAGTACTTACCTAGTTCTTATACAATTTATTAGGAGTACATTGTGTATTGATATGAACATGAAAATATTCAAACTATCTACACGTTCTGTTTTAACAGGATTTGATACCCTTATCCTTGGAATATTTTAAATTCCTTAACGTTGATTTTTAAATTTTCTTTAAATTGTTTTTCTAAACATTAATTTAGCTTAGTTTGAATAATTTTCTAATGCATAGAACGGACAATTTTAGTTTCTCAAGAGTGCAATATTTATAGTAATACGTTTTTTAATATATAAGTAAAAAAGTGAAATACAGAATGTAAAGTGACGATTTTCTGAACATTTTCTAACCGGAAATGAGATGAAAATTTTAAAATACCGTGTTTTAAAAACCCATTTTTCAAAGAATAATATCTACATAAATAGTAAACACGAACGTAACTACAACTAATAGCAAATATTAGTTCCTCATTTGATTCCTCTGCCACGTCGTCAATTTTGTAGGTTCGTTATAAAACACTTTGTTTCTGTACGAGAAGGAGGTATTTAACGAAATTCAAGACGCTTCACGAATATGTATTCAAATTTCGTTATCATCCAAGTTGAGCAAGTTGATGATAAAATCAATTTTTGTCGGGATCTGTCAAAAATTTCTTTATTCATGAGTTTTAACATTCAAAGTTTTACGTTTAAATACAAAATCAATTTGTCTAAGTTCAGTTGAATAAAATATAATTTTTGTTCATCTTTAAAATGATCACTAACACGCTATCGTATGTTGCATCGGAATATGAGCATATCGTTTTAAATACATCGAGACGAATCTTTTTAAGAAGGGCGTATTAGATTAGTAGTACACCAACGAAATGTTGGCCCTGCACGTCATTAAAAAAAAAAAAAACCTACTTGACTGAGTCATTGTCAAATATCGTGAGAGGTGAAAAGCCGTGATGATATTATTATAATGAAATTTTTAACAAAACTATAAATATACCAGTTTTTGAACACTTTTCGACTGATTTTCAATTTCTTGCACGCAGGCCAAGGTCGTGGACCGGAACGGGGTCACCGTGCCGATGGGCGTTCCGGGCGAAGTTTTGTTCAAGGGTTACAACGTGATGCCGGGCTATTGGAACGACGAGGAGATGACGAAGAAGGCGATCCTCGAAGACGGGTGGCTCAAATCCGGGTATTTTTTTTTACAACCCAAACGCACGTCGTTTTTATGCGAAAATCCGGTCTAAAGTGGAACCACTTTTCGTTTCGGGGGCATCAATTTACAGGGACATTTTGATTCTGTGCGAGGACGGTTACGGCTTGGTGACCGGCAGGATCAAGGACATCATCATCAGGGGCGGCGAGAACATACAACCGCAGGAAATCGAATACTTTCTGGAGTCGCAACCCGATATCATCCAGGCTCAGGTTAGTAATGCAAACGCGGTTCGTTCGGGTGATCCGTTTTTTTTTAATTTATTATGATAATAAAACTGGCAAACAATCGTGCGTATCGTTACGCTATTAAAAATTGGGAAATTTCATGAATAACATTATATTTTACATACGAGTAAAGATGGTTTATCCACGCTGCAAAGTGTCTCATGTTAAAAGTTAAAAAAAATAGTCGTTTAACTAGTTAACATTATGAACTTAATTTTCAGTTGAAAATTTTAGTCGTAACTTAACTCAGTTTAACAACAGCAAATTTTCATACTTTTAAGGGTTTCTGCATTAACGGGTCCCAATTATGCCATGAATCCTAATGTTGCAACTGTTCGTGTCCATTTTTCGTGTGAGAAAATTCCAAAAATTTTTAAATTAAAAACAAATTTATCTATTTAATCTATCCACTCTTATATTCATATTTTAAACATAATCTAAACATCGTGAAAGATGAAACATAAAATTGGATTTTTATTTTTAAATTCTTTCCCTTTTTTAAAACGCATTTAACGTTTTTAAATGCAAACACTACACACAGTGTTGATTTCGGGTTTGAAAACGAAACGCGACTCCAAATTTGTGGGACGACAGTCAACTAGTATTTTTTAACTTTTTTAATTTTAATAATTTTTCATGTCGTCCGTTTGAGTTCCAGGTGTTTGGGATACCGGACAAAAGACTCGGTGAAATAGTGTGCGCTGCTTTGAAAACCACAAAAGGATCCGAACTGAACGAAGAGACCGTGAAAAATTATTGTAACGGGAACGTGAGTTACGATAGCAGAAATGTTTTAGACACGTAAAAAAATTATACTCTTTATCGTGACAGATTGCAAGATTTAAAGTCCCGAGACACGTGTTGATCATGGACGATTTTCCGAAAACCGTTTCTGGGAAGATCCAAAAGTTCAAACTCCGTGATATCATGATAGAACATTTGAAAAACATCGAAAATTGTCTTTGATAGTATCGATTTTTCTTTTCTCTTTTCATTTTTTACCATACGTATTTATTTTATTCAAGTGAAGAATATAACTCTATATACGGATGCGTGCATACGGCAACGAATAAATCATTGATAAGAATTAAATCGTGCAAACATAATAAGTTGCTCGTGGTTTTTGAGGCATCACCATATATTGTACCTGTAGCCGTTATTAAAAATTAATTTTGTGTAAGGAATTGTTTTTTGTTGTGTGATATGCCGTTAAATTTATAACGAATATTTATGTCAATGCGAGTACTGAACATACATACGTATATTGAATTATTTGTATTCTATAACATTCTTTTGTCGTGTTGAATATTTGACGGGTTTACTTATAAAATATAATAATAATTACTATAATTATTATAGTGTTCATAATTGATTGAAAGCTTTTTCCGTGTATACTATGTGCAATATTACAGGATTCGGTGCAAAAAATGACGCACATAAGTAGTCAAATATATACGCGTGTTGTTACACCAGATTGTTTTTAAATTTTTTTTTTTTTTTAAATAGATATTTTACTTTAAAATACGATTGTACAATAAAAGTAAATTATACTTGGCAAAAACAGTTCAACGAAAAACAAAACAAAAGTTTTAAACTATAGTACTAATAGGTGCAATTATTACTTCATTAAACTTGTTTAAGAAAATCACCTATGTGGCACGTCTGAATTGAAGTTAAAATAGGCTTAACTAAGCGGATAAGGTGTTTTTTAGCGAAAATTTTTTTAGATCAATGTAAGAAAATGATTTATCATTTAAATGGATTCTCGTGGTTTAAAATGCTCAAAAATGTGTAGATTTTGCGTAGAAGTAAAAATAATATAAACATTAGTGTCCAAATTGAAATTCGTCTGTTTTTCTCTGTTTGAACAATTTAAGAAATCATAAATTAAACTTCGTGTACTATAATTATTACAGATATTGGTACACAACTATATAACGTGATTGCGCTCGGTTTTGCTCGTTAAAAAATTCGTCTGTTTTTTTTTGTTTGAACAATTTAAGAAATCATAAATTAAACTTCGTGTACCATAACTACATATTACAGATATTGGTACACAACTATATAACGTAATTGCGCTCGGTTTTGCTCGTTAAAAAATAATCGAATTTCTAATCCAAAACATATAGGCAGTGACGGAAGTGGTATATGATTGTTTAAGCATTAGGGTTTCACATGACAAACGTTATTTTCATCACAATAATTACAGTACACATTCTTAAAAGCGTTTTAACTTTTGAAAAGATTTCGATTGTGTTTCGAACCACTATATAATTGTACGAATTGCACACTTGTCGTTACATTAATAATTCGAATTTTATTACATACGTTTCATGTTATACAATACAATTTATTCGTGTACAAGTAGTGATATTCTATGTATAAAAAAAAAGTGATAGTAAAAAACATTATAAAAATGTTTATGTCTAGTTTGACAAACCCAAAAATTCGTAGCGTTGACGCCCGAATGACGTTCGCAGTAAACGCACTCGTTAATAATATTGTTATCTTGGATATATTTTAGTATCAGTTATAAAATGTACTCTTCCTAAAATGCCGCGTTGAACGTTAATGATGTAGACGATGACTTTGGAAGTTACTGTGGAGAATGTTCAATTTCGGAAGTTCAAGAACAAGGTTGGAACCTTGTAAAATTCTGCAGTATCCTTCTGCACAGGTATTATATATTTTGGAATTAAAAAATAACAATGAGTTTTTCCCTGTCGACCTTCGGAAAGATCGTTTTAATCAATTATTTTTGCAACTAATGAATGGATTTACGACGAGAATGACGTACAAAGCTAATACGCGAGTTTGTCATAATACTGTAATTTTTACGCTTTACGAGTAATGAATACATCCTTATATTTTTATCGTGATTCGTTGTGTGTGTGCAAGTTTGTTTAGTGTTAACGCTGTTTATATATATATATATATTAACACCGTATAGTTTTATTAGAATAATTGCACGATCAACTTCACCAAACTTTGCAGAAAATGGGCAGGCGTTAGAATAAATTATAGTACCTACTTTAATTTTAACAACACTTTGTGTTACAGGAAAATTATTATATGTTATCGTATTGAGAAAATAAATGTGTATTGTACTTTATTGAGTTTATGCACCTAGATGATATCGCGTGATATTTGGCACCTAAATCAAAATTTGAATTCAATTTTTTTTTTCAAACCGTTCATTATTATTAAGCGAAATCAGCAGTTGACAAAAGAAATAACAAACGTACAAGCTAGTATTTTACAACCATTGTTTGTCACGTGTTGGTAAAACAATACAACGATAATATTGTGGCTTTAAATTTTGAATTACTGGGTATATTTAGTGTATAAAACGAGCAATTGTCGACCGAAATTTTAAAGTTATACCTACTATTCTTAGCTGTTAAATATTGAAGTTTAACATTGAAAACGTAAAGCTATAAAAATATGAGACGACAAATCATGGGTGCATTAATTTTTGTAATTAGTTTAATGTTTGACATTCCAATAAAACATTCGTTTTAATTATACTACAATCACAGATGTACTATTACCATCAGTAGCGCAACTAGGATTATTTTGAGGGGGGTGTCTGTCTCATTAAAAATATAAATAGATCACTTTTCAATAGTTATTAAATAAAAAATACGGTCCAAGGGGGGTGTCCAGACACCCAAAACACCCCCCCTGGTTGCGCCACTGATTACCATTATATTGTGCGAATACACATAGAGTTATATACAAGTAATATATTTCATTTCAATCAAGTTTAGTTATAAAGGTTTATTGAAAACCGTGGGTACTTTTTGAAAATCTATTATATAATTTGGATTTAATTTTATTTATTTTTTCTGAGACAACTTAACTTATAAAATGGTACTCGTTAAATTAATTTTAAAATTGTGTACCACCAAATGTACGATTTGTACGCCAAATTTATTTAGTTGTGCTAGAATCGAAATAATAACAAACATTTTATTTTCAAAAATCTAAGCTTTAATCTTTTTTTTCTCGTTTTTATTATTGATGGATCCATACAGTAAGATATTGATTTTCTTTTTGTTTAACATAAATAATTTTATATAAAATGGTAATGATTTATTTTGTTGATTTGTGTGAGGAAAAGTTAGAATACTAGTACCATTCAAATCAAAAACCAGGTATGTTTTGGTAATATTAACGATATAAAAAAAGAAAGAAAGCAACAATTCATTAGGCTAAAAAGTTACTACGACGAAGAACAAGAAAATATTCCAACATATATCATCATAATATGTGGTGCATTTCAAACAATGCTATTTTTATTGTTCAGGGATTACCGCATATTTTATTTAAAAAAGTTCGTAGTTGTATTGTATTTTCATCGTTCTGTATGATTTTTGCCTCTAACACCAATTAAATGTGGACTACAATAATTGATGCACGGATCATGGAAGAAAATTTGAAGCACGAAATTTTTATCATTATAATATTTAACCTTTTCTATGTATAAATTTTTTATTATTTGTCATCAATATTTATGATATTATATTTTCTTCTTCCTTATTGTATTAACTTTTTTGCTTTGTGTATTTTCGTTTTTAAGCTTACGTTACCATCTCCAAAGAACAGTTGATTTTTTATGTGAATAAAATCAGTAGGTATCATAACATTTCCTCGCATAAATTAACAAAACAAATCGTCGTCATTGTATGTAGTTATGTAATTATGCGTTAAAATAATATCAGATTACAGTCGAATTTTGTTTCGTGAACGTCTTCTGAATTTTATGTTGTCAATGGTTTGTGTCAAAAAACAATAATATTAACGTGTTATCTTTTCATACAAAATCAATTTTCACTTAGAGTTGGTATACACATAGTACTATTTACTTTACATAGATTTGCGTATTTTTGCTAATAGTCGGAAAAGAATTTACTCTCTATCCAATTTTAGGTATGATAATGTATTTATTAAACATAATAATTGTCATTTATCAATGGATATAAATTTGAAGTCTCATTAAATCATATTATTTTATACATTTCAAATAACACGTATAGCGCGTCTGTTCGTAACGCGATTCAGCACTATATATAAATTGATAATTGTATAATACATAGTACAGAATAATATTATAATAACTCTTAATTCGTAATTTAATGAGCGTATACATAATTTATATTAAATTATAGTTAAAAAAAATACAACTAAGTTTTGATTATTTCGTAATGTTATATTATTGTCTGAGAAAAAAAAAAAAATCCGACGTTCATCGCACGGAATATTGATCGTCTCGATCGTCCGACGAACGAATTTCATATACATAATATGAATGACTTAAATTTAACTTTTTGGGAACAACTTAAATAGGTCACATTTACAAGTATAAATATACATATATATTTTATACGTTTATATTGTATGTATAAAACAATAAAATAATATAATATAATATATATATATATATATATATTAGTATATATTACACATCAGCCTAATGCGGAGCGCAAAAAAAATGCGACAGTTATTTTTAAAAAAATTAAAATAATAATAATAAGAATATAAATGTACTTTCTTGAAAATAATCTCATGAAATGTTTGCGCGTCGGCGCGCTGGGCATTCAGCTGTTTACGAAACGCGCGCGTTTATTGCGATTTGGCCTGGAGCAACTTGGACTTCTTGTACGCCTGTTGATAAAAGTCGAAGAACAGGACAAAGAAGATGGTCGAGTGCACCAGCAGCAGGGCGGCGACCAATTTCGGGTATCCGCAGTCAAAGAACAGCACTTGGGCCGAGTGGAAGAACACGAGAGTGAACTGCAGCTGTATGAAAAAATGACAGACGTGTAAGTAAAGCAAACAAATAAAATGGACGGATTTTTTAAAAGGAAATCATTAAAAATATTAGGTAGTCGACTGTAAGATCGTTCTAACGATTAGTGGTTATTTTCTCAGTACAATGTCTGCCTCGTATCGGAAACAGCGGAATATTCGGTAACAAATATATAGTGTTGGGAGATAAAGGCTATATAAGTTAAAAGAAAAATATTTTTAATTTAAGTTAAGAGATGCAAAGAAGTAAACCTTTATAAAATACAAAGTGTATTTTGGTTATTTGAAAATTATTGTTTTTGTTTTTACAAGAAATCTTCCCGTTGTGGCGCAAAATACTTTCCGACACGAGCGTTTTTTTTTAAATACAAATAGGTAACAATATTGAACTAAAAAAAAAAAAAACGTTAAATACCTAAAATTAAGACAAATCAATGTCTAAGTATTATACCTGATAAGATAGCGTTCGTTGATTGGTAAATAATATTCTAAATTAATAGCAATAAGTAGGTATAGTTTAGCAATCGATTACAATGCTTTTTAATAATATCTCTAAAATTTTGGCGAAGATTTTTGTAGTATTTAAATTCCTATTTTGTTCCGATAAAATAGTTTTGCATGGTTACACAGTTGTTGTTTTATTAGTATACTTGGATATTTTAGCGCACGGTAAAAATGAAATGGACATCCTTATAATACAGTGTTAAAATGATTTCAACAGTACACTGCGAATATTTCAATACTATAGTAGAACTAATTTCGGAAGATTATTATCTATCATCTCCTGCTACGGTGAATTAATAATTAACCTACAAGTTTGACTACCGAAAAACAGTAAATCTTTAATAACAATCGTATCCATCACAATAAATGAACAGAAGAAAATATTTCGCATCAAAATGTGATACACAACATAATGTGATTTATGAATAAAATAAAAAAACATTTAGTACGGACCAACTGTATGGTGGTCAAATGCTTCTTCCACCAGAGGTACTTTTGGTATTGAGGTCCCATCGCCGACATCATGTAATAGAAGTACATGATCACGTGAACCATGTTGTTTACCAAGTTAGAAAATGTACCGTGTCCACCTGTAAAAAAATAAAACAAAATTAAAATGTAGGTACGTCACTTTACTGACTGCAGTTTAAAAAAGTAATATTTTGCATCGCTTCACGATGCGAGCGCCGGCCATCTATATTGATAGGAGTAAAGCTTAGGCAATTTAATCTACACGTCGAACACGACGGTGGGCGTGTGTCAGCGTGTAAGTCGGCATTAGTGTGAGGAATAGAATTGATATAATAGAATGCGTAGGATATGGCACAAGTCGAAATGGTCAAAAGAACAAAATGGCTTCACGGAAAAATCTCTCATTGGCCTCGAAGACTAAGTGGATTTTGATGATTTTGTAATTTTTCTCAGGGGACGGCTGTTTATTAAGGGGCCTCTACGCTACAGGTTTTTGAAGTGAAATCGACCTTAACGATTTCCATCATAACTGCATAAGTTTTACTCCCACTTTAAGTTTGAAAACCGTATTAAATTTTTATGAAGTCTATTTTGGATCCTTCGAGCTATAATTTGAGAAAATTTTTTTTAAATAATTGTTTTTGGACATTTAGTTTTCAAAACTAATTTTTTTAAAAACTTTAAATGAGATTTTCCCATTAAAAAAATAAAATTTAAAAAATATGGCTCGAAGGATCCCAAATAAACCTCATGGCAAATTCTAATCAAAATCATTATCGGAGCAAAACTCAAGACTGTATGATGGAAGTAGTTTAGGTCCGTTATTCATAAAATTGTAGCGCAATTATTTTACATAAATACATGTTCCAATACTAATGTCACAATTTATGGGTTGATAGGGAGTGAGGCTGTGAAACTGTTTTGATAAAACTCACACACACTAATGTTCATTTACGACTAACACAACTACAAAACAATTTTAACGATGCCAGAAAAGTTGCCTGTACAATGCTCCTTAATAAACGTTGGTGTAGAGGCCCCTTAAGGCACAAAGTTTGCAATTTCTACATTTGGCGATTTCGTGTATTGATACGGGCACGCTGATACGAGATATCGTAGATAGCGATGCTTTCGATCTAAATATTTTTAAAGTATTGTGTTAAGAACAATTTTACGGTCGCGTCAACTTTAGGGTTTTTAATACGACGATGGCGGTATAGGAAAGAAATTGATTTTATTTTTGAGTTAAAGCGTGTCGCTTATCTCGCGATAGTCTAGCGGTGTATTTCTACAACTTCGTCAAAACCGCCGATAAAATGTAGGATTTAGTAGGATTTATTTTCCGAATAAGCTACCCAACGTATTTGAGTATTTTTTTTTTTTTGACCGATAAAAATATCTTAAAGGGCATTCGTTTTGACGATTTTCGAATAACGTCCTGGCGTACCGTACAACTTTATCCGAAAATGTCGTAATTTTTTGTAACTCTTATTTCTAATTGTAAACGTTACAAAACTAGAGTCCAAGAAGAGGTTTCAAAAGGTTTCACTTTTTTGCATTCTTTGAAAAATGTGTTCGCGTTTCGGTATATACACGTTTTAGCCGCACCCGTTCCCCTCGAATAGAAAGAGGAGGAACATTCTGTAATGTAAGAACATCGAAGTTTGCAAAATAAAAGTTTCAACCATAGTTAATATGCACAAGAGAAGCGTTGTTCACGAATGACCGAAAGATGGCGCATTTCGCATTGAAGTCCAGGCCCTGATCACAAGCGTAATGTACAATATTTCGGACCTTTCCGGGTGACAACTAATCGGGTATCAGTTTTTGAGTAAACGTGTTTGAAAGAAGTATATTTTCTTCCGTTCGCGACGGTTGACGGCGAAACGGAATTAAATTACCGGCTATGAATTTGACGCAGATCCACGTTTCGATGGGTGTGAGCGAGTGATGGTACAAGTGGAGTAGGCTGATCTGGTTGTCCTTCTTCCTCATCACGAAAAACACCTGAAACGAGACGAAAGTCGTGTTTGTGCTCCGTAACAAAATGCGCGGCGACGGCCGGACTGTTTCAACCTTACCGTGTCAACGAACTCCGTCAGTTTGGATATGTAGTACCACCAACACAAGTTGGCCATCTGAAAAAAAAGGAAAAAAAACGACCGGATCGAAAAACGTGTTTAAATCGTATCGGATAATACACGATTATGCTGTGTTGCGTAACGTGCATGGGGATTTTCGGCGTTTCCGCGCTAATCGCGAACGAACGGACGGCTCGTGGAAGTGGATATTAATGGGCAGTAAAAGTCGCGCAGCCTCTCGGTTGCAGAGAACAATAATATCACATTGTGTGTAGTGATCGTTTTGGTTTCAAACGAGAACGTATTCGACCTTCGCATTCCTTGATGCGAATGAAAAATTAAACGCGCGTACACGATATAGCGGCGAGAACGTAGGTAGATATATTTACCGTGTACCCGTGTTTAATCGATTGATTTTTCGTTGGCTTACGATGCGATAACAAGCAAAACCGCTCGCGAAACAACGAGACTAGTCGACTTTTGAAACTGTTCGGGGGAGGGATCGAAAAAAGTGAATTCGTAATTGTTTTTTTTGGCAGGTGTAAACGTCGAGTACTATCGTTACTCGGTTATCAAAAAAAAAAAAACGAGGCTTGTCCGCGCCAGAACCGCGGCGATTCGTCAAATCGAAAAGTCGACTGTGAAAATGTGCGACTTCAAAACATCGTTCGTTTAAAATGCGTCGAATAACACTTTTACAACTTTTGCAGGAGTTTTCACTCACTGAATGTTGCTCGGAATCGCGATTTTTGTGAGAAATCCATCGCCCTCGAGGTTATTACAACCGCGACAAAATTACGCGACATCCCGTCAAGTGACCCACCCGCCCAAAGCCGATATAGTATTTTTTTCGTCACGTTGACTACTGTATTTGATAAATTGTTAAAATTATCAAAAAATTACGTACCCGCAACGCGGTGGGATTGTGCGAGTAGTCCACTGGTTGACACTTGTAGCTGTAGTCTAACAGCCATCCGCTCATCAGGTGCTGGTGAAAAAAATACGAACGTTACGTCGTTTATTTTTTCGCTATTATTTTTAACTGATATTTCGTCGTAAAATCGTAATTTACAGTTGCGGTGTGGTGTTTATAACACTGGGTTTTGTAACAAAATTTTGTTGTATTGTTAATAAAAACTATGTACAAAGAGTGCTCGGAATATTATGGTATCGTATTACTACCTACATCGTATCAACGAATATGCAACCGACACAATATAATATTATATTATTCACTACACGTGATGGCTCAAGGCGTGCGCATATAACGCGTTCCAGTGGTCGACTGCAGCGGCTGCTTGGGTGACACAATAATTTTGTTGTGTATATTTATTTCTTTCATTTTTTTTTTTTTTTTAACCATTAATATTGCTATGTAATTAACGGATTCTCGGCAATTTTTAACGTTTCGTAACGTCTAACGCCGGCAAAGCACAATCACATCTGTGGTTTGTCAACGGTACGTACGACGTATCGATGAAACGTGACTGCAAACCCATCAAAACGGGAGGAGTTGGCTGTGTTTTAGTTTTATTTTTTTACGGTGCGTTGCAGGTCGCAAAAGTTGAGAAATTCGTCAGAGCTCAGCGTACCGTCAACGAGTTGCGCAAAATACGGGCCAGCGACAGCTTTAATGTCGAAAAACAAAGAGCGAAAAAACATTGTTGTACTGCTAGGTATATACATTTTTCCACGTTCTTTTTTTTTTTAGTTATACAAAGTAAAAAAAATATTGTTTTGTTTTAATTTTCATCAATCGTATTTTACGTTCAGCGCGGTTGTTTTTCGTACAAAAATTACGTGTCGAATAGTTTAAACTTTATATGTGTCCAACCGTCGAACGTATCTAATTAAAATAGTGAAAATATCCATCGTACCTATAGTACTTATGTTATAAAGAAAAAACACGTAGAAAGACACTGGCCTTCTATTTTTGCCATAATCATATTGACAACGCTGTATAATATAACAAACGTAAAAAAAAAAACCTTTTGGAATTATCGTAATGATAGTTCTGCAATGATCGTGATGAAAAAGAAAAAAAAAGAAAATCAAAATAGAAAATCAATGTATACGAGTTACAAGCTTGTGATGTGTTTTGGAAGGACCGTTTTAAGAAACGTAATTACATACGTTCATAGAAATCGTATTATTGTTGTTTTAATTGGTAGAATAAACGTTATAATAAACAACAAGGCTAAACAATTATATCGGCAGACGAACGATAACCAACTTTATCGACACAAGGACAAAAAATAAAGAAAATCTACATCGCAATCGTTGGCTATTATATATCTTTTAATTTTCTGCGTTTATAATTTTCCGAAACTATTTTAATGAGAAAAATATACATTGTACACGATTTGGCGGGTGTCAGACGCATTGTTATTATATTTTTATCCTTGCCAAGTTGTGGTTTACCGTAAAATTTTTACCACCACGTGAAAAAATCATCGAGTAAAAAAAAATAAACCTGCACGTTTGATTGCGACTTTATTAAAATATATATCGTTAATGATTTACAAAACATGCAATTATTATTACCTATTGTTTACTATTACAACGTTTGTATCATTTAGCATGTAAAATAGCGGTTATTTTTACATTTCAAGATCGACAAACAATAATGACCGAATAACTCTTGTTGCACATTTTTGACTAGACGTAGAATTTTTGTTGTACCTACACAAGGAAGCTAATTTGTTTAAGTTAGTTATACATTTTGCTAATGAATTGTACATAACATTAAATTAATTTCAAGCGCTAATTTTTTGGTTCTTCTCTACGAATAAACTTTTCAAATGATGTACCTACTCTGTAATGATTTAAAATTTTTCAATAGTTTTCGGTCGCCGAGTTAAACGTTATTGGTGAAAATTACGCTAGAATTATTTTGACACATTCAGACAGTTTTGAAGTCCCGTGTACGGTAATTTTCATAAGATTTTATAAAATTTACCAGAAACGCTACTGGTCAAAAAAGACTCGAGAACATGACGATTTAGACTTGGACAAATTATTATTTCCAATGAGTTAAAATACTAAGACTCTCATACTTGACTTTTTACTGAATCGTAAAACAATTTTAATGCAGATCCGATTCAAAGACGCAAAAAACGTCGATTAGCATTTGACTAGTTTTTTTTGATGAAACGTCTAATGCGTGTTTTTCTCTCATCGCCACGATACATTTCATCGTTATGAAAAAGCAAAAGTTTTCCAACTTTCAATTTATTTTAAGTTTGTTTTTTTTGTGCTCAGTTAAACCAATTACCAGTTTTGTTACTGTCACTTTTCTCGGTACACTGGTTCGGAATCTGTCGTTCTATTGTTTAATGTTAATATTGAAAGCAATATTCATAATCGTTGTCTTAAAAAAAAAAAACGATTCTCGGTGAGCTCACGTCGTTTCTTCTTTTCCTCAATTTGTTTTCACCGCGTTTACTACGTTACGTTTTTCAAAAATTTTCGCGCTATTACAACGTTACTCGATTGGAAAAACAAAAAAATTGAAAAATAGGTTCAAACAAAATGTGACTCGAGGCGAAAATCTCAATTCTGAAGCAAAAGACAAACTTATCGACGTAAATTTCTCATTTTTTTTGTTTTCGGATGAGCGAGGAAAATAGAAAAATAAAAAAAAACTGGAACCGCCGTAAGTCCGCGTACAGAGAGAGTTACAGACGTGAAAAAAATCGCAGGCAATTCCTCCGCCCGTAAACTACGCGTTAACTGGAAAAAAAAAACTACGTCTTTGCCGCGCTCGCTCTATCTGAAAAACCACACAGAGACGTACAACAATACACGACAGCGTTTTTTTT